>CM038489.1:4296180-4792334 GCA_021464305.1 Kandelia obovata
GCAAGCTTTTTCCTTTGCTGCTGGACTTGGACTCTCTCTTTTGATCAGCATACCGGCTGGTCATGCACCTTTTCACTACCATACCATCTAGGTAAACATTGATGTCCTGTTTACACGTGGCAATTTAACTCATACTCGTCGGAGAAAACACAAAACAAATATGCTCATTGCCCTCGGCATCCTTCCTTAATCGTAGCAACTTAGTTATAAGATAAGACGTATTAAATTAAAATTAAACATCAAATTTAAATTTATTTATACATTAAAAAAAAATTATAACAAATTCAGTGCTTGACAAAAAAAAAAAAAAAAGATTTGAGGCTTAATTGGAGTTCACACTAATTGAATGAACTAATCAACCTAATCTATTCTATTCTTAATTATATTTTATATTATTATTGAAATTATCCCAAACTTTAGAACCTGAACTCCAAATTCGGCCAATTCTTTTTAAAAATTAATATAGACTTGAGTTGAAGTAATTATTTAGTGGTCGAATATATTAATTTAAATTTTTCACTTTAACTTTTATTTCAAGAGTATATTATTAAAAAATTAATAAAAATATTTAAATCTAAGAGAGAATATTTTTAGCATCAATTTAACTAAAAATTATTTTATTTGTAATTAAATTTATAAGTAAATAATTTTAAATTAGTTTGAGATTTATATTCAAGTCAAATTATTAGAAGTGATATGAAGATAAAAATTAAACTGACCCAAGTTGACTTGTTAATATTCCTTGTTATCAAGAGACAAGGTTTTTAATTAGAAATTAGATAAATAACAAATCCTCAAAATTTTAGAGATATGTTATTTTTAGGAGTTATAATTTTAAAATTAGTTAGACTTCAAAAGTAAATTAGTTACTTTTTTAAAAAATTTAAGTATAATTATGATAACGACTTCTATGCACAATTTTTTATGAGTCATACAATAAGGTGTTATTAATTTTTTTTATATATATTTAAGAGTATGTAAAATTTATAATTAAAAAAATTTACTATGCCACCTTTTTTGAAAGTTATGTTAAATTTATAAATAAAAAAAAACTTTAAATTTATTTTATATATTAAATAAATATATAATATGTAAAAATTAATTAATTAATTATAAAATAATAAATAAGTTAATACAAATAATTATTGAAAAAAATATAATGAATACATATATAATAAAATATCTAATATAAGTTGATACAGAGCATTGCGCAACAAATAAGTATAGGTTCTAGATCCAAAGATCCAATAAAAAAAAATTGGAAGAAAAAAGAAATATCGATGTTGGAGTGTGGAAGTGGATCATTAGTCTTTACTGGAACTCTGAAATATCGATGTTTGTGAATTATTAGACTATTAGTGTTGGATGTTCTTTGGCTATTTCTGCGCATGATTTGCAATTAGTTTGATTAATCCGGAAAAGTTTGGATAGCCAGAGAAAAAAGAAAAATACTTATAGCGTTGATGTTGAAATTTTCAAATTTTTACAGAAGAAAGGCACACTGGTTTTTTATATATATATATATATATATAGAAGAAAGTACACAAATTACAGTAGAATTCAAAAGTAAAATAAAATGATTCTCAATTAAAATTATGATGGTAATTAAATTAATTTTTTTTCTTTAATTAGAATTCTTATTTTTCATAGAAGAAATCTAATTAGTTTTCAATATTAAATTAGAATTCCTATTCTATATAGAAGTTCTAATTTAATTAAATTTCATTGTTTCATCAATATTGTATATCTAAATTGACAATCCTACACCAACTGTATTGTGCATATATAAATACACACATAACGTTAAAATAAGCCACGGATTTCTATTGAAGGTGTAAACCTGCACTCGTGGAAATCAGCAAATATAATTAGAATGGTTCAAAGTGGTATATCCCCTGAATTCATGAAAGTTTGGCAGGTATTGTTTCTTTTTTATATCTCTTTTTATAAAATCAAATTATTAAATTGAATTAACTTTATCTTTCTCTTTTTATACAAGTTAAGTACACATATCAAGTTAAATATAGATTTAGAAAAATTATTTTAGTAAATTCAACAAATGTCCTTAAAATACTTTCAAACTACACAATAGCATAAGCAGCACTTTGACTTCATTGATGTGAAGTTTAATAATCTCTTCTTTTGTTTAACCTGCTGCTTCTTGTGTCTGCAATTGTCTTCTTTTCATTTGTTCTTTTTAGCATTGAGTTAGCTGAATGAGAGGTTAAGAGAAAATGACTTGAAGTATAAAGTTTGCATTATAATTAGTATAATCATAATAAGACTTTCTGATGGGATTATCTTACTTTTTTTATTATTATTATTGGTTAGTTACCATCATGTCATTTGCCTCGGAAGAAAAGAGGAAAACCGAAGTTGACTCCGGTATCTTTGCAGAGAAACCTTAAGGAGGTTTGGGTATCTGGATTTCTCGGTGAATCGGTGGATATGGCTCTGGTTAAGTATATTTTAAAGCATGCCCCTGCACTTGAGAAGGTTGACATAACCACCTATGTGCCAAGATGGTTTTTGGGTAACATGGAATACATAGAAAAAATATGTCCCAATGCTGATGATCGTTTTTCCCAGATCAATCAGATACTGCCTTCAAGAGCCCAACTAACTGTTTTTCAATGATGATATTTAATCATGAGGATTTCTACGTTGGATCATCTTTCATCCTTATTGTGTCAAGTGTTTGGTTCACGTTTGTTTAGAGTAAATGGATCGAAACAGGTAAACATCACCTTGTTGTCAAGTAGAAGTGTCATACTGTTATGTTCATCTCAAACTTTTGAAAATAACTTAATTCCCTTTCTATCTTATCCTTCACATCCAGCTCATATTGCTCTACAAATTGAAGTATACTCCAAGTGTGCACATAATTATCAAAAAAGAATGCATGCTCTCACCTCGCTGTGTTGAAGACATCACAGCCCAAAAAAATTTTATTTCAAATAAACAGGCACACACCTTTGTTTATTGTCAAAAAGCAACCTTAGCCAATCATTGCCCTCTAGCTGATATATTGCAAGCATTGTTCCCCATCGTTCTTCAAATTTGCTGTGACTTAGAGAATCATAAACTGCTGCCGTTAATGCTTCTTTCACAGGCCCATAATTATTGCTCTTTGCTAGCTTACTAGGAAATTTACACAAAGCATGTCATATAAACCACCTATGTCTGTTGTTTAGGAAAACTATCTCAATAGCAATCTCGATGGCACCACATTGATCAGTGATATTGGCATCAGGATTCTTGCCCCCCCGTCCAGCTCAACCAGGTCACAAACAACCAAATAAATGTCTTGGCCTTTTCATTCTTCAAGAGAGCACAACCCAGTAGAATTGATTGACCGTGATGGTTAACCCTGACAAACAACAAATGGCACGTCATATTTGTTGACAAGAAAAGTCGTGTCAAAGGATATGACATCACCAAACTCGTCGTATGCGGCTCTGCATCTAGCGTATGTCCAAAAAATATGTTTCAACCGACCCTACTTGACCAGTTTTTTGAAGCAAGTAAAATCTCTATCAGCATTCTGCCAGTTACCAAACATCCAATGCACTGCTTCAACATCACCTCCTGATCAGGTGATTCCTCGAATCAAAATTCAAGCATGTTATCCTCATGCCCCCCACCCCAAGGGTGGGTGCCCTACTGGAAAACTATAGACTTCAGGTTACTAGATGGGTGTATCCCTGCAGCATCATTTGCTTCTAGATGCCACCTAATATGAACATCTATAACCATATGTTGCCTCATGAAACAAGCTTCTGCTGGTGATACCTCATGATTATGCTCTAAAACAACCCTTGAAATTATCCACGCACCCTCAATCTCTGAACAACAGACCCTTGCCCTTCAACCAGATCTCACACCAGGACTATGGGTCAACAAATTCCTACCTTGAGCCTCCTGCTCCTGCCCTTTTATACACATAATTGTCTACCACCTATGCTGCCTGGTAAGTTCATCTTTTCTCACCTCGCTTTGCAATTCCAAACCCAATTGCTTTTGCATACCTCTTGTAAAATTCAGATAAGGCATCTATGTTTTGAAATACCATACCAACTTCAGGTACCTCCACCCGCAGACTGACTAGTAGAAGATCTGTCACTAACCACTAACAGCATCTCATTACCCCTGTTACTAGTAGTTCCAACCTCCTTAACACCAGATACTTCGGCAGCCAAAAAAGCATCTATTTCTTCAATACAAACAGCACCCTGCAATATATTATATTTCGTTCAGGTTCTTTAGCATTAAAAAACAAAGCATATCTCACAGAAATACCGCCCAGCAACTCAACAGACCTTACATGGACTTCTATACAACAATTCCCAAGTTTAAGAAAAATTATCATTTAAAAAGTATATCAATTTCAGCTTAAGGTACTATCAAACTTCCTACATACTGTCAGTTTACATTAATGGCCCAAAAAAAACAAAAACTACTATTCATTGCAATGAATTAGTAATAGAATTCATTCCATCTCAACTGAAATTCAGATTTTCAATACATTCTGTACAGCTACATAACAATAAGTTGAAATTTCCTCACATCAAAAATATACTTTTTGCCATTCCTAGCATCCCAACTAAATCATTTACTAAAAATTTAGGGCAGAGCGCAAGATTAGTGAGTTTAGAATATCAACACATCCTCGCAAACACACAGTCTACAATAATCAAAGAAAGTGTAGAATATCAACAAAATCTTGAAAAATCTCATTTAAAATAAACAACAACATACACAGCATTTCCGAAAGTAAAAATGCCATCACTATGCACTGAGGTAATGAAGTTTTCAATTACCATTTATTTTATTTTATTTTATTTTTTGTAAGACCAATAATTGCATTAGTTTCTGACAGCTCGTATGTTAAAGATTAGTTTTGATCATTAATGGTTAGTCAAAGGAAGGTTGTAGCCATCTTATAGTTAAGAGCAGTAAATTTCAAATTATCGAAACCACGTGAATCTGCAGCAGTCAAATGAATGTTTTATGTCAATTTTTTAGTATATTTCTTATTGATATTTTCTTATTATTTAAGTAAATTAAATATAGTAAACTATATGCAGTAAAAAAATACGACAAGCTTGTCACAGTATGGGTAAGATTGTCAATGATGTAATTAACAATATAGATATGATCTAATTGTTCTTTTATACTTAAACATGTCTACTATTTTCTTCTTTGTGCTATTATTATTTTTATGGTCCAAATACAAAAAAATCAGAAAAAATATTACAATTAGCCTATTAGTTTTTGTTGAACTAAGAGTGGTATCAAAGCATCTAAAGGGTCTTATAGGACCTATGGTGAGTGAGGGAAAAGAGAGACACCAGAAGTTGAGTGAAACACTTGAGATTTTTAACTAAGTGGTGCAGGATAGCAAATTAAGATGGCTTCTGCAAACTTCAAACATCACACTTGTCTCTCTACCCAAATTTTCTAGAGAAAATTAAATGCAATAGTTTGTTATGATGAAAACATACCTAAAGACATATGATCTCTAAGATGTCACTAAGAAAGTGGATGATCTACCAGCTCATCCAACAAATCCAATTGTCACTCAATTGAAAAACCATAGTGAACAAGTAGCTAAGCGTTATAAAACTTTGTCATGCATCTAATTGGCAGTCACTGATGTCATATTCAACAAAATTATGATATATGAGACACCAAAGGAACTTTGGGAGAAGTTTAGAGATGAGTTTAGTGGCAGTATTAAAACCAAAAATATAAAAATTCTCAATCTACGAAGGGAGTTTGAATTGTTAAAAATGAAGGACTTAGAGAGTATCAAAGATTACAGCAACAGGATTATGAAGATAGTGAATCAAGTCAGGTTGCTTGGAGAGGACTCACTAGATAAAAGGATTGTGGAGAAGGTGTCAGTTAATGTGTCTAAGAGGTTTGAAACTAAAATCTCTTCCTTGGAGGACTCTGAAGACCTCTCTTAAATTTTAGTGACAGAACTAATCAGTGCACTCTGAGTTTAAGAACAAAGAAGGATCTTCAAACTTGAAAAAGCAGCAACAACAGAGCCTTCAACATTAACAACTTTTGAATGTGCTATGCATGCCTCTTACAAAAAAAAAAAAACTTCCTATATAATGTTTCAAACTGAAAAAACACAACAGAGAGATGTAGAATCCAATAAGAGAATAAGGAAGAAAGTATATGCTTCATGTGAACATTGTAGCAAAACTTCACATCTCTCCAAGGACTATTAGAGAAGGTCATATGTTTTTTATTCCTTTTGCAACAAATTAGGTCATATTGACAAAATATGCAAAAGCAAAAGGAAACGCTTGTAACAACAAAAGAAGCAACAAGTTAAGGTTACATAAGAAGAAATTCAGCAAGCAGAAGAAGAACTATTTGTTACTATCTACAACACAACATGTTTTAACAATCAAGCATGACTCATCGACAATGGTTGCACACATCACATGTCCTCTTGTCCACCAGTTTTCACAACATTAGACATCTTATGCAACCAACGTTAGAATTGAAAATGGTGTCTTACTTGAAGCACACGGAAAATACACAGTGATTATTTAAACTCTATTAGGTATAAAATCAATTTATGATGTGTTGTTTGTACTTGAAATTCATCAAAACCTACTTAGTGTTGGTCAACTGCTAGAGAAGAACTATGTATTGCAATTTGAAAACAATGGTTGCACTATTTTGGATCCAAAAAGAGATGTGATCATCAATGTTCTAATGAAAGCTAAAAGCTTTCCTTTAGAACTTGACCAGATGACACACAAGACCTTACCTGCTACTTATGATGAGTTCAATTTTTAGCATAAAAGATTAGGAGATTTTCATTATGGTGGACTGCAGAAGATGAGAAAAATTAGCTGGTGATTAGTATGTCAGAAATATCCAATCCATTAGGAGTTTATAGTGCTTGTCAGCAAGGCAAGCAAACCAAGCATACCTTCCCTTCCAATTAGGAGAGCTAAGGAGAAACTCAATCTAGTCCATTATGATGTTCATCTTATTTATTGATGATTATACCCATTTTTGTTGAATGTATTTTATGAAAGTTAAATCAGAAATTTCATCAATATTCCAAACTTTCAAAACTCTTGTTGAAACTAATATAGGTATCAAAATTAAATACCTGAGGTCTAATAATGACATTGAGTTTACCTCTATTGCCTTTGAAGAAATCTATAAAATCTTAGGTATAAGACATCAGTTCATAGTTTCATATACTCCTCAACAGAATGAAGTATATGAAAGGAGAAATGAAACAATCATAGAGATGACAAGGAGTCTTCTTTACGAGAAAGGAATGCCAAAATTCTTTTGGGCTAAAGTTGTTAACACTTCAGTATATCTTCAAAACAAACTCTCATCCTTAGTCATTCTAAGGAAAACTCCATATGAGCTTTAGTTTGGTATAAAACCTTTTGTGCAGCATCTAAAAATCTTTGGATGCCTTTGTTTTGTCTTGATACCTGATCAAAAAAGGCAGAAACTTGATCAAAAAGCCAAGGCAGCTATGTTTGTTGGCTATAACACAACTTTAAAGGTTTAAAGAGTTTATGATGTAAAATCTAAGAAAATAATAATAAGAGGTCAAATTCAATAAGAATCAAGGCTAAAATTGGAATATTATTGTATTGGATGATCTGGATGTTGGTATAAAGTAAGTAAATCAACCTAAAATTGCTAGTCATGACAATTCAAATGAGGATGTAGAAAATGATGCTTTTGATGATGTACTTATGAAGGGAACAAAGCTTCTCTTTAACATTTATGATAAAAGCAATGTTGTTATCTCAGATCCTATAGATCATAATGAGGCTATTAAATCAGCAAGTTAGAGGAAACCTATGCAGGATGAATTATGTGCAATTCAGAAAAACCATACTTGGTTCCTTACATGAAGACCTAAAGATAAGAATGTGATTGGAGTCAAATAGATTTCGAGGACCAAGTTGAATATAGATGACAACATCAACAAATTAAAAGTTAGATTGATAGCTAAAGGCTACTTACAACAAACTGGACTTAACTTCTCAGAAAAATTTGCTCCTATTACAAGGGTTAACACCATTAAACTTATTCTAACTCTTGCTGCTTAAAAGGACTAGAAAGTATATCATCTTGATATCAAGTTTGCCTTTTTAAATGGTTATTTGCAGGATGATGTCTTTGTGGAATAACCATAAAGCTTTGTGATTAAAGGAGAAGAGGACAAGCTCTACAAAATGAGGTAGGCCTTGTATGGCCTTAAGCAAGCACCAAGAGCCTGGTTTAGCAAAATCAACAATCATTTGCAGCTTGGTTTTGAGAAAAGCAAAAATGAAGCAACTCTATATGCTAAAGTTGCAAAAGATCAAATTTATATAATATCAATTTATGTTAATGACTTGCTTGTAATTGGGAGTTATCTTAAATCTATCCAATAGTTAAAAAAGGAAAAGGAGATGATATTTAAGATGTCTAATAAGGGAGAAATGTCCTTCTTCCTAGGTCTTCAAGTAAAACAATCAAGTCGTGACATTTTCATTTATCAAGGGAAATATGTATGTGAAGTTCTCAAAAAATTCAGTATAAGTGCTTACAAGTTTATCGTTACACTAATGACTACAAATGAGAAGCTCAATAAGGATGATAGAGAAGAAAAGATAAATGGAGGACTATTCAAAAGTCTTATAGGATGTTTGCTTTATATTACTTCTTTTAGGCCAAACATTGTTTAAACAACAAACTTGCTTTCAAGGTTCATGCATTCTACTAGCAAGAAGCACTATAGATTAGGTAAAAGGATTCTCAGGTATCTTAACAACACCCGAGATCTTAGCATCATATTTAGCAAATCAGAACAGCTTGAACTATTAGGATTTACTGACAATAACTGGGGAGGTTCTATAGATGACATGAGAAACACTTCTAGTTATTATTTTATACTTAGAGAAGGTTTCTTTTGTTGGAATTTCAAGAAGCAATTAATGGTTATATAGTCAACTAAAGAAGCAGAGTACATAGTTGTCACTGTTGTAATCAATCAAATCATCTACTTAAGAAGAATCCTCACAAACCTACAACAAACATCAGCTATCTTCTGTGACAATCAAGTAATCATAGTTATATCCAAAAATCCAATACAACATGGGAAAACCGAGCATTTTAAGATAAAACTCTAATTTTTTAAAAAAATTCAAGAAAAATGAGAAATAATATTGTGAATCAGTTGTTTCAATTACTGACATCTTTACTAAGGTAATGCCTAAATCCATATTTCAATTTTTAATAAGGAAACTTGATATGCAATGGTGTGAAACTAAGGATGAGTGTTAAAGATTGATTTTGACCATTGTTTGTTGATCAAAGAAAGGTTATAGTCATGTTACAGTTAATAGCATTAAATTTCAAATTGCTAAAATCACGTAAATTTACAGTAGTTAAGTAAATATTTTATGTCAATTTTTCAGTATATTTGTCATAGATACTTTTTTGTTATTTAAGTAAATTAAATATGATACATCATATTTTTTCTAAAAAAAGTATGACAAACTTATCGAAGTGTAAATAAAATTGTCATTTATTTTATAATTTAATTATTTTTTTATCTAATTATGTCTACTATTATTTTTATCCTGTTATTGTATTTGTAATCTAAAATTTATTTTTTTCTTTTTTGTTGAACTAAGAGTATCCACGAAGACCATTGGTTTGCCCTTTCTCCTGCACCTATCAACAATGTTATCCTTAAAAGATAGCAGATTCTGAGTTGTTATTACAACCCAACTAAACAATGTGTTAATTAACCCATTAGGCACCGAGACGGAATCGAGCTGTTAACACCCGAAACCTCTCACGCGCGCACGCGCACACACAAATACGTCAGCACCGTCTGTTATGCGGCTATGTTCTACGGCTCGTAACTATTTCGTTGTCAAACATCCCTTTAGTCAACCTAGATCCAATCTTTGATGCAATTCTTTTTCCGGAGGTCTATCGCACATTTCGGTCATCGTGACGATGATAGTAAAGTGTTGTGGGTAATGCCTATTTATATGATTCAAGTCCCTCTTTTGTTGAGACGTAGAAATTAGATAACGTGTAACCGTTACTGCCATTGCTTACATATTAAGCAAGAATAAGTAAATATATATAATTATTATTATTATTGTTTGATAAAAAAAAAATTCTTGTGTAAGCAACCGAGGGCAGAGATGGACACCTGTTTACCAAGCGTCAAAATCTCCTGCTGCCTTCACTCAAACAAAGAGACAGGCAAAGAAGGTTGAGGTAAGTCCCAAGTGTACGCTTCTGCAAATGCTTAGGCAAAGAAATCTACAAATATCATCATCAGCAAACGCAATTGAATGTGCATTAATAACAAAAGAAACGCATGAAATATCTAAGCTTTCTCTGGATATTATTGTCGTCATTGTTGCTAAAATCGCTTGTTTCTGCGGATCCCGCTTCAGGGTTTTGTGGGTTGGACAGAATGGCCACTCTCGGTGGAGTCCACGAGTCCCCAGCCGCTCAGAACAGCGCCGAGATCGACGGCCTTGCTCGATTCGCCGTCGATGAACACAACAAAAAGGAGGTACATAATTTTGTCGCCATAGGATAAAACTACTTATTATATATATATATCTGGGTTTTGAAAATTTTAATCAAGTTTGCAGTTTTGTGGCTTAAAGTCACAGTATGATAAGTTGGGTAGGTTGAGAGAAATTAAACTATACATGTATATTTTATGTACGTGGTGGAATATGTGTGTGGGAAATTGATGGTTTTGGTTCTTAAGTTTTTGTTGTCGATTTTTAAAGAATGCATTGCTGGAGTTTGGAAGGGTGGTGAAGGCGAAAGAGCAGGTGGTGGCTGGTACTCTGCACCATATTACAATTGAGGCCATTGAAGCGGGTAAGAAGAAGCTGTATCAGGCCAAGGTTTGGGTGAAGCCTTGGCTTAACTTCAAAGAACTGCAGGAGTTCAAGCAGGCCGAGGATGTTCCCTCCCCTGCATTTACTTCCTCGGATTTGGGTGTGAAGAAAGGTGCATCACATTTATCAACTTCTGTTACTTGGTTTTATGTTTTCTTTTCAAAATATGTTTAGTGTGAGGCAGCTGGAAAATCCAGTTTAAGGCTTTACCCTTTTTCTATGCCAACTGAGGGTTAGATGCTTTCAATTATAAAGATTGTTTGATTTCTGTTCTGGATACCATCGAACAAATATTTTTCTCTATGAGAATTTTTGAGAAGGCATGGACCATAATGCTTTCCTTGCCAAATATGCTATTCTAATCCATGAACAGATTGAATAAGGAGCTAAAGTTAAGAACTTAAAACCTTCAGCCTTGAATTATTTCTTTTGTGCTTTATGTGGGCTTGTCTTGTACCCTAATTAGATAAAGTCCCAGTTGAAGAATAAAAAGCTATTATATTTGTTGATAAGAATGTGCTAAATCAATGTGATTTCTGTTTTTAGTCTTTTTATCCTTTTATGTCAGAAAATGGAGTATCCCCCTTGACAAGATATAATCCTGCTAATAAAGGGAAAGAAATATATAAAGGTCAATATATATGATGCAACAGCAAGATGTTAAGTCATACCTTTGCTGATGGTTTTCCTTGTCCCAAAAAAACTAGTGGTCCTTCCTTTTATATTATACTCATTAATGTTTCTATGCGTGTTCTTAATATATATTCCCCTTTCTGGTAGTGTTCATGCTTTTTGCTTATTTGGAATTTACTACACCAATCAACATCATGTATATTTTTTTCCTTGGAAGAATGGAGGACGAATATGAGTTTGCAAAACCATGCTAAGATCAGATATCCAGAAAATCAAACTTAGAACATGTTTTTTTTTCCCTTATTTTGGTTTTACTGGTGTATTGGTTGGCATTTGTCCCACAATTGACATTGCATTTCAAACCATTATCAACTGTACAATTCAAAACAACATTTAGCTGAAGAAATTCTTTGATATTGACAGCTCCATTACTGCATTTATAGAAACAAAGGATCTTGTTCTGTCACCTGTCCACAATTTTTAAGTAAATGGTGTAGATCAAGTTAATTTGTTTTTGACATGTTACATTTTTGCATTAATTGGTTCAACATGAATGGCATGTATCATGTGTTAGCCGGCTTGGTGGTATGTTTTAAGTGGTTTAATCTACCACCTCGCAGAAGTCCCTTAATGCGATCAATTATGTTATTTAGGCTTTCTTGTTCAGAAAGGATAAAGATATTCAGAACAATGAATTTTTTGTGACTGCAAAATTTTCTTTAGGTTGAAAGGTAAGTTCTAAGAACAATGATTAGCTATATGGTAGCGAGTCTAACTAGTGTTAGACTGAAAAACATGCCCAAAAATGAGTGCAACAGTGATGAGATATGGCCACTCTAGGAAGAACCTAATAACCTAATAAAAAATGAGAATGTTTGTTTTAAAGTAACTGTTGTACTGATTGAAGATAAAGTGAGGGAGCAGTGTTTATGTTGACACTGATTGGAGATAAACTGAGGAAGTAGTGTTTATGTTGACACTGATTAGAGATAAACTGAGGTGGTAGTGTTTGTGTTGGATTAGGCATGTCTAACCAAATTCATGTGGATGCAATGACAATCTATGATTACTTGAGGGATACAAGAGTCCATAACATTTAGAATCTTTGGTTAGGAAATATTTAGAACAATAATATCTCACGCCAAATTCAATTCATAATAAAACAAAATGACGAGAAATGATTTACATGATGGACTTTAGTTAAATTTGAGACTAAGGATATGTTGCTGTTGCTACCTAATAATAGGGTAATCATTGGTTTGGGTTTGTGAATTAGATGGCCATGGTCCTGGGTGGAATGATGTGCCAGTGCATGATCCTGCAATCCAAGATGCAGCAAGTCATGCTTTGAAGACCATCCAGCAGAGGTCGAACTCATTGTTTCCTTATGAACTTCAAGAGATTGTTCAGGCGAAGGCTGAGGTCAGCCTTCTTCATCCCTTTGTCATTTCATTATTAAGTGCTTCCTTCAAGAATTTTATTTGGGGTCTCTCTCTGTGGCAATAGTGATGTTTTGTGACCAACAGAAGCAATTTATGTGTTAACTTTTTTGTTGAACATTTGGAATGATACTGTTTTGAGATGTTATGGATGACTATTCCAAGACAAAGTGCAAGATTCTTCCATATTGCTGATTGCAATGTTCATTTTCCAATGTTTCCTAGCCCAACTACTTTGAATAACTGCCCATCTCCCTTCCCTCCCTCCCTCTCTGTCATTGCTTACCAAGTTCAGAGTCTTGTCTGTGTAAATATTGGACGACAATCCATTTAGTCTGTCATATTATTTTTGACCATAACCTAAGGTTAGATATGTTTGTGTATAACTCAGGATTGAAAGACAGAAAGCAAATAGGATTAAATTTTCCATGACCATGTTTTAGATATCTTTTTTGTTTAATTGGTTTGGTTTTTCTGAAGAATGCTTAAACTGTCCACAGGTGCTACATGATTTAGCAAAATTTGATATGCTTCTCAAGGTCAAGAGGGGAAGCACTGAAGAGAAGTTCAAGGTGGAAGTGCACCAAAACAGTGGGGGAGGCTTTCATCTGAATCAAATGGTGCCACATGCTTGAACTACAAAATTATTGACATTGCTTAAAGTATTCCAGACTGTTAACTACTGCTTTTGTTGGTACTGTAATCCTTTTGAAATTTAATGCTCTATGGATTTGGTAAAAGGTAGTAGAAATGTACGTCCGTGTATCTACCACACTATCTACTGTGCTGTCTGAAGTGAACCTTGAAGTCGGGGTTGCTAAGCTCCATTAAAAGGAGACTCTTCGAATTTCAGGCAAAATTCTTTTTTTCTTGGTTTTTGTGTTTTTTCTTCTTTTGGTTGAAATTTCAGGCAAGATTCTAGTTAAGGTATGTAAAGCAAATACAAAAACATGGGTTGGACTGGCTAATCTGTGGAGGGAAAAGTGCAAATGTAAAAGTTCATCCTAAGAGTTCTCAGGGTTGATCATGGACAAGAAGTAGTGCGTTCCATTGGACTTCTACGGACCCTTAAGAAGCCAATATTGTGCCAAGGAGTGATTACCTACTTTTAAGATATAAATAATTGCAAATGTCCTTCAAGGGATAAAGTCACTCAAAGATTAAAAAAGGGATTAACAAAAAGAGATCTATTGTTAAAAGGGACTGACTTTGCGTTACTATTGTGTGCGGATACCATGCTGAGAAAAGGGGAGCAGCCTACAACTCCAACAGAGCATGTTGAGAAAAAAGAAATATTTTGAAAGACATCCAAGCCAGACATTGTTATCTCAATCTAATGTTAAAAGGGCGAACTTTCCAAACTTATGTTGAGATGTTGTGGAAGTGCTCTTTCTAGACCATCTCGGGCATCGATTGCAGAGACTTAAAATTTTAATTTGTAACATGAAATTAAGAAAGTAATTAGTAAATAGCACAAACTAAGACCTTTTATTTGATTTTAAAGTAATATGTAACTTGAAATAGCGTGGGATGTTTTTTGAAGAATCAAGTTCATCGAAGTGGACAATGATTATACTCATGAATTGAAACCCAGTTTCGAAGAGACAATTATACGCGGTAGTAATTGGGCCAGTGATCAAGCCATTTCTATATATGTAACTTTGAGCTCTTTATGCTTTTGAACCTGTCAAATGGATTAATATTTCAACTAATATGTCCAAATTTCATAAAGTCCATAATCATGACAAGAACAACAGTAGCCACAATCAGAGTAGGTAGTTTAGTTGTGATTAGGAGCACTTCTCTTGTATTAACTTGAATTTAATTTTTTTTATTCCTTAATTTCGGCATAAAATAAAAATTTATATCGAGTACACAGCATTAGGTTATACATTTGTTAACACTAAAATTAATTGTGAGAAAGACCCCATTGCAGCTAACAATACTTGGATGATGAATCTTTCATATGACAGAAATTAAATGACGATGTCAATGAATAAATCTCTAACTTTGCTCACACATACAATGACTAGTATACTTGCAAAATACCTTTTTTTTTTTGTTAAAAAAAAATTGATAGTAGTGAACTATTCACCTTATATAAATTTTTGTTATTCTCTTATAAAAAAAATAGTAAGTCATATATGTGATAATCAATTTTTAATAATTAAACTTTTATCTAATGTTTTATCAGTAATCATTTAAGTAAATATCTCTATTTATAAAAAATTGAAAGCATAATTTTAATCTCTCCACCCTACCCTTAAAAGAAACAATGATTTGAAATTTCATAAATTAATTTCACTCATTATTTTAAAAATCAACTCACACTAGTTGGTCAAACTAGAGAACTTGAGAACAAATTAAACCTCTTATTTAGTATACTAAAAATAAATAAATAATCGAAATGGAAAAAATTTGGAGTGAACCATTTTATTAGCTAAAAAATTTGGAAAAACCAATCTAATTTATAGTTAGGCAAATCATAGTTATTAAACTTGGTATGGATATTAACTTAAATAAGTCACTAGGTCATTAAATTATTAATTCAACTAATGGGTCAATGATTGGTTTGATCTGGTCAATGTTTAGAGTCATTTTTATTTATTATATCTTTTGCAATAACAAAATTAGATATTTAATAATTGATTTATCTAATAAATAAGTTAAACCTTATGATCTTTCTCTATCAGTACTCTGTTGCAGAGAACCAAAAGTGAATTCACTGTAAAGAGAGTTCTTAATATAAACAAAAATAACTTGAATCAAGTAAAAGAAGAGAATGATCACTAACAACAATCATTTAGAAATTAAGAATGAATTTGATGATCTCATTCCTTTTATTATAAATTAACTTGTGTATCTTGTTGTATCTTTGTTTTACTTTCAAGACCTTGTCACGAGTCTCTTTATTAATGTAAAGAAATTAAAATATAATACAAGTAGCATAAACAAAGTTAAGAAAGAGACCAAAAGTGCAAGTAACCAATAATTATATCATTAATAAAATTGACTACAACTAAATAACAAATAAATATGATATCAAACTAAAATCTAATCATATAAAAATTAAATTCTAAGTAATAATTTTGGCAATGGAAGGCAAATTGAGATATAGAATACATAAATATTTAAAAGTAAAAAAAACTAACAGTAAAAATATTATCATTAAAATTATTATTTTCAAACAACATGAAGCATTATCATCATTATCATAAACTCATCAATTATTTAATTCTAATAAAAATTAGTTCATAAATTGAAAGAGAGAGAGAAAGAGAGAAGATGATGAGAACCATAATGATGATGACTGGAAAGCTCTAATGGATACAAGAGGTCCAATAACACAAGCTAATGATGTGAACCGTAGAGATAATGACTAGAAGACTCCAATGGATGCAAAAGGTCCATTTCACATTCCAGAAGACCCAATAACATGAGCTAGAGCTAAAATAATTAAAGAAGTACTAAATAAGCTGATTAAGGATATTCAGGCCAACCAAATTTCAAATGGTACGAATTCAAATTTGATAAATAGTAGAGGTCTAATTAATATGATTGGAATACTTGATGGCCTGTGATAAGTAATAGCACTCACTCCTAAACAGGAGTTTATTCTCTGTTGTGGAATTTTTCCATTGTTAGAAATTTCTCAAAATAAGGATTTGTCCTAAGTAGGAATTTGTACCTTTTTAGAATTGCTATCTTTGTCTATAAATAGGCACCCCTTGTAAGCTCTAAAGGATATACAACTTTGAGTGAAATAGAAAGTAAGAGTTTTCTCCCTCGGTTCTTTTGAGAACTAAAGAACTTATCAAAAGGTACTTCTTCTTATGGCGCGTTCCAATTGACTTATCACTCTCAATTCCTTTCTGTTCTGGAGTGTGGCGTCCATATCCTTCTCAAATACCCTAAGTTCATCTTTCTTCGAATTTTGGGTCTAGGGTTTGTGTCATTTAACTCTGGTTTAACTTTCCTGATTCATCTTTGATTCCTTGTATGCGTTGGGTCCCTAAGTCGCGTCTTTTTTTGGGGTTTTCTGCATCAGAAGAGGAAAGGGATAGTACATAATTGAAAGAGATAATTAGAGGGAAGATAAGTCTCAACAAAGAAAAGGAAATCATAGTTAGAGTCTAAAAGAGTATGTTGGAGTAAGTGAAACTAGAGATGATTAACCTTTAAGACTTAAAAACAAGGGCAAGTCTAGTAGCATCCTTTGACCCTATAAGCCAAAAAATGTTTAGTAGAATAACGATGAGATTCAATTAAAGGCTTCAAGAGACAATGATGAAATTGGAATCCCTAAAAAAGAAAAGTGGTGAGTGTTAAAGAAGGACTCAGAGTTCCCTAAAGGCCGTGAAACCTAAAAATTGCAAAACCTTGAATAATTAAATTTCAATCTAAAAGCCAAAAAAGAGGACAAGTGACTAAGTTGTTTGAGTTTCAAAAAATTGGTTTAGTAAGCTGAGTTTCTCCAATTGAATGAGCCAAGTGATTTTAGACTAACCTAGCCTGGTTTAATGGTTAGTTCACCAAGCCAACAGTTTGATTGGCTAGGTCAAGCTAAGTTTATCACATTGAGGCAAATTTGATACCAAAAATTATAATTTAACCCTTAAACTTTATTTAATGTGTAATTGATTTTTAAATTCTAGAATTACTATATAAATAAATGTTGAACATTATGCGCTTCATAGATTTAGTACGATCTTTAAAAATTAACTTTATGACATTTAGAGAATTTTTCTTATCATAAGTCTAACATATCATTAACAAATGCAAAATTTTATTACTTTGCATATGTGGTATATTTATATATAAAAAATTAACCATGTGACATGTCATATAATATTCAATTCAAAATTTTAAAACTAAAAGTAAAACTAAATCACTCTCCTCTCCCTTCTTTTCTTATCTCTTTTTTTCTTTTGCTAGCAAAGATTGAATTTCATGCAACTACAGATTTAACTATTATTTTATTGAACACCTATGGAGTAGAATTGAGGTTATTAACTCTAACATAAATAACAATTATCTTACTTGAAGAAATGACATTGCATTTAAGGATAAATTCAATAACAAGCCATGAGAATTTAAGGTTTGCTCAGGATGGTTATAGATTTCTATGTTTTTTTTTATTTTGGTATTTGCATGCAAAACATGGACAATGTGTTTAATAAAAGTTGTCTACTTTCTTTTTCTTTGTAAAATGTAAATGTAATTCTTTAATGAGAAATAGTGTCTTAAAAATGTCAAAAAGAAATTTTCAATATTTCTTAACCTTATGCAATTTCAAATCCTACCTCTTTTCCTCTAAGCTTGTATGGTCCTAACCCATGACACCACCATTTCCTTACACCATTGCTATTGTAAGTATGTCGCTAATACCATTTACCATTCGCATTAACGTTAGGTGATATTTTTTCCTTATTTTGCTTAATCTATGAGTTTAGGTATATGTTACAATCATTTAAGATGAGTTGGGGTCATAAATTTTATGAAAGATGAAGAAACAAATTGAAAATGCTGAACTTTTAATGTTCTACACAAACACAATACAACCATAAATTTGATGTGATTGGTTAGGGTTTTCCTATTTCATCATGCTCCTTTTCACTCTTTTTCTTTATTTGATTTTTCATTTTTCTTTATTATATGAGACATTCTTTTCAATAAGGTTAAGTAATTTTTTAGTTTTATATGATTAGAGATGAATTGAATTAATCATCTAAGTCACTAAGTAAATAAGTTAGTGCAAATTATATTAAGGGGAATAAGATTAATATTTATAGAGTATGGTTAAAAGTAATGAAAATTCAACTTATGTGATAATGAATCATTTGAAATAAATATATATAAGTAATAATAAGTTGTTGATTAACCTTATATGCATTATTAAAATTAAAAGTCTCATCTTATGGTGTAAATAATGAAATAATTCTTATATTTGAAATTGAGTTATACTTTAATAAATTTTATAGTATTTATAAATAGTATGTTATTAAATTACATACATGATAAATTTAATTATATTAAAGTAGAGTGGAGTAAAGTGGAGCCATTTTTATGAAATTTAAGATAAGATCTTTAGAATTCTCATAAATATAAATTAAATATGCATATGACACGTCTAATCTTATTAAATAATACATCTTAAAAATATAATATGAAGGTAAGTTCACTCATATTAATAAAGAAATTATAATTTATTAAATTTTTTATTTTATTGTATTTCTAAATATCAAATTTTGTAAACCTTAATTATTGGTTCATAATTTATAAAGTAACAAAGATAATGTGTTATATTTTTATTGATTAATTTAAGAAAATTAGCTTTTTAAAATAGCAAGAGATTGTTAAAAATTATTGTATTTTTAAAAATTAAATAATATATTTTAAAATTTGGCCAATTAATCATTTTATGACCATTAAGTTAACTGTAAGATTAATTATTATATGATCATTAAACTATTTATTATATATTATAATAATATTAATTATTTATTATTATTAAAATTTATATTTAATATTAAATTATTTTTTTATTCTTAAAAGATAGTAAATATTATTTATGACCTATTAATGGATTAATAAAAATATTAAATTGTTTAAGTTAGCTCAATATATGAAATGCAAACTAATGAAAAAGTCTATTATATTTTGAGAGAATAATTATTTTAACGTAATTTATAATAAAAAATATTTTTAAAAATAATATCTAATATATTTAAAATATAATATCATTTTATTAATATATTTTTATGTAATATTATATTATATTATTAATTAGGTAACATAAATAGTTGGATACCATGTATCAATAAGTGAACTTGGCCGGTTTGCATCACCAATTACGAGGAGTCTAAAATCTGTAAGTTTTAGTTTTAGGATCTATTCTTGCCCTCGAACGAGATTTGAACATGCTAGGACTTTTGATAAAAATAGTTTTTTTTTTTTTTAATTTTGTATCCAATATTCTTATAAACAAAAATTTTAAAACAAAATAATAAAATAAAATCATTCATATTTAGCATGAATAAATAAGTTGGTTAGTGTGTGTATATATATATATTCATTAATAAAATGATAAGTAAAAATAAAATAAAATAATGAAATTATTTTTTTTTCAAAAAAAAATCACAAGATGCATAATTAAAATAGAAAAAAATTATGTTTTTTATACATAAAATTTATTATTCAAATACAATCATTTTCTTTTTCAATTTATTTTGCTCTATTAAAAAAAGAAAAAGGAGTCGATTGATTGACTTACGAATCGAATCAAATGTGAATCTTGCCATTTCGAATTTCAATTATTTTCACGTCGATATCTTATTTTCCGAAGTTAAAACAGATCGTGGATGGGTTCGAAACTTCCAATTTTGACACTTTTAGCCGCAAATAGACTTACCCGGTCAGTAACGCTTACACATTTTATTTTACTAAACTTAGAAAATAAAAATAAACCAAAAACTGCATTATTCTACATAACGGTGAGCAGAGTAACTATGGGCGGCGCTGCGAGCATGCGGCTGTCGGCGGCGTCGAGTTGGCGGCTAGCATTATCCCCTCGAACATCTCCGAGATGTGAGAAGGGCGGAGTAGTTTATTGCTCTTCTCCCCAAGTCTCTATGTTTCCTGCCAAAAGAAGTGCCACCCTATCACTTATTCTCAATTCTGGCGTTATTGCGTGCCTTCGTGCCTCTAGGTGAAGTATTAGTTTTCATTTTCGCAGGGTTGGTTTTGTGGGTTTGTGATGAAAAGCTTAAGTTAATCATCCTTTTGATGTGTTTGGGCTTTGACAGATTTTTTTTTTTTTTTAAATATTTGTTTTAGCGCAGAGGTCGCATATGAAGCTGCAACTGCTGCACTTAGTGGTGGCATTTCAGTTGTGAGTCCTTTGCTTTTTCTCAGTTTTTTTATTTTTTTCCTGTTTCTGAGTTTCCAGGACCATTACAATGCTTAAGCACTCCTTAACAGGAAGGGTGTTTGCCCCATATTTGTTATATTGGTCAGATTTCAGCAGGAGAGCCTAACTGATTAGGTGATTGATAGCCCTAAGCTGTCAAAGCAGAGTTGCCATTTTGCGTCTTCTGGTCAAATACCATCAACGATTTCTTTGCTATTTAAGTTGAGAATCTTTAGGGATACTATGTTCACATATTGTCGCCGGGGATCAACATTCAAAATTTGGACATCTCTGCTTAAATTCTGTATAATTTGTACAATGCCAATTTTGTAGTAGACACTGCAGTTTTCATAAGATGGGTCCATTGTTATGTTTCTTCTTGGAACACCCTCCTCCCTCGGGACAACAAATATAATTAGTCTGAAGGGTACTAATTTTGTTTAGAGGTTTCACACACTTTTGCCTTGCATTTAGGCATTGGAGCTTCTCATCTTATACTGCAAGAATTAAGTTAGGAAGTACTTGGTTTCTCTGTCTTTTGTTTTTTTTCTTTTTTTAATTTTTGCTTCTAAAGAAGAAAAAGCAACAAGCCAAAGCAAAATATTGCTAAAAGAGTTCAGTTTATTCTTAAACAAATTGATTACCATGATGGCTGCAGTGCTTTTCATTTGATTTTTAAATATAACAAAACTTAGCTTTTATAGGTTGGATTGTTTTGTAGAAGTTAATTTTATTCCGTGATACAATCAAAGATACTTTTTTTCCTTGCACTTCACAAAAATGAAAAAGCACATAAAAGAACTTTTTAGCAAGCAAACCAATATTCTTTTTGCTGCAGTTCTTGTTATGCATGTACTTCTGAACACTGATGGTAATGTAATGTGTGTTCTTTATTTGGATACGCAGCTGGAGATTGTGATGTCCACCCCAGGTGTGTTTCAGGTTGTTTTGCATATGTCATTCTTTCATCTTCTCAAGTCGTTTGGCCACCCTGGAGCAGACATAATATGCTTGAATCTCTTGTTTTCAGGTTGTAAAGAAGCTGGTGCAGCATCATCCTGCAATGACCATAGGGGTAATTTTTCTTCCTACATTGTTTTGGATTTCATGACATTGGTATTTTTATTGGCACATGCTTAATGTAGTCAGCACAAGTTGCAAGAACTTGCCAAAACCCTTCAGAACTTGTTATGTCTGCATGTGTTGGTACATATGCATTTTCATCATTTTGTCTGTATTCTTCTGTGATTATATGAAAGACTAATTAATCTTACTCATGCTTGAATATAAATGCATCAAAATTATGGAAATGATGGTATTATTTGCTCTGCACAAAATTTCAGAGAATAAAGCATACAACATAGTTCCTCTTCAACATGCAAACATTGCAAGACTTGTCTTTTACGAGGTCTTGCATTAGAGATGCACGTTCTGTAATTCTCTTTTGAAAATTGTCGAATGGGCTGCTCAGTTGAAAAAAATTGTTGTTGACATGTTTATGTAATATGCTATACTAGTGAATTCAGGAGACTTGTTGACTGTAGGTGGGTACTGTTTTAAGTGCTGAGGATGCCTTGAATGCAATGGATGCAGGAGCCAAATTCCTTATGAGCCCAGCAATGGTTAAAGTATGCATCTTATATTCCAAGTATGAAATGAATCTTCTTCAATTAAACTGAGTCATTAATCTTGAAAGGGTTTTATTTTTGTCTTTCTTCCTTCCTTTAATAATCCCTCTCTCCCTCTCTCTCTGTGTTTGTGTTTTTTTCTTGTCCTATTCTCATGATGCGTGAACAACTGTGTCAGCAATGCTGCTTCTTTTGCTGATACTAATTAGACATACTTCTTTGTAGGACATTATGGATGAGGTCCAGGATGGTGAAGTTCTGTATATACCCGGGGTGATGACACCAACTGAAGTAAGAAGTCTTTTAGCTTGAACTCTTATTCATCTTAAGTTCCCTAAGTTCTAAATCTATGTGTAGACCATGTTAACTCATTTATTCTCTGCTTGGCCTTCCATCTTTTTCTAATGTCCTTTCCATGGCCTTTGGAGTACTAACACTAAGGAAATGCGTTGAGAAAAATCATGTGAGAGTCAAGAAGGAAGAGCTGTTTTCTTTGCTTCCTCCTACAATTTTTTTCTCCTTTATTTCCTTCCTCAGCAGCAATAAAAATTTTTAAGTGACTTTATCAGTTATCCACCACCATTTGATCATTTGCATTATTTTCTGCTACATTAATGCCATAACCAGTGCTTTTTCATTTTACAGATATTGTCCACGTATGGTTCTGGAGCCAAAATTGTCAAGGCAAGTTCTATCAGGTTTTCATATTTCATCATGTTGAGGGTGGGAGTGAGGATGAGGTTCAAATTGTGTAATGAAACATTCATTAATTGATACCTACAGTATACTTCTCAATTTTAAAGTTTATGACTATTATATACAATGTGGTCTGACTATGCCTTCACTTGATTGCGTCCCCATATCACCAGGAATTTTTTAAGGACTGGGTAGAGGAAGTACTTTCATGTTGTAATTGGGTATTCCAGGAAACTACATATGGCTTTTATTTTCATCATGTTAATGGTACAGGTTTATCCTGTTTCGGCATTAGGTGGTGTCCAGTATATGTCAGCACTGCAGAAGCCTTTCCCTCATATACCCATGGTTGCTTCTCAAGGCATAACAATAGGTTTGTGCAGTGAACAATCCATGCTTTTCTTCTTACTGACTTCTGACTTTAAGGTGGGGTGACTCTTTGAGAGAGGGAAGTGTGCAATAGTTGCAGCTAGTTAAAAGGCTTTGCCTCTTTGACGGAAGCTGATTAACATGCTTTCTTATGTAGCGATGTTGCTGATTAACAAGGTCTCTCTCCGCCGCCAGTTTTTCAATAACTTTGCTGTGCCTTGAAGACAGGGATCTCCGGCTTGATTGATAAGATCTGTGGAAATTTTATGACAGACATAAAAACATTTATAACCCTTATTGATGTATATAGTTATTGGAAGTTAATAATTGTGATGACATTCTCTGAAATGTCTATAGTTTTACTCACAAAGTAATATTTCCTATCATCCAAAAGCTCATGTTTTCCATTGAGAAGATGAAAAAGTAATATTTCACTTCATCAATTGAATCATTGATCCATATCGTCAGATGCTATGATTCATGGTTATGCATTTTTGACTGAACAACATTAAATGTGCATTTGCCACTGTGATGGAAAGGATGCTAAATTACTGTGAAATTCATCAAAGGGTCTTTTTATATAGATCAAATTCAAAGTTACAGAGTATTGGTAAATCTCTTCCTCAGGAAGTTACAGAGTAATGTTGACAGGGAATGATATTTCTGTTGCAGTTATAGAGTTACTTTTTCTGCTTTTGCTGGTGTTTTGCATCATATTAATGGTTCAATTGTATTCTGGAAATTCATTGACATCTGGGTGACACTCAAATTGGACACAGATTCAGTGGAGGACTATATATCCCATGGAGCATCAGCTGTTGTTTTGTCAGACGCCTTATTTAGTAAAGATGCAATGTTACAAAAAGATTTTAATGCCATACATCAATGTGCATTATTTGCTTCTGTGAAAGGCAAAGAAGCTATAGAACGGTGAGTTTTTCTGCTGTTTGTTCCATTTTCTTTCCTGGGTTGCTGTACTATAAATATTGTGGGTTACTAAATTCTTTGCCTACTTGATGGCATTCTTTTGGTTGATGCATCACTTCTGTGATAGTATCTGGATGTAGTTCAATGATGCTCATTAGGTTGTTTTGGACTGCCTTCATTTATAATGTGATTCAAGGTCTAGTAATACAGGTCATAAATTAACTTGGGACAAATGTTCCATCCTCTTGTGTTCATGATTTGCCAATCCTCAGAAAGCACCAGACCTTGGAATTGTGGATAATTTATTAATGATCCATAAATTTTTAAATTAAGAAAACCAAGAGGAGCCTTAGCCACCCAAAAGAGTATGCTATCTAACTGGTGTCCTATTGCACAAAACATTACTTTAGTGATGGTCTTTATCTGATTCTGGTCATCTGTTATTAAAAATTCTATGGACTTTCCCATTTCACAGAACATTACCACATAATATTTTTGAAATCTTTTTAGCTATCAGCCCATAATAGTAACCTGCTAATGTCATTCATATATATAATCTTGGCTAATCAAACTTATAGTTCAACCATCATTACCTGTCAATTTAGGTTTGGATGCTCTCATGTCACCTCATAAGGAACAAATATGTTCTATCATAAATTATTTTTATGGTCCATTGTGTATATTGGTAAAGTCATGTGTTGGATGGACGATCTCAAATCCTTTCTATTTATACCAACTCATGTGTACTTATTCATGCAACTGCAAGGTGACAAATTTGAGATGGTACTGTATTTTGACCACCAACTCGTGTGTACTTATTCATGCAACTGCAAGGTGACAAATTTGAGATGGTACTGTATTTTGACCATTTCCAACCATATAGGCAAAATTTGGATATCTTTGGAGAAAAATCATGGCATTAAGATGCCAACTTTCTTGATTGTGCACTGTAGCAGAATGAGGGTGGAGTCATGTTTTGGTGTTCTGTTGTAGATTTTGCTTTCTTTTTTCCAAAATTCAGTTTATGACATGTTCATCTGATGGCCTTTTTTTTTTATGGGTCTATTATCTGCCGTCCATCTTGTATTATGTGGCATCTCAGTGCTGTAATGAAATGTGTTGCATGCCGTAGAAACAGCAAACATCACATGTGCAATGTTGCGTAGCTTAAGCTTTGCAACTTATGATAGATATGAATGTCATACAGAAAGAGAAGTAAAATAAATTGCTTGTAAGCTGTAGAGAAAAGAGAAAGGTTTGCAGCTTGGCAACTTGGTCTCAAGGTTTTCGAAGAATTCATCTTCAACTAGATTCCAAAGTATGGTTCTTCCAGTGTGAAGCATCAGGTGTTATTATGCCGTTTTACTGCCACACTTATTTGCCAGTGCTGGATTTTGGAAGATGGTGCATGGAATGTGAGAATTTCACACATCTATCATGAGGCCACAGAACTGCAGATTGCCTCCCTAATCAACTCCCTCAGTGTAGCCATGAGATTTCATAAACTTCAATGTCCTCTAAATGGGATTCTTTTATGCTTGTATGCAGATGTTGGTGCTTGTTGCTCCTGTAATGTCCAGCTAGTATTAGGAAATTGTTTTGTTTTCTTGAAATTTTGTCCTTCCTTGCACCCAAAAAAAAGAAAGCCTCTCCAATTAGAGCTTAATAATCCTATCATGCATCGCATACAATCCACAAGCGGCATTTGATAATGTTGATGCAGTTTGAAAGTTTTTAGATGTTGGTAGGACAGGTATATGTCAACCCCATCTATTTTTTATTTTTCTAAATACCTCCTTGGTTTATCTTTTCCCGTTTATTTCTTTGACCTGTTGGCTTTAGCATTCTTTTTATGTGTTCATAAGTTATAATTTTTGTTTCCTTTAATGGACTTTTTTTTTAATGCAACTTTCAAGTATTGAGTCTGGTGGGGTTCATTTGCAACTATTTTGCATATTCCTTCAGAATGGCAATAACTACTCTCACCACAGCTCTGTGAAAAGTTTTATTAAAGGTTTCTTCAGCTGTATAGATCCTTCACCACCACGCATCTTCTTCTTTCGTTCATGGCAAAGCCGGTTTGGTATTGCTGTAGCCAAACTAAGATTTAGATTTGAAAATAATGCTTCAATTGTTTGGAACAAGGGTATTCGAGAAAAAGGAAAACTTTGGTTATTAAATCTAATTAAACCAAATTTATGATTAATCAAATGGATTTTATAGTTAATCAAATTGGTTTTAAGTTAAAAAAATTTGTTTCTTTTTGGTTTCTAATGTCAAAAAACTGTGATTAATATAATTGAACTAAATATTCACACTTTTATTGTAGAGGTAACATCTATAAATGAAGAGCATCTTATGTTCATAATTAACGAGTTAATGGTCTTTGCATCTTATGGGTGTAAACAAGATCAGTTTGTGTCAATTTAATACTTAAAATTCAAATTAATTGACAGTTGTGCTTTGAAAAGTTTAAAATCGCAATTGATCAAGATAAAGTATAAATAAATTAAATTTCTGGCAATTGTGGATCAAATATGAATAATTACTTTTTTCCGTTTTCCTTTTCTCGTAATCTATGGCTCCCGAGAGAAGCAGTAGATTTAACTTTTTCACACGGAGATATCCGTGATATGGGTGGCGAGCTTCTTATGTCAATCTAATGTGAAAATGCTCCTCCACCTAGTAAGAATGCCATAAAATATTTTTTCTTGCAGCACTTTGAGTCAATCTTGCAAACAATAAATTACTTGAGACATATAATTGCGTTACACTAACTTGAATAAAGTACTTTGATGCTCTTTAATATAGAAGAAAAAATCACTACTTTCATGTATTTGCTTACAACTGTAACTGTTTATACTTTACATAATTATTTTGTAACAAATTTAACATACTATTAATTGATATGAACAAAATTTGTTAATATGCATATGACATAACTACATACTATGTATTATTTAATTTAAAATTAATAAAAATAAGTAAATAAAAAAAATTAAAAATATTAATTTTTTTTCTCATATTTCTTTTTTCTTCTCTCTCTTCTTTTAAGGCCTCTCTTCTCTAAATCTAAATTTTTACTTCCCTCGCTTATGTTTCTTAAAAAATTAAAAAGAAAAGAAAATTATTCAAAAAAAGAAATAAAATTTCTTTCATCCTAAGAAAAAAAAAAAGAAAAAAAACTTCTCTTTCGTCCTAAGAAAAAAAAAGAGAAAATATCTAATATCTTGGGTTTATTTGGGTTTGTGGGTTTCACTGAGTCTTAATATATTAACTGGGGTTTTTAACTTGACATTAATGTCTAGTTGTCATTAGTTGTCTTTTAAGGATTCCTACTTTAAGGCAAATATGTATTCCTTAATTAAAGGGGTCTTTTGCAATTAAGGTCTTAACATAAGTAATGAAGGAGAATAACATGAAGTTTTGAATGAAGGCTATTATAAAGCAATCTAAGGCGATAAATGTCAAGCTAGATGATTTACAATCATCTAGCAAATCCAAATCTTCTGGGAGACATGTAATTAAGGAAGAAGACAAGGAAGAATTAAATTATGAAAAATTAAGCTCAATAAAAGGCATAAAGGCTATTTCTAAAAGAGATAGCAATTTGGGCAGTATAAAGATAAAAATTCTAGCATTTTAAGGAAAAAATGATCTTAACCTTTATTTAAAGTGGGAAAAAAAGGTTGAGCATGTATATAACTTGCTATAATTATTGGGAAGGAAAAAAAAATAATGTTGGCAACCATGGAATTTGCTGATTATGCAAGCATTTAATGAGACCAATTAGTGATAAATATAAGGAATGGTGAAAGGTCAATTCAGTTATGAGAAAAGATGAAATTGGTAATGCACAAAAGATTTACACTGAGCAATTATTGCATAGAAAGTTGCAAGGGTTGTTTCAAGGGTTTGTGAATGTAGAGGACAATTAAAAGGAGATGCAAATAGTCATGATTAAAGCTAATATAGAGGAAGACCAAAAGGCTACCATGACAAGGTTTATTGGCAGTTTAGATAAGTGGATTACTATTGTAATAGATTTGCAACACTATTTAAAGATGGAGGAGTTGTTGCATAAGACTACCAAGGTGGAGAAACAAATCAAGTTCAAAGAATCCAAATTTGGTTCGACTTCTAGTTGTACATGGAAGACAACTTGGAAAGACACCAAATTAGCCTTAAAGTTAAAAGAAGATGTAAAGCCAAAGATTTAGTTACTATTTCTAAAGGTAAAATTAAAACCAAATCTTCTTCTATATCTCATAATATTAAGTGCTTTAAGTGTCAAGGGCATAAACATATTGCATCTCAATGTCCAAATAAAAGAGTTACGATCATTTCGGAGAATGGTAACATTAAAAGTATAATTTTAAGTGATAATAACATGCTACTATTAAAGGATTGTTCTGATGTTGAGGTTAAAGAGCCCATTTATGGAGATTTGTTGGTTGTAAGGCGTGCACTAAGTATTTAGCCTAATGATGATAATGATAAAGGGCAACCTGAGCATATTTTCCTTACAAGATGCCACAGTAAAGACAAAGTATGTAACATGATTATTGATAGTGGAAGTTATACTAATGTTACTAATACTTTGTTGGTATATAAGCTAAATCTGGATACCTTTAAACATTCAAAACCATATCAGCTACAATGGTTAAATGATTGTGGAGAAATTAAAGTAACAAAACAAGTTTTAGTTACCTTTTCTATTGACGAGTAAAAGGATGAGGTTGTTTGTAATATGACACCAATACATATTGGTTATATGCTTCTTGGCCTACCATGAAAATTTTATAAAAGGTTACTCATAATGGCTATAAGAATAGATACTCTTTTGTAATCAACAATTAAATTTTTATATTAATTCCTCTCAAACGTTTTAAAGCATATAAAGATTAAATTAAGATAGTAAAAGAGTGCAAAATGAAAAAAGAGCAAATGAGAAAACAAAAGGAAAAGAAAAAGAAAGAGAGTGAGAGGTCAAAGGAAAAGAGAGAAAGTGAGGTCGAGGAGAAAAAATTTAAGTGAAAAAGGTGAGGCTAAAAGAAAAGTTAGAGAGAAAAGTAAAAGGGTAAGTGTGTTTGCTAGAAAGTGAGGTTAAGAGTGCTATGATTGTAAGACAACTAATTATACTTATGTACAAGGATATTTATTTTTTGTCGAATGAATCTAACCCTTGTTTGCTTCGTATAATTGTTCTATTATTGTAGGAATTTTAAGATTTATTCCTTAAAAAAATTCCCCATAAATTACCTATTTTAAGATAAATTTAAAACCAAATAAACTTCATACCCAATATTGTCATACCAAACCAACCTACTTATAAAGTTAATCTCGATGAAACCAAGGAGTTACAAGGGGTAAGTGGATGAGTTGGTAGAAAAGGGATTTGTAAGGGAAAGTCTTAGACTATGCTCAGTTCCAGTCATTCTAGTCCCCCAAAAAAATGGAACATGACACATGTGTGTTGATTGTCAAGTCATTAATAAAATCATTGTAAATTATAGACATTTTATCCTTAGGTTAGATGATTTGCTTAATGAGTTGTATGGTTCATGTGTGTTTTCAAAAATTGATTTAAAGAATGACTACTATCAAATTCGTATAAAAGAGGAAGATGAATGGAAAACAACATGTAAAAATAAATATGAATTGTATGAGTGGTTAATAATGTCTTTTGGATTAACTAATGCACTCAGTACATTGATAAGGTTAATGAATCATGTCTTGCATACTTTCATGGGGAGATTTATAGTTGTTTACTTTGATAATATTTTAGTTTATAGCAAGAATTTGGATTAACATATGAAACACTTGTATGTTATATTTAGTGTCTTAAGAGAGAACCGATTGTATGTAATCTAAAAAAGTGTACATTTGCATGGAATCCGTTGTATTTCTTGGTTATATTGTTAGTTTGCAAGGTATTAATATGAATGGTGAGAAGGTAAAGATGATGAGGGATTGGCCTATGCCTAAGAATGCAAATAAGGTAAGAAGCTTTCATGGTTTAACAAGTTTTTATTGAAAGTTTGTTAAAGATTTTAGTTTTATTATTGCACCTTTGAACAAACTTGTTAAAAAGAATGTTGTTTTTAAGTGGAATGATGTGCATGATCTGACTTTCAATAAATTGAAAGAAAAGCTTACTAATGCACCTTTATTATGCTTGTCTAAATTTAATAAAACTTTTTAAGGTAGAATGTGATGCATCTGAAATATGAATAATAGTTGTTTGGATGTAAGATTATAAACCAATTGCTTATTTTAGTGAAAAGTTAAGTAGGTTAGCCTTGAATTATCCTATTTATGACAAGGAACTTTATATATTAGTACAAACTCTTCAAACATGACAACTTTATTTATAGCTAAGGAAATTCACCATTCATTCTAATTATGAGAGCTTAAAGTTCTTGAAATCCCAATATAAGTTTAATAAAAGACATGTTAAGTAGTTGAAGTTCATGAAAACATTTTCTTATATGATCAAGTAAAACATGGAAAGGAAAATGTTGTTGTTCATGCATTGTTTAGGAGGTATGCATTGCTTACTTTTTTAAAAACTAAGTTACTTAGGCGTAAGTTACTTAAAGGCTTACATGCTAATGATTCTAATTTTGGCCAAATCTAGAATGTATGTGATAAATGTATGTTTGGTGATTTTTATAGGTACAAAGGATTTCTATTTGAGAGAGATAAATTATGTGTCTATGTATTATATTTGTAAATTACTTGTTAGAAAAACTTACGGGGGGTGGTTTGATGGGGGCATTTTGGTGTGTAAAAGACTATAAATATATTGCATGAGTATTTTTATTAGCCTCATATGAAGCATAATGTGTGATCTATTTGTAATAAGTGTATTACATGTAGGTAAGTAAAGGCTAAAGTTAAACTACATGGCTCGTATACACTTTTATTGGTGCCTAACTAACCTTTGACTAACATTTCTATGTACTTTGTGTTAGAATTACCAAGATCTCAAAGTGGTAAGGATAACTTATTTTTTGTGGTTGATAAGTTTAACAAAATGACTTATTTTGTGACATGTTCTAAAACCAATGAAGTAGCTAATTTGTTCTTTAAGAAAGTGGTGCATTTGCTTGGTTTGCCAAGAACCATTGTTAGTGATAAGGATGTTAAGTTCTTAAGTCATTTTTGGTGCACTTTATGAAATAAATTAGGAACTAAACTCTTATTTTATACTGTTGCATATCCTCAATTGGATGGAGAAACTGAAGTGGTTAATAGGATATTCACTACTTTGTCATGTATTATCATTTAAAAGAACTCAAAGTAATGGAAAAAGTGTTTGTCACATGTTGAGTTTGCTTATAATAGATTTGTTTATACTACTACTTCTTTGTCACCTTTTGAAGTTGCTTATGGTTTTACTCCTTTGGATATTTTATCTTTACTTACTAATGAATATGCTAATATTGATGGTAAGAAAAAGTAAAATTTGTAAAGGATTTACATGCCAAGATTCAAGCTAATATTGAAAGGAAGAATGAATAGTATGCTAAAAAAGCTAATAAGGAGCGTTCAAAGGTGTCTTTGAACTTGGTGATTAGGTATGGGTAAATATAAGGAAAGAATGGTTTCAACTATAAAGAAAGTCCAAATTGCAGCCTCGAAGAGATGGACCTTTTCAAGTCTTGGAGAGGATTGACAATAATGCTTACAAGTTAGATTTACCAAGCAACTATGACAATCTTAATGTTGCTTTTAATGTTTACAAGTTTGATGAGTCCTTTCGAGAAGGGAGGAATGATAGAGATCAAGGTGTTGGTCGAATGAAAAAAGCTTCTATGAAAGGAGCACAAAATGCTAATCTAGTGTAACAAAGCATGTATTCCCAAGATCCTTTGCAATAAATTGATGATTTAATGACTAGGACAAGGACAAAGAGGATGAAAAAAGCTTTACAAAGCTTAATTATAGAGATGTATGACAATAAGGTTGCTCTAAAAGATTCTAAGACCGTTCTAAAAGTTTAAAATGTTACACTAAGAATAATCACTTATCTTTATGTGCAAGATGATGAACGAGGTTTAAAACTTAAAGAACAAAGTTTAAAGCTTGTGATATAAGTCCAAGCCACATGACTAAGCTAAGAAAAGGCCTAATGTCTTGGGTTTATCTAGGTTTGTAGGTTTGGTTGAGTCTTGATACATTAGTTAGAGTTTTTACCTTGACTTTTATACTTAGTTATCATTAGTTGTAGTCTTTTAAGGATTTCTACATAAAGGCAAAGTTGTATTCCTTATTTAAAGGGATTCCCTATAATTGAGAGGTATGATAAAAAAACACATTTTTCTTATAGGATTATGATATTTACATGTTTATGTAACTGCTACAACTATGTAAAATGAGAATGATGAATAATATTGTGGTACCTTTTTTTTTCCAACAAACTTTGCTTTACTTTCTTGTGTTCTTGGAAAAATACATTATCTTGATTTATCAAATGAGTAATCAACTTTTGTAGCGTATTAAGATTGGGGTTTTTAACACTTAATTTAAGATTTTAATAAGATCAATCTAACTTATTTCCTAACTTTCTGAGATGGGCATAACAATTTGATTCAAGGGTTTATAAGGTAGGTTTCCTAGTTAGTTCTTTATCACTAAGGGATTGGATTTTTTGGGATTTTCTTATGCTATTCCTTATCGTGGTGTTAATAAGCACATTTATAAACATGTAGCTTGCTTACACAATTAGACTTAATGGAAAATATTAACGAGACTAATGGTTACAGATACAATACTAATAGATTGACTAATATAAACAAACAATGAGTGTCATACATTAATTACTTACAACAACAAACTTAATATATTTTTTTTCAAAATATAATTAAATGCTTAAGATTATTACAACCTTTCCCCTTATGAAATTAGCCTTGCCCTCAAGCTTAGAAATATGGAATTGAGCTATAATGAAACTATAATCCTTACATGTAACGTTTTCAATAAAAAAGTTAAACCATTAAATGAGTAACTAGGTGACAACATGGTTGTGATGTTGAACCAGATGCCTTCCCAAAATAGCCATAAGTCCCATTAATAGTTGGTTAGGAGCATCTATCAGAGGGAGATGTGGCACAACTTGACCTTAAAGACCCATTACCTTTTTAAACAAAGAGATAGTTTACAGAGACCACTTTAGCTAAGATTTTGAAAGACCCATAATACTTGGATGTAAGTTTCAAGTTCTTATGTAGAGCAATGATAGTTTACTAATAAGGTTAAATTTTCAAATAAACCTACTCTCAAACTCCAAAACTTTTGTCAAATATGCCTTCCCATGCAATATCTTTAACAAATAAGTTAGACCATTAAATGAATAACTAGGCAACATAATAGTTGTGACGTGAAACTAAATGCCTTCCTAGTACAACTACAGGTTCTACCAATAATTGGCCATAAGCACCTATTAAGAGGAGATGTGCCATGACTTAACCCTAAAGACTCACTAGTAAGGAGACATGGAAGACAAGATGAATAATGGATCTTATTGGCAAGTCCAACTTATAAGCTACAGAGTCCACTTTAGTCAAGATCTTGAAAGACCTATAGTATTTAGATGTGAGCTTCAAGTTCTTACACAGTGCAATGGTAATCTACCTATAAGGTTGGATTTTTAAGTAAACCCACTCTTTAACTCCAAGACTCCAATTAGACTTGCCCTTATCTAACTAATGCTTTATATGACTTTGAGTTTTATGAAATTGCTTCTTTAGTAAGATAGTCTTATAGTGTCTCTCCTATAGAAAGGATTCCATTATGGGTACTTGAGTATGATAAGTTATTATTACAATTAATTGTGGTGGTTTATAGACATAAAGTGCTTAGAAAATAGACATTCCTTAAGCAGAATAATGACACTTATTATACCAATACTTAGCAAAGTGGAACCACTTCAACCAACTTTGAGGTCTTTGAAAATTCATACTTTTTAAGTAGATTTCCATACAATGATTTAATCTTTTAGTTTGCCCATTAATTTATGGGTGATAAGTCAAACTTAAGTGAAACTTAGTACCTAATAGTTTTAAAATTTCTTACCAAAATAAGTTAGTAAACGTCCTATCTCTTTTAGAGACTAGTGTCACGGGGTCATTGTCTTCTCCCCAAAAGGTACCCGTTGGGGTGTACAGTACCACTACTTATATAGCCTAAGGTCCCCTTCTTACTCAAGGATATGAGAGTTAGGTAATGTGCACCCATCACATTCTTCCATACCAAACTCATCAATGTCCTCCTCGATGTTTGGGCATGCATCGAATTGGTGAAACCGAGGGTTTTCAACATTCCGCACCAAGTCAAGGGTCTTATGGTAGGACATGGGTAGGTTTTAATATCACTTGTTATGAGATTATTACCTTATCCCTAAAAGGTACCCGTTAGGGTATGTAATACCATCACTCATATGACCTAAGGTCTCCCTCTAAAAAAGTTGGGTAGTGTGCACCCGTCACACTAGGGCCTTTGGCATGCCATGAAGTTTATAAATGTTCTCCATAAAACTCCTAGCTACTAGTGTTGTTGTAAAAGGATGGGTCATAACTATGAAATAACCATATTTGTTAAACTTTTCTATGACCACCATTACAACATCCTTTCCTTTAAAGTTTAAGCTAACATTTGATTAGGGTTGGGAAGGTAACTAAAGAGACTATAAAAGGCCTAAAGACTAGAATTTCTCTTATATTTTTGGCTCACCTCATAAGTCTACACATATTCCTTGACTATTTGTTTGAACTTAGGCCAATAGAAGTATTACCTTAATTTGTGATAGGTGCCTTTAACCCCATAATAACCTTTCACAGTTGCGTTACAAAATTTTTGTAATATTTAAGTCCTCAAACTCCTAGTAGTCCCTAAATAGAGCTTAACTTTATACCTTAGGATCTGTTATTGTAAGGAACAATAAGATTTAACCACTCCTAGTAAGGTTAGTTCAGTGATTAATTCCTTAACTTATATGTCTTACTTATAGATAAAGATCACAGATTATAGTAGTAATGGAAAAATTAAACCTTATTTCTTTGTTGATTGGCAAATCCACAAATTATCTTCCATCACAACTCTCAATAGGGCATCAATTGTATAATTATTAGGTCTCTTTTTGTAATGAATAAAGTAGCCTAATCCCAAGAACTTGGTTGCTCTTTTCAATTGAATATAGGTGTGTACCTACTATTGTAAGAAGTATTTGAAACTTTCATGATTAGTTTTAATGATAAAAGGACTTACTTAATTAACTATACTTTTTAATAAAGTTCTTGTAGTACCTAGTCAAGGATTTGCCAAAAATGGAAGTTGGCCAATTTGACATTGGTTTTATCTTTTTAAGATATATGAAAACTCCTTTCTTTGACATTATATGCCTTAAGTATTCTTTTATTGCTATCTTAAAAAACATTTGGCTTTTTTGGCAAACAAATGATGTTGTTTTAAAATCTCTAAGACCTCAGTTAAATGTTGAGCATAAGTTTTAAGGTTTAGACTATAAATCAAAATGTCATCAATGAACATCAATGCAAACTTTTTGAAATGCTTCTCAAATATTTGATTAATTAGGGCTTGAAAAGTAGTAGGAATATTGATTAAGCCAAAGGATATAACCTTGAATTTATAGTGGTTATGGTAAGTTCTAAAGGTTACTTTATAAATTTCTTTTTTCTTCATCTTAATCTTGTAGTATCTAAATCTCAAGTCTATTTTGAAAAAGATGGAAGCTCTATATAATTGATCCAAGAGGTCATTTATGATTGTAATAGAAAATTTATTTTTGTTAGTTAATGAATTCAACTGTTTATAGTCAATATAAAACCTGTAAGTTCCATCTTGCTTTTAACTAACAATACAAGTGATGCAAAAAGGCTAGTGCTAGCTTGGATAATATAAGACTTTAACATCTCCTTTATTAGTCATTCAATCTTAGTTTTCTAATATTAAAGATACTTGGAAGGTCTTGCAATTATAAACTAAGCTTATAGCTTCAATGTTTTTCCATGATTATGAAATTTGGATGGAGGAAACCTTTTAGGTTCAACAAATACATCCTAGTATTGACTTAGAATTACTTGTAGGACTCATGGTAAGTTTGCTTCTTCACTAATAGTCACTAGTGCCAATAGATGAGCCTAGACACCCACATTCTTTTTTTTTAACAAGGATTGTAACTTGGATCATATCATTTGTCAAAAGGATGAGTTAAAGTGATACTATGTAATTTTATAGGCCTACCATCTTTAATAAAAGTTAATTTTAGTTCGAAAAAACTTAAATTCATAGGTCTAAGTTTTTCAATTTAGTTTACTCCCAATATTAAATCTTAAATCTTAATAAGTATTAGTGCCAAATTTGCCTTTTAAGATATGACCATGCATTTTCCATTCAAATTGCAAACATTTATTTTTACTCCTCATCCTTTGTCTATTAGCCATACATAACATTAATGGTTGAGTTTCATCCAACTCATATTATAACTCTTGTGTTATATTGGCATCCAAGAAATTGTGAGTGACATGTATGTCTATTAGAATGATCAAACGTTTCTTTCCCATATGTCCTCTCAATTGTAATATGTTCTCCCCTATACCTCTTGTAAGTGCATAATGCTACAAAGGTTCCTTATTATCATCCTCTCCCTCCTTCATATTCTTAACTTCCTTTGTTACCTCAATCATGATTGGATAATTTTCTTCTCTAGTATATGTAAAATATGCCTCTTAATACATTAATGCCTAAGGAAATACTCTTTCCACATATGTAGCAAGGATTAGGTCTTCTAGTCATCTCAGAATTTGCTTATGTTTTATGAATATGGAATATGCAATTGTTTCAGATTTTGAGTGGACATTAACTCTAGTCATATCTTAGTATAGGAAATAGTTTTAGGAGCTAAGGAGCTTGTTGACTAGTCTTATCTCTTGGTTGACTTGTTTTGCTTATTTAATCCATTAATAATTTCTTTTTGGAGCCTTGCCAAATAAAAAAGATAAACTAGGAATTTAAGTTGAGAAATCCTTATAATTGGTCTAATGGAGTCACTTAGGCTACTTATAAAACTTTCCATGAAGTATTCCTTTGATAGCTCAAGAACGAAATATTTCATTAGAGTATTTAAATTCTCAAAAGTCTCCTATTACTATAATACTAATTCAATTTGTGTTAATTTCTTAAATTCATCAACAACACGTCTTAACTTGCATATACTAAATTTAATATACAAATCATTAGAAAATTTATCTTAAGTTACCACATTTTGATCTATTAACCAACATTGGAACCATGCTTTTGGTCTCTTACTAAGATACATTGTTGTTATTTCCACTTCAACCTCATTTTTAACATTTGATAATCCACTTTTAGGGTTATTTCATTCAAAATAGGACAAAGTAACCTTACTCTAGTCAATTTCAATATCCTCCACACTTTACTTTTCATTAGTATTTTTGTTGCCTTTGGTAATATATTCTATAGGAATTGACAAAATGTTGCCAGAATCTTTAATTACTTAAAATTTTATTGCTTGTCTCACCTTATCCAACTCAACTCTCTATTTAACTTATATAATAATATTTGCTTAATTTTACAAATATCTAAATATTTAATTAAATTTCTAATTTTTAGTAGAAAATTATAATTTATAATATTAAATATTAATTTAATAGTTAATTTGTAATTTTTATTAATATTTTAATAATCTTAAATTCTTTTTATATTTTTTTTAGTGAGAAAAAGATATATTCAAATTTACTTTTTGCTTAAAAAATATTGATAATTTTATTTTTTTATCTTCTCCTTTTTTTTATTGAAATGATAAAAAAATTACTATTAAATTTATTTTTTATTTGTTCAAAAATGAAGAAATATTTGTGATTTAAGTCTTTTTTATTTTTTTAGTAAATAGAATACAAACAAAAATTTACTTCATAATAAATATAATAAATTCACAAATAACATAAATCTAATAGTACTGTGGGTATTAATATTATTAAAGTGAAGACAAAATCAAAGCAACACTTATGCGACTTAATTTTAAGATTTTTCAAATAAATTCTTACAATTTATAATATTTGAATTTGATTTAATAATTAATTTATGAATTTTTTTTATTTTAATATAATTAAAATTTTAATATTTGTTTAACATTATTTTCATATTATAGAATTACAAGTATATTGGAGTTGTATTATTATTATTTGTTAACTCTCAACTAAAATTTTCAATTTGATGTATTAATTTTTTTAACTAAGTAATTTTTTGTCCAAATTAGTGTCCATAGTTAATCATAGTGATATTATTAATTAAAATTTTAACTATAAATTTAGTTAGAATTAGAAAGTAATATTGAAAATTAAATAATCTTTTAGTTAATTATGTAATTTTAGTTTAATTTAATTTAATTTTTTATTATAAATCTATGTTTAAAATTTTTTAAATTAATTAGTATACTAATTAAAATTAATAAAAAATAATTTTAATTTTACTTAATATTTTCTAAAAATTAAATTAAAACTAAATTAACTTAATTTTATTATTAAAAATATGATTTAAATTTATTATTATAATTTTATTTTTCATCAAATATTTAGAACTTGTGTAAACCTAGTCTACAATATGTCTAAGAAAAGTGAGCAGATTTCTTATTTAAAAAAAAAAAAAGGTATTCGGAAAACTCATGATTTTATACATCTAAAAAAGAGGAAAGGTTTCTAAGTGCCAAAAATAACAACAAAAACGCAAACGAGGGAACCTGATTGTTGCTTCTGCTTGACAGGGAGGCAGCCAAGAGAGGCACAATGGAAAGTGGAGCTCGAAATCCTTCCTCTTCCAGCCGGAGCACTGCCACTAGTAGTAGACCCACGAACTCCCGAATCAATCTGGGTGATGCCCATGATCCCGAGTGGAAAACCAGCAGAGGAAGAAGGATGAGAACAATAACTCAGAAACAGAAACAGAGTTTGAAGATTCAAGAACAAGTTCAAGGACATGATCAAGAAGAAGACGAAGAACAACCAAATGTTTTGATCGGAACTTGCCCTTTTATGTGCCCAGGTATTTAAATGCTTATATATATATATATATTGAATGCTTTGGTGAAAAATCATGAACGATATTAAATTATTGAGATTTATTTCTTTCAATTTAACTTTCTGGGCATCCCGATGATACTAATGAGAGCCAGAAAATAGAACATCCTAGGCAATTATTCGAATTTTGGGTTTAATTTGGCCAGGGAAAAGACAGACCCTTCTCATCCAGAAGATATTATGAAGTTACTTCACTGTTTTTTTTTTTTATTATTATTCTTTCAAATGCCTTTTAGTTGAGTTGAGGGTGGCCTTCAAAAGCATTGGTAGTCCTTAAAATTAAAAGTATGAATTTCCTCTCATCCCTTTTTCTCCCGTAGTGCACGCATCTGTTTATACAGGAATCGTTTTGTTTATCTATTTTGGGGGGTGTGTGTACAAAATTAGATTTGACGGCACATATTGTTCATTTCTCTGTTTTTCTTTTCTATTTCCCTTCAACTTCAATTTCAGTGTATCATTTATTTTATTTTTCCCTTCTTAAGATTAACTGGTAAGACACATCCCTTATCCTTTACTAGGACATGCAAGGACAAACAATCGCATGGCATTAATACTCATCAATGGGATATCAATTTGATTGTTTCCCCTTTGGGACATTATTTCTCCTATTCCTCACAAAATCAGCTGTAATTTACTAGGGAAAAAGCAAATGGAAATACTATCCCACATTTTCGCTGTACTACTCTCCAGCTTAAATCTAATGCATTACTATTGCCCATGGACATTGTCTGTCTAGTTATTAGTCTAGGCTGGTTGGTTGCTTGAAGCCTAAGTTGCATTCTGACTTGGTGTACAATCAACTAATTGCAGATGATGTCCCAATCATTTTAGTCATATGTGGCACCACATTCAGCTTAAGGAACATATTTTAATGTTTTTTGTTTCTTGATGTGACTTATTTTACAGGTTTTTGTGTTCTTTTGACACCCTACCCCACCAAAGGTCTCTTTCTTATATTTTATAAGACATGTGGCCTGATAACTTTGATTCTATTGAAACCAAATTTCTAAATGTATTGTGGTGCAGGAATATGTAAGTGCTGTTACATTTGCAATGTTATGGCTTTGTATTATATGTTGACTCTGTTTGCTTCTGTTCTCGTCTTTGTGATAATAGAAGGCGAAAGGTCCCAACGAGAACGGCTACGAGATTTATCTGTTTTTGAGAGACTGCATGGAAATCCTGGGAAAACATCTCCTGGATTAGCCGTAAAAAAGGCAAGCTTACTTTTCATGCCTTTTCACGAGACTATTGTGTTTTCTCGTGGAGCAAATATTGGCAATATTGCATGCCTAGGGTTTTGGCTTTATTTTGAGAGTGTTGTAATTCTGATCACATTTTTACTACTGCTTCTAAGTGGCTTTTTCTTCCTCTTTTGAAGTAGTTCTGTAATTTCTGCTCTCTTTCTCTCTCTCTCTTTATTAGATATGAAATAGCAGCACAAACTTTATAATGTTAGCTCATATGCTTTCTGGTGCATGGTTGCCATAGAAATGAAACTTTGAGTCTCCTATATTTATCATGAAGTTATCCATAAAGTTGAAAGCATTTGTATTTGATGCACAAAGTCATTAACTTTTCAATTTTCTCATCAGTTTTGTAGAACTATATCATCCAAGAACGTGCAAGCATCTGATGTGCGGCCTCTCCCAATATTGGAAGAGACCTTGACCTACCTTTTGGGCTTTCTGGATTGCACCGACCATGATTTTGAAGTGACTCATGACTTCATCTTTGATAGGACAAGGTCCATAAGACAAGATCTGGTCATGCAGAACATTGTCAATCACAAAGCAATCGTCATGTATGAGAAAATGGTATTATTTTTGTGTTAGAATTTTCTCCCCCTCGGGCATCATTATCTCTTAAGGAAATTGTTTATGCAATTGATTTTCTTTGTGTACTTTACTTGGCCTATATCTCTCAGTGATTTAGGGCAGTTGACTATTCCCTTGATGCTTATGTTTTTTCGTCTCTTCCCCTAGTGAAGGCCTACAGATTAGGGGCCAGTGGAAATGGAGTTGCCATTAATGTAGAGAACAAAGAATGCATGGAGACATTGTCACTCAATTATATCCATGCATATTTCTCCTTCCACAAGTTCAAGGAACTTAAATTTAATCTTCCACTTTTGTATTACATAGTTGTTGACTGAGATTTCCTTTTATGTTTGTTGTAATCCTTCAGTCATATGTGGTTTTAAAGTTTGATTTGAATATTGCTTCTATTGCTCTGTATTTAGATTGTGAGCACTTAGACAAAGCTTTATGCATTTATCTATATGGAGGACCTTGTTTTCTGGAAATGACCTTGCTGTTCCCTGAGGTTTTACAAAGTCCTCAAAAGATATCTATTGTGACTGTTAAACATACTTAAATCTGGAAGAAAGCATTAAATTGTTGTAAATACCTTGTTCTTGAGATTTTTTTCTTCAAAAAGCTCTTAAATAAAAATTTGCATCCTGAATACTCTTAGTGATATTTTGCTTTCTAGTTCAAATGTCTTAATAATTTTGCTTTGCAAAGTGCTGGAAATCCTTATTTTAGGAACTAAGAGAAGTTCATTGTAAGTAAATCATTGCATTGTAGACACCTCTACTGTCTATAGACTAGCAGTTGAGATTCAACTGTTAGGAAATTAATCTTTTCTTGTGGAAGAGATAGCTAAAATGCAGATGCAAAAAAACATTTGATGGCATTTCCATCAATCAAATGGTGACACACTGATAATGGTAATTTTGCAATTAATTTACACTCAGATGAAATCATTTCGGAACTTAAAAGAAAAACTTTCTGTCATTATCATTTGCTGACACACACATTCACAGATCGTGCATAATTGATGCATTGGATATACCGATTCGTTCATGGATTTGCTTTGTCCCCAACCTCCGAACCAGAATTTCTGTATATATTGTTTTCACTGAGTGAACTGTAGCATGTATTATTTTAAAATTTGGATTTTTTGTAGTGATGCCCAATTTCTTGCAAGTGATCCTCACCCAATGGGCTTTACTTGGTCTCTTATTTTATACACTACCTCAAAGTTCCTTCGCAATTCATTCTGCCAGAACAATCAAGTACTTTGATTTGTGGGTAAACACATCCAGAATTAGAGTATATATCTGTGCTTGCATATCTATTGTGAAATCTTATGTGAAACTTGAAAATTTTAGTAACCTTTAGCAATGATGGGTTCTATGGCGGCTGCAACAAAGAAGCCACCATGTACCTTTCATTATATACATACCATCTTAACTCATATCGTACAGGCAGAAGCTAGAAAATATAGTGAATCAAAAGTTTACTTTTTCTTTGTTATTGCTTGAATAAAAATTTTGTGGAATTATTATTGTGTGATTGCAAATGCATGATCAAGCCAATGGTCATCTCAATTTGATGTTCCGGCAATTAATTGTTGGGAGCTGGTGCTATTTGTTAAATGTGAGGTTCAAACTGTTGAATAAATTCTATTCTTTTTTATTTTAGGTATGAAGATGATATTCTAACTCAATTTTCATTTCACAGGTCAAATTTCATGTTATATCACATGTTAAACTTCGACATTGTAGTCATACTCCAAGTATTTTATCAGTGCATCACCTTAACATGGAGCAGCTTATGAAGACATTGACATCTCTATATAGCCTATATGATGCCAATCGAGATTCCACTTCTTATAAAAATGAAGCAGAGTTTCGTTCATTATATGTGCTTCTACACCTCAGTCCTACAAGTCATGTAACGGTTGATCTCTACTCCACTGTTGTGATTAACCACTTTCCTCAAAGGTATACTTGTGTTAAATGCTACTAACTACATGATCCTTTTGTTTTTTTTATCTTGTGTTAACAGAGGGAGTTACTTTCCTTGTGGTTATGCCATGTGCCTCTTTCAGTTATTAGATCAAAAGATATGTGTTTTGCACGGAGTATTCTGCAGTATGTATTCATCATGTTACTTTTTGGATTTTATTCAAATCTACAGGAAAAAAAAAATTTTAAAAAAGGAATACTATGATTGTTGTTCTACTGATATTCTTATTGTTTTTTCACAACAGCTTCTTATGGATAGGCAATTTTAAACGTTTCTTTTGTACAATAGCTACTGAGGCAACATATCTTCAGTACTGTATTATAGAGCCTTTCATCAATGAGGTAATATATCTGTCAGTTCTCAACCTCAGTTTTCTTTAAGCATACTGAATTGATTCTGTTGTTACTCTGGCCAGCAAAGTCTTGTCTGGGTAACATTTTTATGCAAACCTCTAGTTGGGTGCTAAGATTAGTGAGTAATTTACAGTTTTTGTCACTGAATCTATTACTTCATTTTATTTTTATCACTTGACTTTAATTTGTTATAATTAAGTTACCTATGCTTAATTTTGTTTCAATTTAATCACTATTAAAAACTTACAAAATTCACCTTTTAAAGAATATATTTTTATACAATTAAGCCCATCAATCAATATATTAATAGAAATTAAGTTAAATTTCCTTAATCGAGACATTATGACTGAAGACAAGGTTAAGAAATTTAGACACATTGACAAGTGCTTCAAAAAGAGTTATCTTTTCTATTTAACAATCTATTCATCCTAAAATAGATTTAGTGTGTTGTGCCACATAAGAAAAAAAAAAGTTTTTCTCTGTGCTCTTTTTTTTTTCTAAATTTTTTGAAGGAATAAATTTTTATTAATATTTGTATGAACTTCTAAAAATGATCTAAAATTAATGAAAAAACGTACTCCTTTGAATTTTTTTTTTAAAAGCTTTTTATTTTTATTGTCATGTGGCACATTGGACATTGCATAACATGCAGCACTCTTCTAGCTGTTTGATTATAGCCAGAGTGGATAAATTGTTAAGCAGAAAAAATAATTTTTTCAAAGTATTCACTGATTTTAGACTTCCTAACCTTGTCGTTTTTCATTGTGTCTGAAATTAAGAAATTTAACACAATTCTTATCAATATATTGATTGATGGAATTAATTATATAAAAATGTATTTTTTATAAGGTAAATTTTATAAGCTCTTACCTAATATATGCTAACATAATAGTTAGATTATAATAAAATTAAAATTAATTACTTTAATTGTAATAAATTAAAATTTAGTAATAAAAATGAAATCAAATGATAAGTTTAGTGACTAAAAATGTAAATTACCTAAATTAGCTTTTCATAATCAGTCCTCGTATTTGTTCTTTGCTCATTAATTTTACTTCTGCAAGTCAGTTAATTGTTGGCCGAGGATTAAGTGCTGAAGTTGCTGATTTCCATCTTTTCATGCTTCTTGCCTTTTTTTTTCCACACCTGCTTTTGTATTTTCTTTCTTTGACCATGAAGGTACGAGCACTATGTCTTTCCTGCATAAATAATGTTGGCTACAAGCTTCACCCTTATCCTGTAGCATACTTATCCAAGCTTATGAGAATGAAGGTATGTTTAGTGACCTTTACTAGTAAATTGTATGATGTGGTTGACATAATCTAAATAATGAAAGATGCATGTGGCTGTGTTTCCCTTTTATCGTTCTTTTGCTTTAGGAGTCGGATGTGGTTTTTCTTTGCAATGCCTGTGGTCTTCACACTTGTACTGATGAAGGTGGAAACAAATTACTACCCACCAAGCAAACAACTTTCTGTTCTCCTAAGGAAGGGTTTCAAAACTATAAATTTTTGGGTTTAGAGAAATTTGAGAGTTGACACAGGACTACGTGATTCAATATTATTTATGTTTCCAAATTAGCTGTCTTTTTTGTTTCGAGGCTTTTCAATAACCCTGACTTCAAAAAGAAGTCATTTTTGTCTATACCCTGGAAGGATATAGATTGTTTGTTAGCAGCTCTGTTATAACTTTCATGATGGTGAAATTAGCCTCAATAAATTTCCCATCCCACTCGAATGATGTTTCTGTATAATAAAAGTAAAATGACTGAGTTCAAAGTCCGGCGTGCTGTGCCTACAATGTCGAAACAGTGGTCAGTGGTACATTGTCGATGCAACTACGGCTATCATTACTGCATGTTTCTTGCCCGATAGCTTTGTATGGTTCTTGCATGTGGATACCGACTTCACCATGCAACTCCGCAATCTTGCTCTCAGCAGGTTTCACAAACGATGTTCAATAGAATTGTAAATTAGTAATTTAACTGCGAAGGTGAATCTGCAGCACTTTTTGGTTTTTTATTTACTTGTAGAAATCCTATGTGCAGTTTTATTTTTTGTCATGGGATTTATTTGAAAGATTTTGGCTCAAACGAATGTTTAGAAGCTAAAAAATATTAGACATAATTTCTTCTCGATGTTTAAGAAAGAATTTTGCAGGAAAAAAGGAAAAGGGAGAAAAGAAAAGGGTTGATGTCTCCACTTTTGTGAGGAAAGTCCATGTTTGAATTTAGAGCTTCTCAACTTCTGAATATATTGTTAAATTATTGAGTTAATTACCTTAGAAAACCCTTAAGCTTAGTATTAACTTGCAACTTAAATAATAATATTCTTATGACAGTAAGAAGAAAAAAAAATTATGTTTGAAATTCTATAATCTAGTGTCTGAATTTTTTTGAGTCTATAATTCGAGAGTTATTTGCTGTCTTTTGGAACGAAAATGATATATAATTGAAGTCGACCATAATGATATATAATTGAAGTCGACCATTTCATAATATTTGTGGCACACCATGACTAACCCTCTGTCGAGGGTCATCTATTGGATATTATAAGGGTCACCATTGGAAAGCAAAAGTCACAAAATATTCATAACATTAGAATTGAAATAAAATATTTTAAACCTTGGAGTTGAACTGTATGACCCTCCTCGCTGGTTTTTCAATCATCCAATCCACAACAAATCGAACCTCACTTCGTTGCATATGGCAAAGCTGCTGCAAATCTCCTTCTCGAGCCTACTTAAATGGCGTACACAGCCTAATCTGTTAAGATAGGGCAACGGTAAGCAAGTTTCTCCGCTTGTTTGTTGTTACGTCGGACATTTTCCATTCGATTGACACGAGCTCTACATTACAGACTTAGGGTGCATTTGATAAACGGCATAATGTGGAATGGAGGTGTCAAAATTTGACCCCGATTTGATGGGTCAACTCATATTCGACCTAAAAAAATAATAGTAAAATTGATATAACCCAACTCAAAAATAACTTAACCTAAAAATGATTTAAAGGTAAAATAAGCAAAAAGCTTATAGTCAAGCCTTAATGGCCTCCAACGACCAAAAAAGGAAAAAAATATATATATTTCTTGTTTGTAAGGAGTATGGATCAAAGCCTATACTTGAAACTAAAATTATAATATTTAAAACATAAATTTTATTTACAAAATAAAATTTTTTACTATTTTAACTATAAATCATGGTCATTCAATTGTAAAAATAAAATAAATTAATATTTAATATTTTTTATATTTTTACTAATTACTTTATTTATATATATATGTAATTATATAAACATTACATATACATACTAGTTTATTTTTATATATTATAAAAATATATATTACATTCAATTTACATAAATTTTATATCAATATTAGTCTCTTTATTTTATATAAATATCTATTTTTATTTATTTTATATTTATAAGATTTTAAAAATTTCATACATGTACACACACACACATGTTATAAAGAATGCCTATATATAAAGAATATAATATACTTGTTGATATTTTATAAAAATAATATATTTAAATAATCATATATTTTAATTTAAAATAATATAGTAAAAATATTATATTGACTTGTGATTAAATCTAAGTAATAAAATAAAAATTAGTAGAAAAATAAAAAATTATATTCTTTTGATATAAATTAATATATAATAATAATATGTACAAATGTTGTAATATTTAATAATTTAAAAATTATTTATTAAATAGAAATTTGTCAACTTGTATATTAGTAATTTAACTATAGGTAATTTGACTTAAGCCCAAAATAACTCGGCTTGACAACACATTTTGATACTTAAAATGTGGGATAAAATAATCTTATCTTGTTATATTTTATGTTTAGTAAATCATTTGGACAAAATAGTATGAGATTGTTATCTCATGCTTATGAATGAGTACTATTTTATTTATCTCTATGGGCTAAAGTACATTATAACATAGGTTAAATCCATTTTTTTGAATATTTTCTAATTAAAAACTTATAATATTAACTAAAATTTTTCTCTTATCTCTACTTCTATCACTACTCTAACCATTATAATTGTCTATTGTCAACCCTCACCACTATGGTCATTATTCTATCTTCATTCCCTCTCTCTCGCTTTCTCTCACTTTATCTATCTTACGTTTCTTCTTCCCTTTCCCCTTTTATCTTTAAATCTTTCTTTCTCCAACTATTTCTCTTTAATGTCCCTTTCTCTTCTTGCCTGATATATATATGAAAATTTATTGCAATGAACATGTCAATACATTTTTAATACTCTAAATCTAATTTATTCTATTAAATAAAGAAGTCATCGATTTTAATTAACTTTTCTTATATGTTTTGAATAGTTTATTGCTTAAAAGATAAAATGGTCATTTTATTTATTGTTAACAAGACTTCTCATTCTATTGTAAATACCATTCCATACAAAATAATCATGAAACCAAAAATTATATTCAATATGGCAAGTACATCAATATACCTTTAGTAGTATGAATCATTGAAGTGCATTCAATGTAGGAGTCTTTGATGTTGATTAACTTTTCTTACATGACTTGAATGGTTTATTGCCTGAAATATGAGACCATCATTTTATTTCTTAGTTAGGTATATACATAGTAGCACATCTTTCTTTTTAGGTGTGATAACAAGCCACACCTTTATTTTTTAAGTGTAAAAGTTGAATTCCAATGTTTAATTTCGGTAACAAAAAACACTCTTTGTTAGAAAATATTTGAGATAATTACAAAAAAAAATCATTATAAATGGTATAGACAAACTAAAATGCCTTTTCATTTATACAAAGTAAAAATATGAACTTTTGAACAAAAAGGCGAACATTGGAAAAAAATAGGAACTTTGGAATATAAGCATATTTTCTTATATATATAGCTTAATATTTATAACTTCTACTAAATTACATTTTAATGAATAATATATTTATTTATTTTTGATGAAACTTGTATATTTTCATTTCATTTCTAATGTTTTGATCAAAAAGCTTCTATTTATACGTGTAACTTTATTTACATATATCAATTAAATTAAAAATTGAATACAAAAGAACAAAAGCATATATTGATTTATGAGAATTGAAAGTCTTGAGTGATATGTTTTGTCTTTATGAAGATATTTTGATATTTTGTCTTTAGAAGCAATCACTTAGTTTAACGAGTTGATATATAAGCATGATGTTTTAAAGAACACAATACATAGTATAATGGATTCATTGACAACTTTATGAAAATAAAAGGTGCTTAAGCCTATGCATTAAATAAAGAATGGGATGCTTAGGCAATCAAAAACTTTTTTGTAGGATGTGGAACATTACTTTAAGGCTATCTATGTATAAGATGGGGATAAAGTAATGCTCAACATTGTATATCTTGCTAGGGACACAAAGTTTTAGTGAAGAACTTAACTTGAGAATAACGCCTTTTATTTAAAGGCAATGTATTGGGAGTTGGACATGTTAAAAAATGACTTTATAAATTAATTCCTATTAGAAAGAATATAGAAATAAATGAATGCAAAAGAAATAAATAAAAAGCATGATATTGCATTGTCTTTAAAATAATTTTATCCCAATAAATAGATTGTTACAGTATAGCAAGTTATGATGTTTGTTCTCTTAGGATACAATAAATCATCTTATTGGTGCATTACCCACAAGTAACAAAAACAATACAAACCTATTAAACATAATAGTTTTTTTTTTCTTTTGTTTTTTTTTTCAAATAAGTTAAAAAAAGAAGAAGTAAAAAAAATGCTTAGAGGTATTCTTAAAGGAAAAGAAGGAAGTCATTTATATTAGTTCAAGTTTATAATCTCATTAATGAAAATTAAGAGGTAACATATAATTGTTGCAACAATAATTGGTATAAATGTCAAAACAATTAGTTTTCAATAGTTACAAACAATTATCTCAACAACCATAAAATGACTAGTAAGCTTAGGGGTGAGTGTGGGGTTGCATCAAGCCTCCCATATCAATCTTGGATTTAAGTCATTCACACATATGCAAAACCTTCTCTGGGTCTTTTCTTTTACAAGGTATAAGAAAAATTTTGTCTTATAAACAACAAATCTTTCATTTTCAATATAGGATAAAAACCTTTTAAAATATTCTTGTTTCCAATATCCCCTCGTATATTTTAAAAGACTAAGCTTTGTTGGATAGGAAGAATATAACATATCATCTTCGGTGCCTTTTAAGCTATGAAATAAAGACTATGATGTACAAGTATTGATATTTAAAAGTATAGTGAGAATTTCTATAAATCATAATTTCTTAATGAATATTAGTGAACTCACTTCCATGTTATATTCTTTGAGATGATGTTGTTTAATGCAATTGACATTATAAGGTCATGCACATATCTAATTTATTTTCATGAGAGCTGTAAAGTTCTTGCTTAGAATTTCATAGGTGCAACCCCATTTCACTTTTATATAGTGGAATCTATCAAGTGTGCATCCTAGTAACACACACCTATAAAGGTTATAAAATTCATTAAGAATATAACTTCAACTCAAAGATTAGAATTTTTGTATTATCTACACTGTAAAAAAGGATTTGTAATTTTAATAAATACACATAATGTCAGCCAATGACTTATTATTACTTATATGAATCTATTTCAATGGATCTCCTATCACTTAAGTTGATTCTCATCACTCTTGACCATTATCTATGGGCATTAGTCTTATCCTCTCAATGTATCTTCCACTAGCTTTTTGCTCGGTGGTTAAAGGATCAATCAAATTCATCTCTAACCTTATAAAGTCAAGTGATATTACTTCGTTTTTCAAAAGTTGTTTTACTAATTCGTGTCTCAATCAAATATGTCCTTTCTCCTTATTATAGGACTTGATCTTTGTACAAGCAATGGTGGCTTAACTATCATAATACATTGACACTAATGATGTTGGTTTCACCCATTATGGAATAGATATAAGAAAATTTCTTAGTTATTCTACCTTTACACTAGTCATCTCTAAGGCTATAACCTTAGATTCCATGGTGGATCAAGCTATAATTGTTTGCTTGGAAAATTTCTGAGCAACTCGCTGCCTACAAAGGTGAATAAATAGTCATCATTGGATTTCATTTCATCTAAATTAGAGATCTAGTTAGCATTACTATACCCTTTTAGTAGAACAAAAGCCTTACTATAAAATATACTATAATTCATGATACCTCTTAGATATTTTAGAATTCTCATTAAGATATTCCAATGATCATGGTTTAAATTGTGTATATTTGCTTATTCTACACTCAACATAAGTAATATCTAGACATTTGTAATTTATTAAATGCATCAAGTTACCAATAATTTGCGTGTACCTAGATTAAGATACTCATTTACTAATATTTTTTAACAAGTTTATAGATGCATCATGAGGTATGGAGATAAGTTTAACATTAAAATATTTTCATTTCTTAGGAATTCTATTTATGTAATACTCTTATAATAGAAAAGTACTAGTACGAGCTTTAGTGATCTTTACTCCTAGAATGACTTTTACTTCTCTTAAATCTTTCATGTTAAAATATAACACATGCAATGATTTTGTATTGCTATCAGTTTCATACTAGACCTAAACACGAGTACATCGACAATATACAAATATATAATATTATTCTTAACTTTTGTATAAACACATTTATTAACATCAAAAATAAAATAAAAAATTAACGATCAAAACATTATTAAACTTTCCATGTCATTGTTTAGGTGGTTATTTCAACCTATATAAAGATTTAATGAGCCTATAAACTTTCTTTTTTTAGTTAGGAACTACATAACCTTTAAGTTATGATATGAAAATCTCTTTATTAAAATCACGATATGAAATTACAATTTAAAAATCCATTTGATGAAAAAAGAGATTATAAGTAAATATCAATGCAATCAACACTTTAATAAATGTAATTCTAGCAATAAGAGCAAAAGTATCAAAGTAATCAATATTCTTTTTTTATGCATACCCATTTGTTATAAGCTTGACTTTGTATTTTTCAATAGATTTATTTAGTCTATATTTTTTTTTGTATATCCATTTGCAATCTATGGGTTTTACACATATAGGTAAATACACTATTTCTCATGCATGATTATATTTTAAAAAACCAATTTCACTTTATATAGCTTATAGCCATTAATTGACATCGTTAGAGAATATCACTATTTTGTATATTTTAACTATTATGTTTGTAAGACACCCCCACACTTTAAATAATTTAAAATAGGAAAAATCTTTTCCATAATTCATATAGGGTTTTACCAATTTTCTTTTAAAGAATTTTATTTTGCAAATGACATGTAGAAAGTATTACTTCTCCTAATAAATTGTTAGGAGCATATAAATTTACTAAAATAGCATCCATCATATCTTTCAAAGTTATATTCTTTTTTTCTACTACTCCATTTGATTGATTCAAATGAATAAAGAGATGTAACTTCATGTATAATACCTGTTCTTTCATAGAAATATGATAACAACTATGAATACCCTTTTCATCTATTAGACTTAAGTCTTTTGATTTTGTTGTTTAACTAGTTTTTTACTTTACTCTTGTATTTGATAAAAATATCATTTACCTTACCCTTTTCTATTAGTAAGAAGACTTGATATATTTAGAATAATTATCTATAAAAGTTTCATAAAAACTAATATGTATGTTATGCCCATTATTTTATTCTCTTGTATTTAACTTTTTGAATGTATTTTCATCCTAAAAAATACTTATATGAGTTGATTTTATATTTTAGTAAAATATCAAATGGAGTAGAGCAATTTGGCAACTTCAAGATGTGGTTTTGAGAAAATTTAACCACTTGAGTTTATTTTGGAAATTTCACATTGTAAACATTATTGGACGAATTTGTGGCCTTTAGAAGAATTAAATTAGACATTTTGAAATTTCTAGAACGATTTTATTTGAAAAAATTTAAGAATAATTGGGTCATGAACAGGTATCTTCAATCTAGCTTATAGGCTAGTCAAAACTATCATAATCCAATTATGAGTTGTTCTTCAAATAATTTAAGTTGGTTTTAAAGAGAAAGTGTCCATCCTTTTTTAGGTTTTTCTGTTGTCTCTTAATACTATAAATATACATGTTACAATACCAAAAACATACACATACTAGACCTCTCTTTACTTTCTTTCTAATGTGCACACCTATGATATGCAAGGCTAATTGTTTTTTATTTCTATTTATAAAGATTAAAGTTATTGGAGGAAGCATTGTGAGACTTATTAGTTTTATTTATAATTTGATTCTTTACTTTGAATTCTCATTTTTTTTCCTATAATTATTTATGATTATATTGTTTGATTCCTAAAATGCATAATATACAATTATTCTTTATGATTTAATACTAGTTTAAAATTCAAGTCCATAATTACTTAATAATTCTAATTCCAAGTAGCAAATAGAAATTGATAATTATAATTAAGTCTTTGCAAAATTTCTAGGGAGAACATGGTCTAAAATTAAAAAAATTAGCTTGTAAATTTGTTATTTAGATTCAACTATCTTTCTTATCTTAATGCCATTAATAAATTATATCCAAATAACTTATCTTAGGTAGTTTAATTAATAAAAGATTAATTAAATAATTTGTCTCAATTAATAATGAACTAAGGAAAAATTGAGAATAATAAAACTTGTCATTATTTTAAGTCGAATATTCAATTAAAGAATTGATGACCCTTAATGTCAATGATCAGCATAAGAATCTATGGTGTAAATGTATTTTTTGCCAAAGGCGTGTTCATCTATTGATTTTATTTGCAATTTGTTTTCTATATTGATTTTTATGAATTTAATTAAACCAAATTCATTACGCTTTGCTCTTTTATTTGCATAAACTTAATAAAATTAAGATTATTAGTTAACTGATTAATCAAAACTCAATCTTTGTGTATTCAACCTCTACTCACTTTAATTACAAACATGTTAATTAATTGATTTAGAGTAATTTTGGTATATTTGGCACATATAAAAAATGTTTGCCTCCTTTGGTCATAATAGTCTTCAAATTACACAAATTCAAAGGCACTAAGCTAAGAAGTTTAGTTTTTTTGTAAACTGATTTGCAACTATTCTTAACTAATTTGTCCTTAATACATACCTTACACTTATTCACACCACAATGTAAAATTTTTATCAAACTAAGTTGTTTCATTTTCCTAATATACGGATTACTCACATGTCCTCCTCTAACATGCCAAAAATCATAGGAATTAATATTATAAGTAGAAAAAATAGGGTCATTTCCATTATTGATAGCATCAAGTACATTCAAAATGAAAAGTTCTTAATTATAGTAGCCCTTTCTCACAAATACATCATTTTGGGTCATGAAACTTTATCAAACTTAAAGAAGACCTTTGCTTCAGCCTTTCCTAATAAAGACATAGAAACTAAATTAATGTAATACATCATTTAAGGATAACACCTTTATAGATGTAAGGTCAATAAGTACATTGTCTTTACCCAAAATAAGTGTTATTTTTGAATTTGTTGTGAAAAAGTTTCTTTTTCATCCTCTAGTAGTGTATGAGATGTAAAAGAATTTTTATTATCCACTCTTTAAGTTAATGGCAAAATTGATTTGAGAAATTGACATTTGGTTTGATAAGTATGCTAGTCTCTTTCTTATACCTATGTTGAAGGGCATCATGCCCTGGTTGGATTATTGGTCTTAGGTTAAACATTGCTTTAAAACCTATTATCATACTTTTTCCTATTGTGGTGGTGATGATGATGATGATTATGATGACTTTTGACTCTGTTCTTTTATTCCACTACATTTATCGTTAATGTCATCTCTTTTGCCTTTGTTTCCCTCACTTGGATTCTATTCATATCCTCAATTAGGATATGCATTACGCCCTCAATTAGGATATGCACTACATTTTCCAACAACATGTGTTTCCTTTTGGGTTTAAGTTGTGGCTTGTAGTCATTTTAAGGTCATATAAGCATTTTAAAAAGACAAAAACTTATGATATTTATTAATCTCATCCTAAACATCTAAAAATGAAAATAGTTAGTAATAATAAACTTCTGATTATTGACATTTTCACCATTTTTTTTCTTCATTTTCCCCATATTCCTTTAGCCTTTTTTTTGAAGAATAATAGAAATTAAAGAGACCATTATATACTTTACTTAAAATAGTGTGAAAACAAATTTTATTGGCTTGTTCCTAAACAAAATATGTTTTATCATAATTCTTAAAATCAAACTTTAGTTTAGGTTCAAAAAGAGTAAAAGAAAATCCTATAACATCTAGAGTTAAAAAAAAAAAAGCATGTTCTTGTAATGTTTAAAGTGAGAACTAGTAAAAATTTAAATCTTGGAAGTATTTGGCAAGAATTGAGAGGTAAGCGAAATTGACTAAATATGAAAATGAATAATAACAAAATGATTCGTAGTAAAAGCAGATTATTTATTATTTGCATTTATGATAATAAAATCATAGTTATCCTTAAAATTGTTAGATAGAATATATAAACAAATTATAAATAGATACAAAAGAAATAAAATACACAACATGATATAAATATGAAATATGTCAATACTCTATCCTTTAGGATGACTTTTCCCTCGTATACAAATTGTTACAATGCAGTAAATTACAACAACTAGCCTTTTAGGGTATAAAAAATCTTCCCATTTATTTGCACTCTACGAGTAAAGTAATAGAAACAACTCAAGCTAATTAAGCCCTTTTTTTTTTTTGTAAACAACATAAAAGGAGGAGGAGAGAATGCTTAGAGGTATTGTGAAAGGAAAATAAGAGACTTATTTATACTAACTTAGGTTTAAAGTCTTATAAATAAGAATTAAGAAGATTAAGTCTTTTAAATTATAATTTGAAGTACTAAATTTATAAAGCCTCAAAATATTCAAAGTAAACTTGATCCTATGAATCTTGTAACAAACTTCAATTTGAATTAATGGTTAAGGGATTATACTCTTTAGTTGTCAATAATATAAATCCTTTAAATCATAAACTTAATTACTAATTGATCTCAAAACCAAATAAGATCAAGCTTCTATAACCCTTATGAGATCAAGCATGTATGATTATTATTATATTCAAAATCATTGCTTTTTTCGCTTGAGTTCAAGTCATTCTCTTTCATTTAAGATTACTTAATTGTTCAAAGCCACAAGTTTGGGGGTACATTAGGTAGAAATTTTGGTGCCTAAAAATTAGCCTTGTGATAATAGTTTTAATGACTTCACTAAGTGCTTTTCCAATTATATATTGGAATATTTTCAAAATGAAAATTATACATGTCCCTTAGTTTATTTAGTGGTTATAAAAAGATATCATTTTATGAAAATATATGCTAAAAGGATTTGTTTATTAGTACTAAGAGATTTTTCTTAGCTAAATAACCATTATATCACTATATATATATATATATATATAAAATCCTCCTCTGATCAAAAGGAGAGAATATATATAGAAAATGTTGTTTCCAAGTAGAATAATTTTGGATAATATATATATTTAATGGGAACTTGATTTCAATAGTATAGACTGCAATGTATGATTTATTTTATCCTATAAGGTAATTCATTGTAATTTGATTGTCCCATTTTTTAGGGTCAATTTTATCTCAAGAAGAGTGTCATTGAATATATGACTTAAAGTCAGTTTTTTCATTTTCAATATAGACCTATTTTTAGTTTAATAGTCTTGAGGCAAACTTCTTATTAGAACATAGAAAAATGGCTCTCAACTTCATAAAAGGATCAAATATGTTGTAATTTGATTAAAGTATGTCTTTTTTCCTAACTATATGAAAACATAAAGTTTTAAGACTCATGACATTCATAATTCATCTTTTACACATGACATGCAATATGTAGTCATGTATTCCAAATCTCTTTCACTATTTGTGTTTTAGGATGCTATTTGCATACTAGAATATTTATCACAAAAACGTCACCATGTATAAAAAAGGACATGAACTATATGTACCTAGGAAACAATGACCTTTCCAAAGAAATGAAGTGTTGTTGCCACCATAAGAAGTTATGACACAAATAATATGTCATTTGTATTCATACATCTACTATTTACATATGATTAAAAACAAATTGATGTTGCATGCATGGTTTTACACATATATACACATACATGAATGGTAGTTTGCATGGATATATATGATGGTTTGCATAATAGTTATATGTATACATGACTTATAATTAAAAAGAAAAAAAAAAGTCATACTCCAAGAAGGGACATTGAATTACATTGTAAGAGAAGGGGCATTATGTCTAGTAAGGCAAAAGGAATTGAAAATTCATTCCTGGGCTTAGTTAAATAATAAAAAAATTTTATGCTTACTAAAGGTTATGACATAGGGGTTAGGAATTGTAAATTCCTTAAATATGTGGAAAATATGCAATAAAGGATGGCTTTGGTTATATAAGAAAAATAAAATTAAATTAAAAAAAAAAAGACTCACTGCCCTTGCCATTAAAGCAATGCTTTACATGAAATTGTTGAATTCCATAAAGCAAAGGGGGTTAAAGTAGAGGAAAAGGGTTATTATGTAGTGTATGACATCTCTTATGTATATAATTGCATGACTTTGCATCCTTTCATGTGAAAATGATTAAGTGTTAAAAGTAAAGTAGTTTTTATTATTGAAAAAAAAGGATTTAAGGACACATTTGATGTTGAATAATAATAGAAAGATGACTACTAGGTAACCAACCTAATGGTTAATCCTATTGTGGCTTTTGGAATGCTACGGATGTAATGATAGGTGTTAACCCCCTAAGTCCATTGACATGGAAATGCAAGCATTTAGTGGCACCTTACACCAATGCTTAGCATAGAGGTGGCATGATATAGGCACATAAAAGGAAAAAAAGTTAAATGAGTAAGTTAATTGGTTGAGCTGTAAGTTAAGTGGGGGGCTAGTTATCGGCCATGACTCAAGGGAAAGGTGGTTGGGTCATGCTTTGGTGCAATAATGTGTTAGTGGTTGGGAGTGACCACTTAGACATTTTGATGTTCTTGATATGACAACATGTTGTAGAGCTATAAATAACTGCTAGGACATATCAATATGTCTTACCAAATAGACATATTCCTTAATACTCTTTAGGGGGACTATGCATCCTTTACTTGAGAGTTAACTAACATCAGTGCATGGACAAGGGTTTAGACATATGTTACGATATGTAAAGTAAGCAATACACAAAATTCCCAAGGATTGACTACTTATCACAAAAATGTTTGTGCATGGGTAACTAGTTTTAGGCCAATTTTGTACTATACAATCCATACACATGAGTTAATTATGTTGAAGTGAGAGACCTAATTGCTGGAATCATCTCTAAGCTGTCATAATTTCAAGCCCCATAAAAATAAAAAGATCATAGGTGTTGTTTCCTAATAAGGTAAGTAAGTGATGAGTGGAAAAAGATAAACAATTATGAGAAGTTGTTGGCCAAAACATAGGAGAACTTATAGGCAACTTAAAGTGGATAAATTGGGAAATAGGGGCACTTTTCAAGACCTATTGAGGTATGATTGGCTTATAGTTAAGTCATACAAATCAAAGTAGTGGGGTTATTAACTACAAGTCTATAAATAGGTGTGAGCAACTAAGGGCTCATAACAACAAGTGAGAGAGGTACTTGATATTGTAACCTTTATACTTTTGTGAAAAGTAATAAAAGGTAAGGAAGGTTACCGTATATAGTTATAGCTACTGCTTTATTTGTGTGTAATGGTGTGCAAATACTTGTTTGTGTTTTTAGGGGAGATTTGATTGAGATTAAGTGGTGACTTAGTGTCATCATAAGGCCAAAAAAATTAAGTGAAAGAGTTGGTCGTATGATAACTAATATTAGAGTGTCATAGTTCAATCGATGGCTAGTAGATCGGGTCTCAATATAGTGCGTGAGCAAGTATCCAAGATCAAAAAGGCTTTTGGTAATGTTCCTGAGGAGTAAATCCTTTTGATTTAAATGAGTTGAAAATTTTGGTATGTCTCTTACAATCTAATTATGATAGTCTTGATTTTGCATAACTAACTTGTTTTGGTAAGGTGGAATATGAGATTATTGTTATCAAGAGGGTTCTCATTAACATATCAAGTGAAGGGGTAGAGGGTTCACATCAAATGATGGTGCTTGAACCCAAGAACTTTGAAGGTGAATAAGATGCCAAAGTTATTGAGAACTTTTTATGAGATATGGAGCAATACTTCAGAGTTGCCTTCGTTTTAGATGTAAAAAAGGTGACTCTTACTAACATATATCTTGCCAAGGACACCAAGCTATGGTGGTAAATAAGGCTTGATGATGATGCTAGTATGGGTAAACCATAGATTAAGACTTAGGGCATGTTGAAAAAGGAACTGAAAGTTCAGTTCCTACCTTACAATAAATCATGGGTTCTAAAGGAGTAGCTAAAAAGATTGAAGCATGATGACATAATACACAACTATGTTAGACAATTTAGTTCCTTGATGCTAGACATTCATAATATGTTAAAAGGGATAAGCTCTTCAATTTCATGTTGAGACTTTAACCTTAGCCACAAATTGAGCTAAGGAGGCAGGGTATGAAGGACTTAACTTTTGCATTTGTTGTTGCTAATAGTTTGGTTGATTTTTGAATCAACCCCTTTGATTCTTCAAGTGACAAATAGCCTAAAGACAAGGGCAATAAAGGGAAAGAGGACTTTTAGGAATGCAAGCAGAGGGACGATAGTAAGGGGGATGACAAGGTTGTTATTTCAAACTAAGGTAAAAGTAAATTAAATTTTGGTTGTTTTATTTGTAATGATCCACACAAGACAAGGGAGTGTCCAGAGAGGGAGAAGTTAAGTGCCTTGGTGGTTAAAGAAGGTGATAGTGATGACAACAATCCCTTTTGAGTTAATCTTATACAACTAATCAATGTTATGTATATTTAATGTACCTCAAAACTGAGTCTAACTTATGTCAAAATCGGACTAGGTAAGCAAGAGTTGTTATCAATAATGGATTATAGTGCAACATATAGCTTTATAACTGAATAGGTGGTTAACTCACTTAGGTTGAAGGTAAGAGTGGTAGCTATGTGAAGATAATCAACTTAATGACATGTGATGTTATTGGAATTACAGAAGGAGTTGAGGTAACTCTTGGTCAATGGATTAGTAAATTCAATTTCTTTATAATGTTATTTGATGATTTTAATATGATCTTAGGAATGAATTCATTCGTACAAGCAAAAATTGCATTAATGCCTTATTCGGGTGACTTATTGATTATGGATGAGAGGCAACTATGGTTTTTTGTTGGTGAGAAGTGTCATCCTATCACTAAAGGTGGGAAAAGTTATGTCATGCTATCTACCTCATAGGTGTAGTGAGGATGGGAAGAAAGAGAAGATGTGAATGTAAAATACTTGGTCGCATTGACAATGAGTGAACCTGGTGCAATGAGGATGTTGGTCAAACCTTTTTTAAATAAGCATGTCATATACCATAAGCCAATTTTACACAATCAGTTACAAGAACAAATGCAGGTAGTGCTAAGAAGCCATGCAATTTTGATGCAAGTACCATTTAATAAGACCCAAAATGGTGAAAACAAGGCATGAAGGATGTTAGGAGAAAATAGAATGCATTATAGGTTTTCTCCAATGTATGATTTTAACATTGTAAATGTTGATGACAAGGGTAACATTGCTTATAAAGTGGCAACAACCAGTCTTATGGTAATGTTAATGGAGAGTTAAGGTTACAAGAGCAAAAGGGCTAGTTTACCATACCAACAAGGGCATGGCTTCAATGGGTGGAAATAATTTGTTAATCCCTAAGTCCCCTGACATAGAAATGCAAGCATTTAGTGGCACCTTACACCAATGCTTGGCATAAATGCGGCATAAGATAAACATATCAAAGGAAACAAGGTGAACGAGGAAGTTGATAGGCCAAGCAATAAGCTAAAGGAAGTTAGTTAATGGCCATGACTCAAAGGTAAGGTGGTTAGGTTGTGCATCAATGCGACAACATTTATTGGTAATACATTAATGTGTTGGTGGCTAAGGGTGACCACTTAGACATATTAATGTTTTTGATATGGTAGCATGTTGTGGAGTTATTAGTGATCGCTTAAACGTATTAATATGTCTTTTTGAAAAATGGTCAAATTCTTTAATACTCTTTAGGGAGACTATGCATCCCTTACTTGAAAGTTAGTTAATGTTAGTGCATGGACAAGCGTTTAGACCAATGTTACAAGGGTGTAAAGCAAGCAACACACAAAATTCCCAAGGATTGGCTACTCATCACAAAAACGTTAGTGTATGAGTAGCAAGCTCTATACCAACTTCCTATTATGCAACCTATACATAAGAGTTAGTTGTATAGGAGTGAGAGACCCAATTGCTAGAACTGTCTCTAAGTTACCATAATCTCAAGTCCCACAAAAATAGGGAGATCATAGGCATTGCTTCCTAAGAAAGTGGGCAAAGATAAGCAGTTATGAGAAGTTATGGGCCAAAATAAAGGAAAACTTATGGGTAACTTAGAGTGGGTAGATTATGCCACTTGAGTAGGAGAAAGTGGGGGCATAGGTTGAAGGATTTTGAACATAGGTGAATGAAAATGGAAAGTAAAGGCACTTTTCAAGACCCATTAAAGCAAAGCATGATTGACTTAACAACCAAATCATGTAAACCTAAGTAGTTGGAGGTGTCAACTATAATTCTATAAATAAGTGTGAACAATTAAATGCTTATAACAATAAGTGAGAGAGATACTTGAAATTGTATCCTTTTATGAAAAGTAATAAAAGGTTAGGAAGGTTCTGATATATATTTATACCTATTGCTTTACTTGTGTGTAACTGTGTACTTGTTTATGTTTTTAGGTAAGGTTTAGTTGAGACTAAGTAGTGATTTAGTACTATCATAAGGTCAAAAATCTAAGTGTAAGAGTTAGTCATGTGATACTTAGCCTTTATGGCTTTTACTGTGTATTAGTTTTGATCTATCATATAAACAAAAAATATGTAAAATTCATGAAAAGCCATAACTAAGGAACATACCACACATGAAAAATCATACAAAGCAATTGACATTAAAAGTTGACAAACTAAAAATTAGATTGCATTTGTTGAAATCTATCCCTCTTAGGTTCCTAAGAGGCATGAGAGATAAAAGAAGCATCCATCACTAAATCAAATGCCTAAGTAATTGATTGTTGGGCTTGAATAATAAAGGCGTGTTAATTAGATAAGTGAAAAATTAAAACAAAAGTTGTGTTCTTTTATATTTAAACCAATGATGGTTTCACATTCAGAAGTATTTACCATGACCTTTGAAACTGCTATTTTAAACAATTGTTATTGATTGTTTTAAAAATCATTATATGTAATAAAGGATTGTCTTAGGATAATTAATTATTTCTAGTCATAAAATGATCAAAGTTTTGCTAATTTAGTTTTGAACATATGTAATATAAATAGTCTGCTACACAAATTAATAAACCAAAGGTTTGTGATGGTGACTTTTGAACTTGTTACCATAAAGTAACAAATAAACAAGCAACCATTGGACCAAGTAATTACTTGGTGATTAATTATACTTTTGTAAATATAAATGAATTTTAAAAAGTTGATTGTACAAATTATTAAAAAAAAAAGAGAGAGAGTTTTAGTGAATAAGATATAAAAAAGATGAATCTCAAATTTATACTTATGAATCATTTGTGATAGAAATTTGATTTAATATTTTATAGAATATCTAATCTTAAATTCAATAAATCAAAGTATATCATCAACGTAATTAAATTATTATAATTAATTATTTCTATTTTAGAATTATATAATCCTTAATTCTTATAGTGAAATTAATAGTATGAGTTTTTAAAATTTTTAATAGATTTAAAAGAAGATTTTATAATGAGGTTCTAGTCTATCTGTATGAATGTAAAATGTGTTGTTTGTTATAATAAATTAAAATGTTTAACTCTAAAATATTTATAAAAAAGATATAAATAAAATAATTTTTAATAATAAATTAATTAAAAAGATAAGTATAATATCATACAATCATTTATGTGAATTAATTTTATAACTTGTTAATAATAATAATTGATTCAAAATTTATTTACCATATTATTCATATTTATTACAATATACTTTTTAATGTATAAAGGTTCAATTTATAAAATACCTTTATTTATACATTTAATATTTAGGATTGTAAAAGATCTATTATATTTTTAATATTTTGGAGATGATAGAAATTGTTGAAATATTTTTAAAATAAAAAGTAACATATTTTTTTATTTATTTGGTTGTTATAGAAAGTATCCTCTATAAAAAAATATGTTATTAACAAGAGATATTTTATTTAATTAAATGATTTTTGAAATACTATATATATATATATATAATATTATTTTTATGTAAAAAGTTCTAGATAATATATAAAATTTTTGAATTTAAATTCAATAATATATATTACAATAATGTGTTTCAATTTATCTTGTAAGAAAATTCAGTGTATATATCTATTATTTTCCATTTTTTTTTGATTTTTTGGTGTGAGGGTGGGGGGAGGATGAAAGGGACTTTTGCATTACCTAATTCCAATGACTTTCTAATATAAATGGAATTTCCAGTCACTTAGCACAATTTTGTATTTCGTTAAGGATTCATTTTTAATGTTTATATTAGAGACATTTTAAAAAGTTTTGCTTACAAAGCAAATGAGTAGTTCACCCAGTGCTCGGAAAAAATACTCTAGACCGGCTAGTTTGGCCGAAAAAAGTGGCAAACAATCAATTTCTGGTTGTGGAACTTTTGGCTAAAAATTTCCAGTAACTTTGTTTGGGTCTCCAAACTTTATTTGAACCTTAATTTAGCACTTTAAATTTTTTCAAATTTGATTCAAATCCCAAACTTTTTTTAAACTTCTAATTATATACTGAGAAATCTTTTTTTTTTTTTCATTAAATTCTGATTTCACCCCAATTCAGCCCATTTGAACCTTAGAACCTTGACATCCAGTTCAATCATTGATTCATCCATGCACGTGATTCTAATACCAAGCAAGAAAAAAATCCAACCCCAATTCACAAGATTTCAAGTCCTTGAATAAGTAGAAATCCTCATAACAAATGAAACTCAACTACATAAACAAATTAATTAAAACTCTTTTTCTTGCTAAGTATCTTTTCTTTGTTACACAGAAGTTTAAAATTAATTGAAATCTACCATATAATTGAAACCAAACTGTTAGAGAATTAATTCTGCACTAGACAAATGAAAACAAAATTACTCGCCAAGAAAAAGAAATCGAAGAAAGTAATTCACATTATGATATCCAAGTTGCACTTTAACCAACTAAGATAGCTAATGGGACCAAGCTTATATCTATAATTGTATCTACCTCAGGTCGCATTATACTCAAAAGTGATTAGTCTTTCACCCAAATTCCATTATCAGCATCCAAGAATATCACATTGATCTAACATAAATATTAAGTGCATGGCATGAAGCTTTAAAATATCAGAACTTTGATTTGTTCAATCTTACAAACTTCAAATCAATCAACTTATTTTTTTGATCTTCATGGTAACAAAAGACGCATGGTAGCATCTACACGATAGCCTGTACTCACCAATGAAATAAATGAACCTTGTAAATTGGTCATAGGTCTACAATGGTTTGGGAATGATCAAGCATGCATCAATATTGCAAAGCACCTTTCAGCTCTGAATAATATTGGATGCAAATATGCATGTAAGGGTGTTGGGACTACATTTTTACCTGTTGAAACCGGGTCAAAAACTGAATAAAAATAATCTCATTTCAAGGATAGCAACAAGGTGCCCATCTTTCCTCCCTTGCAAGAGGATACAATTCCAACCAACATGAGTAACTCTAGAAATAAACTTACATGCTCAGCAATGTCACCGCAAAAAATAGAATGATTGCCAGTCCAAAACAGAACCCAACAATTGCCATGAAAGCCTGGAAAGAGCTAATTAATTAGATACAGCTTATTGACTAGGTATCAACAGCAAAAATTTTTGGACACATTACATACCTTCCCTTGACTATCAAATTTGAATTTCATACTGAACCACGACAGCCCTCTGTCCACAAAAGGTGCAAGTGCAACGGCCCTAAACAAATTGAATGTCTTTAACATGAAGAGTCTAATCAAAACATAAAAGCAAAGCAATAATAGCTAGATATGGAAAGGAATCATGACATTGAGGAACAAATAGCCATTGTCAAAAAGGAAAAGGACACACATTGTCAAACAAGAGATCCAGCCCCAAATGTTTATTTTAAATTAGTCCAGTAACAAGGTGCCTTACATTTTAAATATAATACAATAGGATACAAGGTACTTTTTCTCATACTAACAAAGCTGCACCAATGCCCACGACTCAGTTGCATCAGATGCTAAATCAGTAAGTACATAGTCGACTGCAAATTATATCATTTGTCAATCCACAACAAACAAAAGGAAAATGATCCAGATATGACAAAAGAATTCTATGAGTTGTTTGCTAAATTGTTCGAGAAATGAAAGAATTTTGTTATTACAAAAAATGGAAACAGCAAGTTAGCAGAAAGCCACCCCTACTTATATGCCATAACATGTCTTGCTTAGAATTCCTAATTTCCAAAGGTGAGGACAGGTGAAAACCAAGCTAAAAAAATTAACTGTATGCTACTACTATCTTGTCATATGAAAACCAATTTCCACAAGTGCAAGAGATATGCTTTCAAAGTAGGAAGCAACTATTTCTGCATGCCAGAGCACACCTTACAGAAAAGTCCTAAGAGTCTAGACATTTGAAAACCAATTTCCATCCAGCATGCTTACTAGAAAACCTACAATCCAAGGCATTTCGTTCATCTTTGTTCTTGGATTTTACTTCTTAAATAGCTTTTTGAAGGTTTACCTTTGATTTCTTAAACATTCTTCTTCTCCATCATTCTCATCTAACTTAAACTTCACACAAACATTCATGTATGAACATGCAGTACATTTAAATGGCAATTCCTTTTGGCCAATACTCTGCATATTCTCTCTCAAGACGTTCTAGTGGATAAGGCTCCTAAATTGAGGAGTTTGGGAAAGGGTTATACTATCCACCCATTTTTTTGATGGCACCTCCTGCTATGCATTAGGCAATTCATCCACACATGTTGGGAGCCTATTTACCCTCTTGGGTTTTTTTTTTTTTTTTTTTTGTGTTCAATTCCTTTATTCCTATCCATCTCTACAGACATCTAAAACCACCAACATCTCACGTGGTTCAGGTGATATCACAATCATCACATGAGGCTGATGCTAAGTCACTCTTTCTTGTGAGAAGTATCATTTAATCTATTTGTAAAGGAAAAAAAAAATGCTCTCTATTTTCTTTCACTAAGATTAAATTGTAGGTCAAAGCAAACTGGGGGCAGCCTTTCCTTGTTCACACTGCATTCCAAATCTTTAGCCAATAGACATCTTTCAAAAGCTTCACCTCTACTTGAATCTATATTCAGTAAGAATAACAATAAATAATAATAATAATAAAAACAATAACAACAAGAATAACAACAACAACAACAACAACAACAACAAGAATAAGAATAAGAATAACAACAAAAATAACAATGACAATAATAATAATAATCAAATTTATTCTTTCATAATTGCATCAGAAAATTATCAGCATAACCTATACAACCTTGGTTGAAGGACTTACTATGAATAAATAATGCTAGCTTAAACAAATAAATGCTCAAGCAAGACATAAAACCTAAAATTATGAAGACTTGACTCAGTTGGAACTCACCCTCCAGCTCTTGCAAGTTTAGTAACTTGACTACCAGCCCAGACCATGGCTATAACTTTGAAAAATCTGCAAATAATTTAAGGTACCTTGTCATTTCATATTTTCATAGTCTCACCAGCATTTGGAAGAGATGTTATTACCTTTCAATAGCAGCCAGAAAACCCATTTTTCCAGGTGCAGGAGAAACATAAAACCTATCAAGAAAGTGAAGCTGGCTTACTTTGATGGCTGTAAGATGCAAACCCCAAAGAAATAGATGTCAACACCATTAATGAACATAAAACAAAGAACCAATACCAACACAACGTAATCACATTCCTAATTGCCAGTTATTGAAATAAACAAAAAAAATTAATGACTATAGACAAACAGAAAACAAACTAACAATGGCCTTATCAATTGAAGGTTGGGCAGCTCAATTGTGGCCATGGCCCTATCAACAAATGGTTAATCAGTTCAACTGAGGGTTCACTAAGACAATGTTTGTATGACATGAGAGAAAGCTTATCAAATAACACACCAACATGCCATGACTAGGGCAAAAAAATGCATATAAACAAGGTAAAAAGAAATACACCAACGAAAATGAAGTAGCAACCAAAGTTGGCAAATAGGAATATTTAAGCACAAATACAAGGCATAGAAGTAGAACACAACAAATTTGTAATGTTTTTCCATACTTGGTATTGGTCCTTTACCCAAAATTTCTACATCAAATAATTGCTCATCAGCAATTAAGTTGTGCACCAAATGATGTAAAGGTAAATCAAGAGTTAATAATACATGTCTGAAGCTTGTCTATGTTTGTTGGTGGAGAAATATATAACCAATTTGGAAAATTCGTCCTCACCACACAAGCAAGAAAGTTGGAATGTAGTAGGCAGTATTCAAAAGCCCATAGGACAATATTCCAGAAATTCCATATCTCTTCAGTCTCTTCAACATCCTGGGAAGTTATATGAATAAGAAATAAAATAATTCATGAATGCAAAGCAAACCTAAAACACAATAGACATTATACAAGCATTCTGATTCACACTTTTATTTTCTTCTGAGAAAGATCATTATAAGATCTCCACTACAAGTTCATCTGCTTCAGAAGTCACATGAACATTCACCTAAAGCATATGTATCTCCAGAAGACAAAAATGTTCGGGTGGTGCATATCTACATGTTTTCAACTTGGAATCCATATGAAATGAATGGTAATATATTCCACAGAGATAAAATATCTATATTATCTGTAAGCATCTGCAAAGAGGAAATAACCATGGATGCATGCTTCTGTGCACTTAGTCAAAAAGATAAACAAAAGAAGGAACAGTTTCATGCCCATAACAGAAAATATCCTTTTGACAACAACTGGAATTATGTCAAGGTAAGCAGTAAGTACTCATTTAACATGAATGATCTGTGACCAGTTTCATTCTCTTCCACTGAACCTGAAAAAGGTAGGGAAAAGGGCATAAAAAATATGAGCAAGCAATGGAATACATGTCATCCGAAGTATTTTTACTGCTGAAAATGTATCTGTGTAAGGATGAACATGTATAGATGAGATATTCACAGCTAATCTAGCTGAAAAAACACCATACCTTTGTTGTCAGGGATTGTTTTGTTAGAATCTGACAAACCATAAGCCTAGGCTTAAGAACAAAAAGCAAACTTCACCATAATTAGAATCAAATAATTCATTTTGATAATAGTTAACCAGACATATATCAGAAAAATGACTGCACAAATATTTCTACTTGCTCTAAACAGAGAAAAATCAAGCATGGGATAACATATGGGAACAATAGCTACATAAGCATGCTTACTTACTCTTAAGGAAAGAACATCACCTATGATGTACCTCTGTTCCATCAAACCAAATTCCTTATTTCCTCTATTGACACCTCATTTCCCCATCCCTCTCTTTTTTTCTTTTTTTTCTTTTAATGTTCATGACAATTTCAATTAATTCTTATCTTTGCTACTAACAGAGTAAACCCAAAAGTGGAACAAGTGGGAGTCCAGGTCCTGTAGTTGGAATTGCAAGATATGGAGCAGACACTTGGTAAGTCGGTTCCCACCATTATTAAGGTAATAAGAAAATGCAAGATTAGTACAAAGCAAATAAGAGAAAGAAAACTAAGGGGCTGAGGATCAATAAAAAGAAACGTTATATAATAACAACATAATTTATAATTCATCAATTGGTTTAATTGAGTGCATCCCATTAACCAAATCTTCATGCTCTCATTTTCTTTTTTGCCCTTTCTTTTTACCCCCTTCCATCTAGTCATTGGTAAACACAAACCTGTCCACCACCCGCCCAGTGCAGAACTTGATTTGAAATCGTAGACAAGAATCAAACATACAACAATAGAAGCATAGGTGAGAAAAGCAGCCAACTTGAATGATACCATCGAGATGGATTTACATGCAGTTACAAGATGAGGAGCATATTTTGAAGAATACCCAAAGGCACAAAAAAAAAAAAAAACCCATTGACAAACAGATAATATGCTTCAATTCACATGTCATTGACGCAAATAAAGGGCGCCAAATTCACTTACCCATAGGCATAAAATCATCGCCTTTGCAAATTTTTGTATCAATTTGTGGCGCCAAAATTCTATAAACAAAAAGGAAAATAGACAAAGAAACTAAATTAGATAGAAGAAATGAAACTCACATTGCCTTCGCTGTTAATTGAGCAAAGTCGGCAAGAGAGTTTCCGACTTGTTGAGACTTTTTCAAAGCATTTCGAGTAATGGTGCCTTGAAACTCTACAAATGCAGATGATGGAGGGCAGTTCACTGAGACCCTAGAGGAAAAAAAAAATCTTGAAATTTTTATTATAATTTATAATAATATTCAGGAGAAGAAACCAGAATTTATTAAAAAAAAAAAAGGGTTAATGAAAATTGGGAAATAGTCTGTTGCGCAAGAAGGTTACTACAGAGCAGGAGCCGGCAACAGGCAAGATAGACATGTTTTGGTTGGGTTGATTAGCAGCACGCAGACATAAATTCCGTATATATAATAATAACGATGAATATACCAGCAATGCATTATGCACATTTTTTTTATTATTATTTTAATATTTAAAAATAAAAAAAAATAATACCTATTATTTTACTAAAAAAAGATTGCAATGCGTTAGAAAAATTTTAGGATTTAATATTTTATTTTAAAATAAAAAATAAGATAATATTTTATAATTTTATTAAAAAATTTATATCTATTAAAAAAATAAATTTTATGACTATAATAAGAATTTCATGGTTGAACAAATTTTCTTGTAAAATTTGAAAAGAGTGGATATTGCTAACGGAGAGAGAAGACTTGAAAGTAATTTTTTTTTCATATCTATGAAAATTATGAGAAAAAAATGATTGGAAAAATTAGGAAAATATTTAATGTGAGGTCTTAGATGCAAATTTGAAAAAAATAACAACAAATATGTTAAATTAGAAAAAAAGTTTCTTATGTGTGACTAAAAAAAACAAAGTTGAATAAACTCATCATCAATTTAGATATAGGTTGTAACATCTCAAAAGGGTTTACATAAGAGTTTCAACTTTATTTAATATCTAAAAATATTACAAAAAATTAAATCTAATTTAAAAAGTTGAATCATTGAAAACTTAACAAATTTATAGTAATTATTTTAGCATTTAACAATGTTGACTAGATTTACACCATTTTAAGATTTGAATAATAGATGACATACAAGAAGAAAAAAATAGCTAGACATGTTGGTGCAAAAGATGAAAGAAATGCATAATCCTTTGTTGGAAAAGATTCATCCTTAAATCTTCATAGTTTTTATCTTACACATAAAGAGAAAAATCTTTAAAATTAAATGTTCTTGAAACATTACATGCACTTAGTATATTGATTTTGTAGGTGTTGTCATTCATTATTTTCGACAACTTGAATGGTCTTTCAGCTTTTGGCATCAACTTTGATTTATGCTTAGATGGAAATCTAATCTTCTTCAAATGAATCCAAACTAAGTTTTGTAGTTAAAAGACAATAGTTCTTTTATTTTTGTTGGTCTTCTTTTTATAAATCTCATTTGGTTTCTCAATTTGAAACTTGATCTTTTCATAGAAATCTTTCATTACCTTAGCTCATTGGTTAACTTTGAGATGCATCAAATCCATGGTTGGCAAGTGCAACAAATCCATGAAAGTAAGTGGATTGATTCCATAATTGACTTCAAAAGGACAACATTTCTTAGTGTGATTAAAAGCTCGATTGTAGGCAAACTTGAGAAAGCTTTCAAATCCTAATCTTTTTAATTATTGGACATTAAAGTTCTTAAAATAGTTGTTGTTAGCCCCTTAAGTCCCTCAACATAGGAATGCAAGTAATTAGTGATTCCTTATATCAATGCATGACATTAAATTGGTGTGAGACAGTCACATCAAAGGAAGTAAGGGGTATCTACAACATGTAAAGACTACACGTTATGGATATTTGAGGCATGGAAGGTTAGGTCCATGGTTAATGCAACAACATGCAGTAGCAACATGACAATAGGTAGTGAGCAGGCAGTAGAGGGGTGATGACCAGACTTCCTTAATGCTCTAGAGGGAGTAAGGCATGTCCCCACTAAGTTAGCAAAGGCTAACTGGTGCTACAGGGGTGGCTATGACCCCAAGGAGTGTTGGCGCATAGGTTGGGGCTCGAGTCAATGCTAAAGGCGGACCAATTATGGACTAATCAACTAGCCAAGAACTTAAAGTGCGGACCAAGTCAGATGGTTGTTCTCCATACATCACTAGAAAAGAGGATCATGGATGATGGTCTTCCTAAATTTGTGGTAGTGGTTGATGGGGCAAACTTGGTAGATTTTAAGAAGTCTTATCCATGTCAATATGTTGGCGTGAACTTTTTTAGGGAAGGAGAACATGGGTAGTTGAAGAAAGTAGTTGAACAAGTCTATAATGAGGTGATAACCTCTACTTAAATGGAGAGACATGATCTTGGGAGTTAATAAGGAAGTTATCTCAAAGTGAGGAGTCTCACTATGCATGATTGGTTTGACAGAAAAGTCATGCATGTCCCTAGGTAGTTGGAGGTGTCAACTACCAACAATATAAATATATTTAGTGGGTCACAACAACAAGTTACATAACAAGTGTAGGGGTAACACTTGAGAGAAAGAAAGAGGTCTTGACATCTTTTATACTTTTGGGTGAAAAAGTAATAAAGGTTGGGAAAGACTTCTTTATAAGCTTATACTTTCTCTTCTGATTGTGTGAGTTTTGTTGTAATTGCATGCTACTAATCTTGGGTGTGAGTTTGGCTGAGACGAAGAAGTGCCTTTGTGCCATCACAAGGCCAAATATTTAAGAGAGAAACATTGGTCATGGGACAGTTACCATGGTGGGATTAGCAACTTTTGTTTGCCTATTAATTTGTAGGTGACATGAAGTGCTAAAAAAAAAAAAAGCTTTGTTCCATGTTTACTTCACAAATTTTTCCAAAAGTTCACAAATTTGTTATCCTAATTTGAAACAATAGTATGAGAAACTCCATGAAGTCAAGTAACACCACGAAAATACAAGTAAGCAATATGAGGAGCATCATCAGTTTTGTAGCAAGGCAAGAAACAAGCTATTTTTTATAATTAATCTATAATTACCATAACAACATTCTTTTGCTATTGAGTTCTCAACAAACCAAGAATAAAATCCATATTATAGCTTCCTATGGAACATCGGGGATTGGTAATGGCATATACAATCCTTACAAAAGAACATGGCTCTTGGCCTTTTGGCATTTTACACAACACTCAAGAATACTTTGGATATCTCTTACCATCTTTGGCTAATGAAAATATTCTTGCAACACAACCAAAGTCTTATTAACTCTAAATTGATCAGTGATACCGCCTCCATAGACTTCTCAAATCAATAACACGTTTGTTGAACTCTAAAGGATGCACAATTTGTTGTCCTTAAAGAAAAAAAAAACAATTAGCTTGGAATCCATCAAGGTCAACAAAGAATGCCTTCGAGAGAGGGCATAAACTACGACATTTTTACATATAGACTTATGTTCAATCACAAAAGAATAGGATTAAAGATACTCATCACATTTAACATGCCTCTTGTTTAACTTTTGCTGGCCATTGATGAACTTCAAAGCTTTATGGTCTAAATGAAAAACAAACTTTTTTGGAAGGAAGTAATGGCTCTAAATGTTTTAATGCTCAAATGATGGCATAAAACTCTTCATCATAAGTTAAATAATTCAATTTAGAATTGTTAAGTTTCTTGCTAAAATTAGTTATTAGTCAACTTTCTTGAAGCAATATTCCTCCAATTTTAATACTAGATGTGTCACATTTTACTTTAAAAAGCTTTTCAAAAGTAAGAAGTGCAAGGATTAAGGATTTACATAGCTTCATTTTAATAACCTCGAAGCTTTATTGTGCTTTAAGAGTCCATACAAACATTTTTCCCTTTAAGAAATCTGTAAGTGGAGCAATAATAGTGCTTAAATTTTGAATGAAGTAACAGTAAAAAAAAAAATGCTAAAACATATAAACTTCTTATGTCATAAGTAGATTGAGGAGTAGGCCACTTATGAATTGCTTTAAATTTGCTTTAATCCATTATAATGCACTCATTTAAAACAATATATCTTAAGAACACAACACTTAGAGTAAAGAAATGATACTTCTTTAGGTTGCCAAATAATTGTTGTGCATGCAATTCTTTAAATAACTTTTGAAGATGTTGTAAATGTTCTTCCTTATTTTAGTCACAAACAAGAATATTATTAAAGTACATAACAACAAATTTTCCAATGAATGGTTTTAGAACATGTTTCATCAACCTTATGAATGTGCTAGGAGAATTAGATAAACCGCATGACATTACAAGCCACTCATAGAGGCCTCCCTTGGTCTACCTTTGAAAAGATAGTAGTATCATACAATTCATCAAACATATCATTAAGCTGTGGAATGGATAACAATATTTTATCACGATTTTGTTGATTACACAACTCTTCATGCACATTCTTTATGAAGCATCCTTGTTAGGCACCAAAATGGCTAGTGTCAAAAACAGGCTTAAGCTCTCACATACATAGCTTTTAAAGATCAACTCATTTACTTATCATTGTAACTTTTTAGTCTCATTCAATTTCCATTTATATGCTTGTCCATTTAGTAAAGGCATTTTGAGCAGTAAATCTATTTGATGTTAAATCTACCTCATAGAAGGTAAACTAGGCGGTATTTTATCTGGTAAGATATTAGCAAACTTTTTAAGCAATGGAATCACCAAAGGATGAGTTAAATCTTTGTAGTTTACACTCTACTCTAGCAAAATTAGTGTGTAAGCTTGTTTCCTTTTCATAAATGTTTGATGAATTCTACTTTGCTAAGAAATTAGCTTACCACTCTTTTCTCATTATTTTGAACATGTTCATCATAGTGATGAGGACCATTTTAGGTCTCACACTGAGAGGGTAATAAATCAGTGTGAGATATACTTGTTTTATAAACTGATTTGGATTTAACCTTTGTGACTTGTTAAAGTCGATGATCCATTTCTTTTTCTCTCTTTTTTATGTGAAACCAGCTGTACAAATATCAATCACATATAAGCACCGAAGAACACACGATAATTTTTATGTGGTTTACCCATAATGTGTGAGTTATATCCATGGTGTGATATGATCACTCTTAAATCACACAATCTACACTTTTTATTAAGGGATACAATCTAGTTGTAGAATGATCACTCCTTAACCACTTACAATGATCTCCCAACAAAGAGTTGATCTCCTGATCACTCCAAAGGTATCTTATCTTGTTTTTCAATAAATTTGTTAAAAGTTTATGGTAAAATCTTTTATGGAGAATGATCACTCAATGTGTACATCCTATTAGTGCAAAATATGGATCCTCTCCTTCCTTCACTACTAGTGTTGTTTCACCCACTATTAGTGCTGTTTGCATATGATGCTAATGTTGTCTATATGTATTGTCATTACTATTTACGTGCATTGCTAGTGTTGTCTTCATGCATTGCTGCTAGTGTCCATGTGTTATGCTAATACTATCCGAACGTGTTATTAATGTTGTCTGTACATGCTATTAATGTTGTTCATACAAGTTGTCATGCCTATCTGTATGCGCTATTAATGCTATCTACACGCGCTATCGCTGCTGTCTGCTGTCCGCACGCAAGTTACCTGCAATTTGCACGTTTGTGCCTTTTATTTGCACATATTGCGATTGTTATTCACATGCATTGTTTTTACTATTTGAGTGTGCTACTGTTGTCTACTTATGTCGCTACTATTATTCGCCTGTATTGCTATTGTTTGCTCATGCCACTACTATTCTTGTGCACTGTCACTGTTTGTTGATGCACCACCTACTACTATGCATTGGTTACTGGTGTAAGACCTTTGTGCTGCTACTCCACCTCTCTCTGGTTTGTCTTCATTGGCTGCTTTGTTAGTTTATTGGTGCAATTGTTGCCTTGGTGATGTTTATTGGTGCTATTGTTGCCTTAGTGGTGTTTGTTGGTGTAAGCATATTGTCTTGGACGTTCTACTAGTCCAAGGAAAACTCCTAGACATACTGTTGGTGTTGGTATACCTTCTTAGACTTACGAGGACATCTATTACTGCTAGTATAGCCTCTTGAACATGCATGGATGTGTTGTTAGTATGCTTAAAAGCCTCTTGGATGTGTTGGTGTGGTGGTCGATTACTTCTGTCAACTTTGTGAGGGCTTGCTGGTGTGGTGGCTATCTTGGAGAGGGCTTGCTGTTGTGGGTGGACAACTACCTTGCTCTTTTTCTTTCTTTCTTTCCTCCTTGGCCGGCTGCACCTTGCTACTTCTCCTTAATGACTGCTAAACTCTCCTTGTCTAACTACCTTGTTGTCTTTCCTTGGTGGCTGCTGCACTCTCCTTGGCCAGTTGCCTTGCCCTCTTTCTTTCTCTCCTTGACTAGTTACCTTGCCTTTGTCGTTTACTTAATTTTTTGCAACTTACTTTTTTCTTCCAAGATGCATAGAGTATTTATAGAACTTTGAGATTACAGCTACACAATCATCAACGTCAAAGGTTGTCTTACAATTAATGATCAGATTTGAGTGTTAAAATTTATGATTAATGGTCAATGGTCAATGATCAATCTTGATCCCTAAAATTTAAGTTCACGGTCAACATTGACTCCTCAACATCAGGATTAACCTGTCATCACTGGTTTTTTCCAATGACCTCTCTAAATCTAAATGATATTCGTAACCTCAAATCAACACATATAACTGTGTAAGATGGTTTTGACAACAAATCCAACATTAGTCATCGAAGATAAACTCAACAGTCTCCCCCTTTAGATTTGTTGGCAACACATTAAATCCAATGATACACACATAACAATTGTTGACATTTACTACTCCCTCTGCACATTGTCATTCATAGCTCCCCCTGAAACATGAATCTCTTGCTATTCCCCCCTTTCTACTTCTCCTCCTTGACAAGTTTTTGCCCTTTATCCATCAAGCTACTCCCCCTTTTTATGATTATACACCTTCTTTAGACTTATGAAAAATATCTCCCTTTTGACAACAAATCCAAAGAATAATAAAAAAAGAAAAGAAAGAGGGAGTATAAAATATCTCAACCTCTAGGGGTGAGCTGAACACATAGGGTTAGCCTCATCTTTTGGAACATCTCTCTTGATAGAGGTTTAGTGAATATATCTGTCACTTGCTCTGCAATTAGCGTATACTCCAACTTGACTTCATTCTTTTCACCTTTTTTTTAATGAAATGATACTTGATTTCAATATGTTTAGTTCTAAAGTATTGGATATAATTCTTTGATAAATTGATAGCACTTTTGTTGTCATAACCAATCAATAATGGTAATTGTACATCCACCTTCATATATTCAAATCTGAGTAAATTTTGTTTCTTGTTATGCCATGAAACACATCTAATGCCCAAATAAAATGCATCACCAAACGTTGGCCTTTCATCATCATAATTTTCAGCCTAATCTGCATCAGTATACCCATACAAGTTAAGTTGTTCACTCCTATTATAAAACAACCCATAATTTTTTATGTCATTCACGTACCTTAAAATTCTCTTAGCCACCACAAAATTAGACTCTTTGGGATCACTTTGAAATCTAGCACAAAGGGTTACAGCAAAAATAATATCTTACCTTGATGCTATCAAATACAATAAGGTTTCAATCAACTTCCTATATTCCTTTTGATCAACTATGTTGTCTTTTTTATCCTTACTTAATTTTGTTCCAACTGTGATAAAAGTACTTCTTTAGAATTCTTCATCCTAAATTTTTTTAACAATTGACAAACATACTTTTCTTAGGAGAGAAAAATTTTAACCTTACTTTGCAATACCTGTAATCCTAAAAACAATTTCATTTCACCAAGCATAGACATCTCAAACTTTTTCTTCATCTACTCAGCAAAGGCAATTCATAGGGTTTCCTTTTTTGTGGCAAAAATTATGTCATTAATGGAGATCACAACAATTAACTAGTCCTGGTTATCTTGTCTTCTTTTATATATAAGTTGTTATCCACATTCCTTTTTTTTAACTTTATGTTCTTAAGGCATGTATCCAACTTGTATTACCATGCTCTTGGAGCTTGCTTTAAGTCATATAAAGTCTTGTTTAATCTACACACATTTAAACCATCATGATCAAGTATAAAACCATCAGGATGTTCGATAAACACCTCTTCTTTAAGCTCTCCATTCAAAAATGCAGACTTCAAATTCATTTGATAGACTTTGTAGTTCCTTTAAGCAATAATGGTCATAAATATTTTGATTACTTCAAGTCTGGCCATTAGAGCAAAGGTCTATTCAAAGTTAACACCTTCTACTTATGAGTAGTCTTTGCAGACAAATCTTGCCTTGTTTCTTACTACCTTACCCTTTTTATTGAGCTTATTTATAAACACACACTTGGTTCCAATGATATTTTTCCCTTTAGGTCTAGGTACTAAACACCAAGTGTTGTTTAACCTCAAAAATCAATGAGATTTTTTCCAATGATATTTTTTCCTTTAGGTCTAGGTACTAAACACCAAGTGTTGTTTAACCTCAAAAATCAATGAGATTTTTTCACTACCCCTTAGTCTTCTTCTAGTTTGTACAAAGTCATCTTTTTCGCCAATAATGTTTTTGGCCTCAACTTCAGTTTTGACTCTTATATAAGTTTGAAAATTCCTTGATTATTCTTATTTATCACTTGTAACTTGAGAATCAACATCTTCTTCATGTTGAATGACCTCAAATTCATCACTTTTGGACTCTTTTCAATTGTCATACACGACATCTTCAGCTTCCATATGTTGTGATTGCATTATAACACCATCTTTAATCACTTGATATTAAAGTTGTCAATTATTTTCAGCAACCTTTTGTTGTAGTATCTAAAACCTCTTCCATTTGGTACATAGTGTCACGGGCTGCCCAAGTATGCTGTCAACCCTCTTGTTGCATGCTAACCCAACGCTAGCCCAATTGGTGCCCCAACCCAAGGTAAGGAGAATTCTAGAAGAATGCTTAGGTGTCCCTATCTAAAATGCTCCATTGTAAATATCTAGATATTATTCCATGAAATTCTCTAGAACAAACAATTGTAGCCATACATTGAGGAGGGGAAGCAACTATAAATACCCTCATTCCTCCCATTTGTAAATACACCTCTTAATAGCAAAGTTCTCTACATTGTTATACACTCGTGCCTACTTTCCTTCTCTCATTCCGAAGCCTCTCACTTGCTCTCTCTCTCTTGAGTTCTTTGAAACTCTTCAAGGCTTACTTAGTTCATTTCTACGCACAAGGTGACTAAGTGTCACGCGGGTGAGCACGATCAAAGCCTAACTCCGTGACAGGTGGTATCAGAGCAACGATTGAATTAAGTTACAACCTTATTGTTGAGCTAGGAGCATGACTAGTGAGGAAGGAGTTATTGCTGCGGAACAACAGTTTGAGCAATAATTTCGTGGGCAAGAGGAACAATGTGTCCCAGCCAAGCGAAGCAAATCCAAAGTTCCAGCGAAGGAATTGATGGAGTCTCGCATTGTTGGCTTTGAAAGAAGTATCACTAACGTGAGCTCTGCTGTAGGCGATCTTAGTGATCAAGTCGATAACTTGATCCATGAGAATGTTGAGATTTCAAGGGCTACTAGGTCTATGATTGAAGATCTTGGCCGCACCTTTAAGGAATAGATATGCTTTGTCAATCAAGAGCTGTCCAACCTACGCAAGTTCGTGGAAGAAGAGATTCACAACCTTCATAGGGAGATAGAGTCATGCCACCGAAGTAGCACACACTCAAGTGGTATGACTGCCGCCACTACTAGTGCCACTACTGTCCATGGGTTAAAGGTCCCTAAACTTGCCATGTACAATGGCACCCGCAATGCCACTATTGTGGAAAACTTTCTCTTCGGTCTCAAATAATACCTTGAGGCCATGAGGGTTGTCGACAACCTTGCTAAGGTATGTAATTCCCCAATCTTCTTGAGGGATGCTGCCCAACTATGGTGGAGATAGAAGCATTCCAAAAGGGAGAAAGGCTTGTGTGTTCTCAACACCTGAGAGCAATTCAAGGTTGAATTGCGCAAACACTTCGTGCCTCATAATGCGGGCAGCGAAGCCAGAGAGAAGTTATGTTGCCTAAACCAAACAGGTAATATTTCCGATTATATCAAGGAATTTACTACTATCATGCTTGAAATTGATATGTCTAATAGGGAACTTCTCTTTCACTTCAAGGACAGTTTGAAGGATTGGGCAATAGTAGAGCTAGACAAATGCGATGTGCAAACTTTAGATTCTACCATTGCTGCTGTCGAAATGCTTATCGCTTACTCTTCCAAGAGCAAAAAGTCAAACTCTAACAAAAGTGGGGGAGAGAAAAACGGGTAGAAATAGGATGCAAGCCGCAATGAGGGTGGAAACCAAAAATCCTCAAGTGGCAATCATAAGCATAGCCATAATTCTTCGGGCAAACGTAACATAGGTAATCCCCTAAGACCTTACTTCATTTGTGATGGTCCTCACTATGTGAAGAATTGCCCCAATTGTAAGGCAATGAATGCAATGATGGCTGAACTCAACAAGGAGAAATCCAAGGAAGAGTCTCAACTCGACATAAGAACCATCTAACAATTGGACAACCTATCTAAGCTTTTCTCTCCAATAGTCCCTAAGGAGAAGGGACTTCTATACGCGGATATTTCCAATGAAGGCAAGACCACATGTGCGATGCTAGACATGAGAGTAACGTATAACTTCATGGACGTACAAGAGGCCAAACATCTAAGCCTCAAACTTGCAAAGGGAAATGACACCATTAAGGCTATCAATTCAGAGGCAAAACCTGTCCAAGGTGTGGCACAAGGGGTAGCTGTCTGAATCGGGAATTGGATTGGTAAGTTAGACTTTACCATTGTTCCTATGGATGATTTCAAAGTGGTGCTAAGTCTTGCATTTTTCTGTAAAGTTTTAGCTTTTCCCGTTCCTGCCTTGAGTTCTCTTGTGATTCTTGATACATGCAAGATCTGAGTGATTCCTTTAAAGAGCATAGAGAAATTAAAACCATCAATGATTTCTGCCTTACAATTCAAACAGGGTCTCAAGTAGGGTGACGGCTTTGTTGCTACCATATGGGAACTTAATGATGGGGAAGAAATAGCAATACCTACCCCTACATTGTCATAATCTGTCCAAGGTGTCCTTGCTAAGTTCAAGGATGTGATACCTCCCGAATTGCCGAAGAAGCTACCCCCAAGACGAGATGTGGATCACCACATCGAGCTAGAACATTGTGCCAAACCTCCTGCCATGGCCCCTTATCGCATGACACCCTTGGAGTTTGCTGTATTGCTGAAGCAGCTCCAAGACTTAATAGAATTAGGCTACATTCAACCATCAAAAGCCCCTTTTGGTGCTCCAATCCTCTTCCAAAAGAAGAAGGATGGGTTGCTAGGCATGTGTATCGACTACCGAGCCTTGAACAAGGTCATTATTAAGAACAAGTACCCATTTCCCTTGATAACTGATCCTTTTGACCAACTAGGAAAGACGAGGTATTTCACTAAATTGGACTTACGATCGGGCTACTACCAAGTCCGCATTGCCTAAGGTGACGAACCGAAGACAACCTGTGTGACGCGCTACGAAGCCTTTGAGTTTCTAGTCATGCTCTTCGGTTTCTAGTCATGCTACCTGCTACCTTTTGCACCCTAATGAACAAGCTACTTCATCCTTTCCTTGAAAAATTTGTAGTGGTTTACTTGGATAATATTGTTGTATACAACAACACTCTTGAGGAGCACGTCGATCACCTCAAACAAGTCTTCCAAGTTCTTCGAGAAAATGAGTTGTACATCAAGAGGGAAAAGTGCTCATTTGCCAAGCAAGAGGCAGACTTCCTTGGCCATAAGATCAAGGATGGTAGGTTGATGATGGATCCAGTAAAGGTGCAAGCCATCCAAGTATAGGAGCCACCAACTAAAGTCCCAAAATTACGATCTTTCTTGGGACTTGTCAATTATTACTGTCGGTTTATTAAGGGATATTCCGCTATCTCTACACCCTTAACCAACCTGCTGAAGAAAGACAACACTTGGCATTGGTCGACAGAATGCCAAGCTTCCTTTGATAGATTAAAGCAAGCAATCTCCGAGGAACCTGTTGTGGTGCTACCGGATTATGAAAAACCTTTCAAAGTCCACACTGATGCATCTGACTTTTCCATCGAGGGAGTCTTGATGCAAGAAAGGCATCCCATTGCCTACAAAAGTCACAAGCTAAACAGCACGAAGAGACGGTGTACCATTCAAGACAAGGAGATAACCATCATCATCCACTATTTGCACATCTGGAGACACTAACTCCTTGGAATTAAGTTCGTGGTCATGACTAAAAATATTGCTATGAGGTACTTCCAAACACTAAAGAAACTTAGCTCGAAGCAAGCTCGTTGGCAAGACTTCTTGGTAAAATTTGACTACACGCTGCATTATAAGCCACGACAAGCCAATATTATTACTGATGCGCTAAGCCGAAAGGCGGGACTAGCTGCCATGTCCATTAGTATGCCAAAGAGCAACTTCCTTGAGTGGATCAAGCAAGGCACAACGTAGGATGCATTGGCAAAGAGCCTGCTGAAGTTGGCTAGTGAGGGGAAGACTTGTCGATTCTGGTTGGACGAAGGAGTCCTAACAACTATGGGCAACCAAGTCTTCATACCGAAGTGGGGAAAGCTACGGAAGGAAATCGTCAAGGAATGCCACGATTCCTTATGGGCTGGTCACTTAGGTATGGCACAAACCGTTGCGCTTGTTCAACAACATTATTACTGGTCACAAATGCATGCAGATGTCGAGGACTACGTTCAAACTTGCCTTGTTTGCCAACAAGATAAGGTCAAACAACAATGCTCAGCTAGTCTATTAGAGCCACTACCCATTGCTAAAAGACCTTGGGAAAGTGTCTCAATGGACTTTATCGTTGCCTTACCAAAGTCTGATGGGTTTGGAAGTATCATAGTGGTTGTTGATTGGTTCAGCAATTATGGTACCTTCATTCTGACCTTTGCTAACTACAAGGTGGAGGAAGCTGCTCGCTTGTTCTTCAAGAATGTGGTGAAATTATGGGGCATTCCCAAAAGCATAATCAACGATAAGGACCCTCGCTTTACGGGTAAGTTCTGGTGCAAGCTATTCAAACTACTTGGAACTAATCTGAACTTTTCTAGAAGCTTTCATCCACAAAGTGATGGGCAAATAGAGCGAGTGAATACCTTACTGGAGCAATACCTCAGGCACTACGTTAGTGCCCATCAATAAGATTGGGCAAAGTTACTCGACATTGCCCAATTCTTTTACAATCTGCAAAGAAGCTAGGCAACAAGTAAAAGTCCTTTCGAGGTTATTATGGGACGACAACCCCTAACTCCAAATGCAATTGCTTCTTCCTATACAGGGAACAATCCTTCTGCATACAAGTTTACAAAGGAATGACATGAGGAAGCAGGCATCACAAGGGCTTGCCTTGACAAAGTGGCCAAGCAGATGAAGAAATGGGTTGACAGAAAGCGACGCCCAAAAGAGTATGTGGAGGGAGACTTGGTACTAGTAAAGTTGTTGCCCAACCAATTCAAGTCTCTACGCAAAATGCACAAAGGTTTAGTAAAGAGGTACGAAGGGTTATTTCCTATCATTAAGCGTGTAGGAAAGTCTGCCTATCAAGTCCAACTCTTGTCAAATCTCAAGATCCATAATGTCTTCCATGTAAGTCTTCTAAAGCCTTTTCATGGGGACAATGAGGATCTTAGCTGAAGCGAGTCCAAGCGTGCATCAATAGCTATGGTCACCAAATTCGACAAAGGGGTGGAATGCATCCTTACTGATCGAGTGATCCGAAAAGGGGAGTTCCTAACTACATCGAGTACTTGGTGAAATGGAAAGATTTTCCGGATAAAAAGGTTAGTTTGGAACGAAAGGACCTACTTTGGCAGTTTGTAGATTTCATCCAACAATACAAGGATGAAGGCACGACGAGGATGCCGTGAAAGTGAGTGGGGGAGGGTGTCACAGGCTGCCCAAGTAACTGGTGCCCCAACCCAAGGCAAGGAGATTTCTAGAAGAATGTTTAGGTGTCCCTATCTAGAATGCTCTATTGTAAATATCTAGATATTATTCCATGGAATTCTCTAGAACAAACAATTGTAGTCATACATTAAGGAGGGGAAGCAATTATAAAGACTCTCATTCCTCCCATTTATAAATACACCTCTTAATAGCAAAGTTCTCTACATTGCTATACACTTGTGCCTACTTTCCTTCTCTCATTTCAGAGCCTCTCACTTGCTCTCTCTCTTAAGTTCTTTAAAATTCTTCAAGGCTTACTTTGTTCATCTCTACGCACAAGGTGACTAAGTGTCACGCGGGTTAGCACAATCAAAGCCTAACTCTGTGATAATAGTTTAAGAATATTCTTTCATTAACCTTATCATCAAATTTGTCAAGATGTTTACCTTTGATTTCAGTGAGGCACAGGCTCTGAAACACTTTAAAGTGTTATATAATTGACTTCTTTCCATACCACAACTTATAGGGTGTCTTCTTAGTATGTGGTCTCCTCAGGTATCTATTTTGAACTATCATAAGCCATGTGATGTACTATACTCAGCTAACATAGTTCTTGTCATCTCCATCAATATTCTATTCTTCCTTTTAGTCACTCCATTTTATTAAAGTGTGTAGGGGCTAGCATATTCATGCTTCATTCTATGCTTCTCTAAATAATCTTTAAATTCACCACATGTATATTCTGCCTCATTATCTGTAATGAGCCTTCAAATTTTTTCCTTTAATTGGTTTTCAGTCAATGTCCTTTAGCTCTTAAAATTATTGAGAGCTTCTAATTTATGTTTTAAGAATATAATGCAAGTCATTCTTGTACAATTATCAATGAAGGAAATGAAGTACCTATCACCCTTGATTGATCTTTGTCTCATTGGCCCACAGATGTCTGAGTGGATGAGCTCTAATGGCTTCTTTGTTTGGATCTCTATGTTTTTATGTGGAACATTTACTGTTTTACCCTTTTGACACATACTGCAAATTATGTCTCTCTTTCTTCTCAGCTCAAGTATATCTCTCACAGCTTCATTTTTGGATAGCTTGTTCATCCCTTTTTGTCCAAGATGTCCCAATCTTCTATTTCATAATAAGTTCTCATCTTTGGTGCTCATGTAGCATGTGTTTATACTTCTAGAAATGGTACAGGTTTCCATGTGTTCTTTCACCTTTAGTGAGAATGAGACTATCTTTTAGTCTCTTTACTGTGTACAACTACTCTTGTTGAAAGTAACTTTATATCCATCATCGCAAAGTTGGCTAACACTGATAAGATTATATTTTAGCCCTTCAACATAAAGTACTTTCTTCGATTTCAACTTTTTTGTACCAATTTTAGTAGCACCAATACCTTAAATTTTTAAGGCACCATCATTTCCAAATTTGACTAACCTTTCATCATATTTGGCTACTCCCTTCAACATCTTGAAGTCTCCTATCATGTATAAAGAGCAGCCACTATTTACGATCCATGCCTTTTCTTTCTTAAAAGCTTTTAAGGCTACTTCCATAACCATAAACATTTCCCTTCCTCTTATTCTTCTTTGGCCGAATGGAGGAGCTTGTGTTAGTGTTCTTCTTTGCATTTTTTGGTCGAACAACAATGTCCAGTAATCCTTAGTAGCATGTCCAGCCCTTTCATATCTTCCACAAATCTCTCTTAACAAATCAAACTTATTTCCCAATGAAATATGACTTTTGTCTACCTGAGATTACCTCTTTTCTTAATAGAGTCTCCCCCTAGACTCTTGCCTCATATTTCTCTTCATTCTAGGCCTATTACTCTAGCACACATTGACCTTGTTCTCATACTTACCATAGCTTCAACAAAAACCTTTGAACCTAGATTTACTCAGCACCAAGGTCTTTATGTATCTTGCCTTGCTTTACCTCAAGTATGCTCAACTCCTCAATTCTCTTCAAGTACTCCTTCTTTTTTTTTTTTTCCTTCAAACTCCTATATCTTCACCTGGAGATCAAATTCATCAATAACAGAAATTTCATACAACTTGTTGAGATGATTTACCTTTTTTTCGAACTTCTTGTTTTTATGCAAACAAGCCTTTAACTCAATCTCAAGTTGTTGCACCAACTCATCCTCTTTTTCTTCTGTTGATTCCTCATCACTTAAAGATTCTTAATCATCATCTACTTGAGTGACCAGCACATCCTTTGTAGCCTCATCATTAGACTCATCATCACTTTCTTCTTTAGAATCTTCTTTATCCACCTTGCTTAAGAAATTCCTTCTTTTGGATATGAAGAATTTCTTTTTCCCTTTGGTACTTAAATTTTCAGCTTTAGAGTAATTGGATTGTTTTATTCTCCTCCTTGGGACCAGCTTATGATCATCCTCACTATTATTTTTTCTCTTTGGGAAATCCACGACAAAGTGCCCAATTGCTCCACACCTAAAGTACTTCAAAGGTAATTTTCCCTTGAACTTCCTTTTTCCTTTCTTGAAGTTCTTGGTGATGTATGTTATGACATCATCTACCTTAATATCACTATCTTTTTCTTCGAAACTACTATTGGACTCCTCTTCTTGGTCTTTAATCTTTAATTTCCTTATTTCCTTGAAAGCCAGCTTTTTCTCTACCTTAGACTTCTTTTCTTTCTTCATTGGGGCTATTCTTATTTCATAAGCCACCAATATATCTATCCAAATCTTTATCTTTTATGGAAGAGACTTTGGTTTTGTAAACTTTCGGCAAGGTTTTAAGTATTTTTCTTACCATAGTAGCATTGTGGATCTCCTCTCCATAGCTGCTGATAAAACACAAATTTTTTTTGACTTTTACGAAGAACACATCCATAGTCTCATTATTATGCATCTTTATATCTTTAAATCTACTTCTCCAGATTTGTAGTTTGGCTTCCTTCACAACCTTGTTTCCTTCACAAATATTCTTCAATTTGTCACAAATTTGCTTAGCTGTGTTGCACCCTATCACCTTGGTGAATTTTTTATCATATAGGGAGGCATATAAGGCATTTTTTTCCTTTCCATCACACTCCAAGTTCTTCTTATCAGTCGACATCATAGGATCACCTTTAGCAATAAGGATAAAGCCATTAATAGCAGACTTAAACACATCAAGACCAAAGGACTTCAGTTATAAAAGTATTATATTCTTTCGTAACTGATAATTTTGTCCATCAAACGTAGGGATGCCCTTGTTGTTGACGCTATTCATGTTATCCATGATTTTGAGCAGTAGTAAAAATAAAAACTTACACAGCAATACACAATTTCACTTCAAAGCAAAAAAATTGGATCAACAAAGGAACTAGGATTTGATACCACTTGATGAGGATCGTTTTAGGTCTCACACTGAAAGGGGGGTGAATCAGTGTGAGATATGCCCTTTTTACAAATTGATCCGGATTTCACCTTTGTGACTTGTTAGAGTCGATGATCCAATTTTTTTTATCTCTTTTTTATGTGAGAGCGGTCGTACAGATATCAATTACACGCAAGCACCAAAGAACACACGATAACTTTTACATGGTTCACCCATAATGTGTGAGCTACATCCACGATGTGATAGGATCACTCCTAAATCACATAATCCACTCTTGTTATCTAGGGATATAGTCTAGTTGTGGAATGATTACTCCTTAACCACTTATGGAAAGACAACTACTTAACCATTTGTAGAAAGACAACTCCTTAACCACTTACAATGATCTCCTAATCAAGGAGTTGATCTTCCGATCACTCCAAGGGTATCTTACCCTATTTTTCAATAAATTTATTAAGAATTTATGATAAAACCTTTCCTGAAGAATGATCACTTAATGTGTACAAACTGTTAGAGCAAAATATGGATCTTCTCCTTCCTTTGTTGCTAATGTTGTTTTACTAATTGTCAGTGCTGCCTTCACGTGATGCTAATGTTATATGTATGTGTTACCGTTGCTATCCGCACGTGCTATTTATGTTTTTTGCATGCATTGCTGCTATTGTTTATGTGTGCTGCTAATGTTGTCTATTGCTATTTGTAGGAACTGCTAATGTTTTCCGTATGCACTGCTGTTATTGTTCATGTGCACTGTTATTGTTGCCTGCTGCTATTTGCACGTGCTGCTAATTTTTTTTGCATGCATTATTGTTATTGTTTATGTGCACTACTAATGTTATCTGCTGCTATCTGCACGCACTTTAATGTTATTTGCACACGTTATTAATATTGTTCATATGCATTGCCATTTGTACACACTGTCATGTTTGTCTATTATTGTCAGTGTGCGGTATTAATGATATCTGCACAAGTTGTCATTGTTGCCTACTTTTGCATGTGCTATACCTATAGTTAGCACGTGTTGTGCCCACTATCTACACAAACTATGCCTTTTGTTTGCATACGCTACGACTGTTATTCACACGCATTATTCCTGCTATTTAAGTATGCTACTGCTATTCACTCGTACTATTATTGTTTGCACGCGCCACTAATATTTGCTCGCGCTGCTGCTGCTATCCCTATACATTATCGACATCTATTAGTGCACAACCTGCTGCAAGGCGTTGGTTGCTAGTGAAGGACCCTTGTGCTACTACTCCACCTCCTTTTAGTTTGTCTTCCTTGACTGCTTTGTCGATTTACTGGTGCAGCTGCTGCCTTGGTGGTGTTTGCTGGTGCAAGTATATCATCTTGGACATGTTGTTGGTGCAAGAATGCCTCTTAGACGTGTTGTAAGTATTGGTATACCCTTCTGGACCTGTAGAGATGTTTGCTACTATTGATATAGCCTTTAAAATGTGCAAGGACGTATTATTGGTCTACTAGAAAGCCTCTTGGATGTGCTAGAAAGTGTTGTTGGTCTGCTAGAAAGCCTCCTAGACGTGCTGGTGTGGTGATCAGCTGCTGCTGTCACCTTTATGACAACTTACTGGTGCAATGGTTGTATTGGTGAGGGTTTGCTAGTGTGAGTGGACAATTACCTTATTCTCTTTCTTTCTTTTCTCCTTGGTTGGTTGCACCTTTCTGCTTCTCTTTGGTGACTACTGCACTCTCTTTGGTTGGCTGCACCTTTCTGCTTCTCTTTGGTGATTACTGCACTTTCCTTGGTTGGCTGCACCTTTTTGTTTCTCTTTGGTGACTACTGCACTCTCCTTGGTTGGCTACACCTTTCTGCTTCTTTTTGGTGACTGCTGCACTCTCCTTGGTCAGCTGCCTTACTGCCCCTCCTTGGTACTTGCTACACTCTCCTTGGTCGGCTATCTTACTGCCCCTCCTTGGTACTTGCTACACTCTCCTTGGTCGGCTACCTTGCTGCCTCTCCTTGGGTGGTTGCTTTGCTGCCTGTCCTTGGTGGTGCTGCACTTTCCTTGGTTAACTACCTTGCCCCCTTTCTTTCTCTCCTTAATCAACTACCTTGCCTTTGTCATTTACTTAATTTTCTGTAGTTTACTTTCTTCTTGCAAGATGCATAAAGAATTTATAGAGCCTTAAGATTAGGGCTACATAATCATCAATGGTCATCGTTGATTCCTAAAATTTTCCATACAATCAACGACCAAATTTAAGTCCTAAAATTTAAGTCAATAGTCAACAATCAATGATCAATCTTGACCCCTAAAATTTAAGGTCACGATCAACATTGACTCCTCAACATCAGGGTTGACATGTCATCACCAATTTTTCCTAAAGACCTATCTGCATCTCAATGACATTTATAACCTTAAATCAACACATATAACCATGTAAGATAGTCTTGACAACAAATCCAACATTAGCCATTGGAAATGGGCTCAACACATAACTTGAAGGTATTGGGGAAAAAGTAATTTGGTTCTACTCTAAGTAAATAGAAAGTGTTCTTAAATCCATCATGCATTTCCATACAGTTATATTGTCATGGTCTTCTAAGAAACAAATGACATGCATCCATAATAATTATGTCACATATAACCTCATCTTTATAACATTTTCCAATTGATAAAGAAATCAAAGGTTAAGCATGTCTTTGATTGCTATAATTATTCTAAGGAGAAGAAAGTATAGTTGACAATCATAGAATTTATTGATTATACAAGTAATTGGTGGGACCAATTGGTGATAAGTAAGAGAAGGAATGGTGAAAGGTCAATTCAATCATGGGAAAAGATGAAATCAATAATATAAAAGAGATTTATAGTCAATCACTACCAAAGAGACTTGCATAGAAAATTGAAAGGGCTGGTTCAAGGGTCCATAAGTATGGAGGACTATTACAAGGAGATGAAGATAGCCATGATTAAAGCCAACAGAGAGGAAGATTGAAAGGATACCATGGCAAGGTTTATTAGTGGTTTGAACAAGGAGATTGCTGATATGGTGGATTTGCAACACTATTTAGAGATGGAGGAGCTGTTGCATAAGGCTATTAAGGTGGAAAAACAAATTAAGTACAAAAGGTCTAAATCTGGTTTTACTTCTAATTCTACATGGAAGTCAACTTGGAAAGATTTCAAATCAGTTGCAAGGCCAATAAAAGATGCAAAGCCAAAGGAATAGATTGTTGTTTCTAAAGGTAAAACTGAAACTAAATCTTCTTTTAAATCTTGTGATTTTAGTGCTTTTGGTGTCAAGGGCATGGACATATTGCTTCTCAATATCCAAATAAAAGAACTATGATTATGTTGGAGAATGGTGACATAAAAAGTATTAGCTCAATTGATAATGGCATGCCACCATTGGAGGATTGTTCTAAAGGTCACCAATTTTTCCTAAAGACCTATCTGCATCTCAATGACATTTATAACCTTAAATCAACACATATAACCATGTAAGATAGTCTTGACAACAAATCCAACATTAGCCATTGGAAATGGGCTCAACACATAACTTGAAGGTATTGGGGAAAAAGTAATTTGGTTCTACTCTAAGTAAATAGAAAGTGTTCTTAAATCCATCATGCATTTCCATACAGTTATATTGTCATGGTCTTCTAAGAAACAAATGACATGCATCCATAATAATTATGTCACATATAACCTCATCTTTATAACATTTTCCAATTGATAAAGAAATCAAAGGTTAAGCATGTCTTTGATTGCTATAATTATTCTAAGGAGAAGAAAGTATAGTTGACAATCATAGAATTTATTGATTATACAAGTAATTGGTGGGACCAATTGGTGATAAGTAAGAGAAGGAATGGTGAAAGGTCAATTCAATCATGGGAAAAGATGAAATCAATAATATAAAAGAGATTTATAGTCAATCACTACCAAAGAGACTTGCATAGAAAATTGAAAGGGCTGGTTCAAGGGTCCATAAGTATGGAGGACTATTACAAGGAGATGAAGATAGCCATGATTAAAGCCAACAGAGAGGAAGATTGAAAGGATACCATGGCAAGGTTTATTAGTGGTTTGAACAAGGAGATTGCTGATATGGTGGATTTGCAACACTATTTAGAGATGGAGGAGCTGTTGCATAAGGCTATTAAGGTGGAAAAACAAATTAAGTACAAAAGGTCTAAATCTGGTTTTACTTCTAATTCTACATGGAAGTCAACTTGGAAAGATTTCAAATCAGTTGCAAGGCCAATAAAAGATGCAAAGCCAAAGGAATAGATTGTTGTTTCTAAAGGTAAAACTGAAACTAAATCTTCTTTTAAATCTTGTGATTTTAGTGCTTTTGGTGTCAAGGGCATGGACATATTGCTTCTCAATATCCAAATAAAAGAACTATGATTATGTTGGAGAATGGTGACATAAAAAGTATTAGCTCAATTGATAATGGCATGCCACCATTGGAGGATTGTTCTAATGTTGATGTTAAAGAACATGTTTATTGAGATATGCTAGTTGCAAGGCATGCATTAATTATTCAACTTAAGGGTGATAATGATAAGGAACAACGTGAAGACATTTTTCATACTAGATGTCAAGTTAAAAACAAAGTATGTAGTATGATTATTGATAGTGGAAGTTGCACTAATGTTGCTAATAATTTGTTGGTAGAAAAGTTAAATCTAGATACCTTTAAGCATCCTAAGCCTTATAAGCTATAATGGTTGAATGATTGTGGAGAAATTAGAATAACCAAGCAGGTTTTAGTTACTTTGTCTATTGGCAATTACAAGGATGAGGTTTTTGGGATGTAGCACCAATGCATGCTGGTCATATACTTCTTGGTCGACCATGACAATTTGATAGGAAGGTTACTCATGATGGCTATAAGAACATATACTCTTTTGTAATTAATAATCAGACTATTGTGTTAACTCCTCTCAAACCTTTTGAAGTATATGAAGATCAAATTAAGAAAACAAGAAAAGGAAAGAAAAAGAAATGTCAAAGGAAAAATAAGAAAGTAAGGTGTGAGGGAAAGGTTTAAGTGAAAAAGGCGAAGCTAATAGAAAAGCTGGAGAAAAAAGTGTGCAAAAAGGAGAGAAAAGTAAGAGAATGAGTGTGTTTGCTAGGAAAAGTGAGGTAAAGAATACTATGATGGCAAGACAACAACTACTTGTACTTATGTACAAGAATGTTATTTTTTGTCTAACAACCATAACTCCTCTTTACCTAGTGTGGTTGTTCCATTATTGACCATGACAATTTGATAGGAAGGTTACTCATGATGGCTATAAGAACATATACTCTTTTGTAATTAATAATCAGACTATTGTGTTAACTCCTCTCAAACCTTTTGAAGTATATGAAGATCAAATTAAGATAACAAGAAAAGGAAAGAAAAAGAAATGTCAAAGGAAAAATAAGAAAGTAAGGTGTAAGGGAAAGGTTTAAGTGAAAAAGGCGAAGCTAATAGAAAAGCTGGAGAAAAAAGTGTGCAAAAAGGAGAGAAAAGTAAGAGAATGAGTGTGTTTGCTAGGAAAAGTGAGGTAAATAATGCTATGATGGCAAGACAACAACTACTTGTACTTATGTACAAGAATGTTATTTTTTGTCTAACAACCATAACTCCTCTTTACCTAGTATGGTTGTTCCATTATTGATGGAGTTTGAAGATTTATTTCCTAAAGAGATTCCCCATGGATTACCTCCTTTAAAAGGAATTAAGCACCAAATATACTTTATACCTAGTGTTAGCATACCAAACCAACTTGCTTATAAAGCTAATCTCAAGGAAACTAAGGAGATACAAAGGCAAGTAAATGAGTTGGTGCAAAAGGGAGTTGTAAAAGAGAGTCTTAGCCCATGCTTCATTCCCATCATCTTAGTCCTAAAGAAAGATAGAACATGACGCATGTGCATAAATTGTTGAGCCATTAATAAGATCACTGTAAAGTATAGACATCCTATCCTTAAATTAGATGATAAGCTTGATGAGTTGCATGGTTTATGTGTGTTTTCAAAAATTGATTTAAAGAATGGTTACTATCAAATTTGCATGAAAGAGGGAGATGAATGAAAAAAAACATTTAAAACTAAATATAGATTGTATGAGTGGTTAGTAATGCTTTTTGGATTAACTAATGCACCTAGTACATTCATGAAATTAATGAATCATGTCTTGTATATTTTTATAGGAAAATTTGTAGTAGTTTACTTTGATGATATTTTAGTTTATAGTAACAATTTGGATAAATATCTAAAATATTTGCATGCTGTGTTTAGTACGTTAAGAAAGAACCTATTGTACACTAATCTTAAAAAGTACCCATTTTGCATGGAATCCATTATATTTCTTAGCTATGTTATCAGTTCATAAGGTATTAGTGTGGATGGGGAGAAGGTAAAAGTGATTAAGGATTGGCCTACACTTAATAACGTGAATGAGGTAAGAAGTTTTCATGGTTTAGTAAGTTTTTTATTGAAAGTTTCTTAAAGATTTTAATTCCATTGCTTTACCTTTAAACGAATTAGTTAAGAAAAATGTTGTTTTTAAGTAAGGTGACATGTATGATCAAGCTTTTAGTATTTTAAAAGAAAAGCTTACTAATGCACCTTTGTTATGCTTGCCTAACTTTGAAAAAAAAAAATTGAGATAGAATGTGATGCATTTAGAATATGAATAAGGGTTGTTTTGATGCAAGATTCTAAACCAATTGCTTATTTTAATGAAAAGCTAAGTGGGGCCGCCTCAAATTATCCTACTTATGATAAGAAACTCTATGTACTAGTATGAACTCTTTAAATATGACAACATTATTTGTAACTAAGAGAATTAATTATTTATTCTGATCATGCAAGCTTAAAATTCTTGAAATCTCATGGTAAACTTAATAAAAGACATGCTAAGTGGTTGAAATTCATATAAACATTTTCTTATGTGATCAAGTACAAAAATAAAAAGAAACATGTTGTTGTTGATGCATTGTCTAGAAGGTCCACATTACTTACTTCTTCACAAACTAAGTTGCTTTTGAATTGTTAAAAGGCTTGTATGTTAATGATTCTAATTTTGGTTGAGCATGGAATGCATGTGACAAATGTGCATTTGATGATTTTTATAAGTATGAAGGATTTCTATTTAAGAAAGATAAATTACGTGTACCTATGAGTTCTATTTGTGAGTTGCTTGTTAGGGAAACTCATAAGGGTGGTTTGATAGGGCATTTTGTTGTGTAGAAGACTTTAGATATATTGCATAAGCATTTTTATTAGTCTAATATGAAGTGTGATATGCAATATGTTTGTGATAAATGCATTACATATAGGCAAGTAAAAGTTAAAGTTAAACTACATGGCTTATATACACCTTTAACTGTACCTAGTCATCCTTGGATTAATATTTCTATGGACTTTGTATTATGGTTGCTAAGGTCTCAAAGTGGTAAGTACAAGATATTTGTTGTTATTGATAGGTTTAGCAAAATGATTCATTTTGTTCCATGTTCTAAAGGCAATGATGTAACATATATTGCTAATTTGTTATTTAAGGAAGAGGTGCAATTGCATGGTTTACCAATAACCATTGTTAATGACAGAGATGTTAAGTTCTTAAGTCATTTTTGGTGCATTTTATTGAATAAATTGAGAACTAAACTCGTATTTTCTACAGTCGTACATCCTCAAACAGATGGATAAACTAACATAGTTAATAGGATACTCACTGCTTTGTTGCATGCTATCATTCAAAAAAACTTAAGGCAATGAGAAAAGTGTTTGCCTTATGTTGAGTTTGCTTACAACAAATTTGTTCATTATACTACTTCCTTGTCACCTTTTGAAGTTGTTTATAGTTTTAATCTTTTAACTCCTGTAGAGATTTTATCTCTACCTATTAAACACTATACTAACATTAATGCTAAGAAAAAGACAAAATTTATAAAGGATTTACATGTCAAGGTTCAAGTTGACATTGAAAGGAAGAATGAGCAATATGCTAAGCACGTTAATAAGGGGCGTGTGAAGGTTGTTTTTGAACCTGGTAATTGGGTGTAGATGTATATGAGGAAGTAGCGATTTTCCTAACAAACAAAGTGCAAATTGCAACCTTGAGGAGATGAACCTTTTCAAGTCTTGGAGAGGATTAATGATAATGCCTACAAGTAAGATTTCCCAAGCAACTATGGTAATGTTAGTGCTACTTTTAATGTTGTTGACTTATCTTTGTTTGATGTAAGTGATTTAAGAATGAATCCCTTTGAGGAGGAGGGAATGATAAAGAACAATATATTGATAGAATGCAACAAGGCAAGTATTCCCAAAATTCTTTGCAAGGAATTGACAGTCCAATGACTAGGAAGGACAAACAAGATTGAAGAGGTTTTACAAAATTTAATCATGGAACTATACGACAAAGAAATTGTTGTAGGAGAAGATTTTAAGGTTGTTCTAAAGGTGTCAAATGCTACACTAAGGAATATGTGCAAGAAGATGGACAAGACTTAAAACTTGAAGAACAAAACTTGGTGCTCTTGATATTAGTCCAAGCTGTATGCCCAAGATAAAGAAAGACTCGATCCGCATGTTAAGTTATATTAAAAGACTTGTTTTTGTTTTAGGTTGATAGATTTTAAGTGAATGTTGAATTACATGTAAAAACCCTCAACTTTTTGGGTTTATTTGAGTTTGTTGATTGAGGCCAAGTCTTGATACATTAAGGTAGGGTTTTCACTTTGATTTATATGTGTAGATATCTTTTAAGAATTACTATATTAAAACAAATTTGTATTCCTTAATTAAAGGATTTCTTATAATTAATATTTTTCTATATAAGTACGTTAAAAGACACTTTTTTCTTATAGGATTGTGATGTTTAGATGCCTATATAAAGATTTCAACTATGTAAAACAAGGAGAGATTAAACTATGTACAACAAAGCTTTCAAGTTTTGTTTTGCATTCTTGTATTTTTAAAAGAATACATTGTGTTGACTTATCAGGGGAGTGATCAACCTTTGTTTCATCTTAAGATTAGAGTTTTTAGGATTTAGTTTTCTTAGAGTTTTGATATGATTAATCCAACTTGTTTTCTAGTTTTCTGGGATGTACATAACAAATTGATTTAAGAGTTTTTAGAGCAAGTCACCTAGTGGGTTCATTATCAAAAAGATAGGATAACTTTTATATAAACACAAATTATAGGTTTACTTTTCATATAATATTAATCAAACTTCACTCTTACAACATTAAATTATAGGGTAGGTAATGGACGGATGGTGAGTATTTGAGAGTATCCTTTGGTGACTAATTTCCCAATATTTCGGATACAATAACCTAGACTAGAGCAGTCCGGTGAATTCCTTGTAGTAGACTTTATTTGCAAGTGTAAGGGTGTATGATAGTCACAGAGATCAATACCACATTCAATTCAGAGGAGGCCAAGGCCATAGCTGCTTTCCCTTAAGCTATTTCACGGCCCCAGATAGGTTACTGTGACATTACGAGAGGACTGGCACCTATACCACAAAATCTAGTTATCACATTCAAGTCAAGGAACGACACTTAAGTAAGGCCAAGGATTATGATGAGCTGAACAGTTTGGCAACTTACCAGACACCAACTGCGATCTCCAGGAGTGCCATTTGCAAACCCCCCTGGTTACCTGGACAAATGAAATTTAACTGTGGTGCTTCTTTGGAAGACAGCTCTAGCAAGGGCGGCATTGCAAGAGTATGCAAGGACAGTTCTGGTCAGATTGTTATGGGGGTAAGCAGTAGTGCTGAAAATGGGATCAATCCTCCAGGCTGAAGCACGGGCAGTGAGGAAGGCTTTGCACTGGGTGAGGCATTTTGGTGCAAATGGAACTATTGTTGAAACTGATTCATTGCAGGTGCACCAGGCGTTGATTCATGTAAATGCCCTTGGTAGATTGGTCCTATCATTAGGGACATCAAGCAGCTGTTATCTATGTTTCCTGATTGTTTTTTGTACTTCTATTTGCAGAGATGAAAATTCAGTTGTAAATTGGGTGGCCAAGAGAGTGAGGGTCGGTGCATGTCCAGGATTGGATTTCCAACCCTCCTTCACAACTGATGCAACTACTATGTAATGATCTTTTGAGTTAATGAACTGAGTTTCGTTTATTCCAAAACAAAAAAAAAAAACAAAAAAAAAAAGCAAAAGAAAAGAAAAGGAGAAGTTCTAGACATTTGGTTATGAACTAACAAAAGCAACAATGACAACTGCTAAAGTCATTCTGGAATAAGGGGAAAATATAATGAAAGATATACTCTGATTGAAAATGATTGCTAGTTTGTTCGCATTATATCTAACAGGTTAATAAATGAAGGCAAACATAGCATGTCCATGTAAACCGGAAAGAAGCTAGAAGGCCTGGGATGGCATTATTCTAGTATAACCCTTAGCATTGAATTTTCAAGATGTTACTCTGGACCATCACTCGGTGTGCCGCTATAATGTCCAAGATGCGAACTTTTTACAAAAAGCATGATAAGTCATCTAAAACCATAATCACAGAAACAAAGAATTGAGGTCCGTCAATATATTCCTTAAAAATCTCGTTTTGTACGCGGCCATAGCTAGGGGACTGCGATAGCCACATGGCAGGATATATGTTAACAACAAAGACAATATTGGTTAATTGAACAACAACACAACAATATATCACTCACTGCCAAAAAAGAGAAAATTGTAAATAAATAAATAAATAATCAACAACACAAGGAGAACTCAACATGTCGTGGCAGGCCGCAAAAGAGGTTGCAGCGGGCGCTTATTCCGATGGGATAATGGAATCAAGAAAATTACAGAAAAAAAAAATAAAAAATTAATTTCTTTAAGATGACTTTTTTTTAATGTAATTGGTTAATTTATTAAAATAAATTTAATATAATTTTATTGATTATATTTTTTTATTTATAAATTTTATATTAATTAAAAAATAATAAATTGGTACAAAATTATATAAATTAAAAACTTTTATCAATAAGAATCTTAAAAAAATGAATAATAATAACTTTTTAATTAAAAAAATATCATTATATTCAAACTATGTTTCGGTGGTGATAAAAGACCTATTACATTTGTTGTTAGTTCAAAGAGAGTATTACGTGGTAAGATGCGGTTTTTTTTTTTTTAATTTTATAAATTTTTTATTTTATTTTAAAATTTTAATAATAAAAATTTAAATTATTAATTACTATTATCCCTCGATACAAACGTTCGCCCTTTTATTTTAATATATTAGTACAATATACTTTAATTATAAATATATTATATATAACGACACCGTCTATCTCCACTTCTCCTTCTACTTTTATCGTTCTAATAGGCAGATTAGATTGAACACCAGTAAAAAAAAAGGTGTGTCGTTGTGGCAGACAAACAAGTGGGAGACGGTACATGGAGCTTCCTATTACTACTGCTGCGTCTGCACGGCTGAAGTTGAAGGGAAGAAGTTGTGGATATGGCAGCGTGACCATGGAAATAAGATGGGCAATCTCTAAGAGAGGATTTAAATCGTCGTCCCCATCATCATCAAGAAGCACAATACCCATTTACATATCCGCAAACCCATCTCATGTAAAACCCAAAGCCCTGAGAGAATTGTACCGCGCCTGCGATCACTCCTGCCATCGATTCCCAAAGCCTGATCAGACCCAGCTCGGAAGAAGAATACTATTAGTTGAAGAACAAGAAGAGGAAGCTGTTGACATCAATAAAATCTGCATTGCTCTCGCCTACAGCCCTGTTGTGGTATCCGTCTTCTGTAATCCGCAAGATCTACCAAGCGACAATCAAGCGAAACAAGAAGACCCTTCTAATCCTTCCTCTTCTTCTTCGATGGGGGGTTTGGGAGATTTGTTCCTGAGAGTGATGCCTCTGGCTCTTCCTTTGGTTTTGCCCTCTAATGGGCTGCTCGTGGGCTTTGGGCGCGCCGTTTCTGATCTCGGATTGACCGCCTCAATCTACGATGTCATGGTAATTTCTCGCTTGTTATTATTATCTTCAAGTTAGCTGGGATGCATTTGTATAATTGGGTTTTTTATGTCTTTTTTTTTTTTTTTTGGGTTTTCGGTGCCTACTCCTACCATAACAGGTTATACCTTCACTACGGGGAATGGGGATTGGCAAGATGATTGTTAAAAGAATTGTAAGGTTAGTCAGTCAACTATCTCTTTTTATATTCCCTTAATTAAATAAATGTTCATCGAAAGTCTCTCTGTGTATTGCTTGAAAATTTACCAAATCCTATCCTGGACTCTCCTGTGGCAACGTAATAATCCTTTTGTTTCATCTTCGTCTGGCCTTATACCGATCCACTGTGAATATCGATTGATCGATGATGGTTGTTTAATGGGCCGTACACATGATATCGTCAACTAAAACCTACTTGTCTTAAAAATTGATAATCCCTTGATAACTGTCTCGTGCATCCAGCTTTTTCAGCTCCCCCCCCCCCAACAAGCTAATAATATTATCGACATGTTTTGTGATCTTTGTCCTTGTAGTTGCTTGAAAATTTTATGTAATTTATGTTTCATTTTCCTTCACTGGATCCTAACATTCGCCTCTTTTTTTTTTTTTTTTTTTTTTTATCATTTTGAACATCCCAGAATCCTCACAAATAGAGAGATATACGACATTTCAGCCCTTTGTTCAGCCAACGAGAGGTAAGCAAACAGAAGTCTGAGAAGATCTGAAAGTATTATGAAAAGTTTCTTATAATCAGTTGGTAGGCTTTGACTGTTAATTCATTTAGATGAGCCAAGACTTACGGGAGACCAAAAATTATATTCCTTGTCTCTCTCTTCTTCCTTGTTTATTTTTTTGTAGGGGCAATCAGGAATCAAACCCCAAGGAAAAAGTGCTTACGAAATTCACGTTTATATTATACATGGATTGAAAACATGGCTAGTAAATGTTAATCATGGTATTTTGTCTATGATATTTACCCAGGTCTTTCTTCAGAGCATGTGGATTTTCGGATGACCTAATGGGCTCTACTACGATGATGTACACGAGGACTGTTTCCAAGTTCTGGCAAATTCAATAAGATGCTTAAATGTGCATGTCGGAAAGTTTTACTAGTTCCGCCCCTTAGAGAATCCTTACTAGTTGTATTGTTAATTGTTAGCATGCAATAAATGTAAAATATCTTCAATGCTAACAACAAAAATGAAATTAAAATCTTTCTTTTTCTTACCTTATCTCAAAGAGGCAATATGGATTTTCTTGGACCATATTTATATCGGCTTTAGGATTCCGATCTTGGACCATATTTCTTGGACCAAATTGAAAATCTTAGATTTTATTGTGCATGTCTTTGTTTCCTCGTAACTTTTGCTATTAGTTCTATTACATTTTTTGCTTGACGATGAAACAATTATTACTAGTTAATAGACAATCCGCACGGCGATCCACAACTGTCCATGGAAGGCTTTTACTAATTGATTAACTTGTACAGAGAGTCTCGGATAATGACTAGCAGTTTATATCTTAACAGACCAATCTCTCCATCTGTAATATATTATTTAGTTAAATAAGAGAAAATTGTTGATTTATTTTAGAGATTATTTTTAGTGAGGTGGTAAAATTTTCAAATTTAGAAAAAATTATTTTAAAAAAATATATTAAGAGGTTAAAAGAATTTGGGTTAAATTTAAATTTTTCATATATTATCTATTTAAGAAAAAAAAATTTATTTTTCTTTTTAAAGATTATTAAAAATCTGTTTAAAATTGTGGTTGAGTTTTGTTATTGTGATTAGCAAACTAATAGCTGAAAAATCTATTTTATATAAGATAATTAATTATCTTATTTAGTAATTACTTATAGTATTTTAAAAAAATTTTAAAAAATTATATAATTAAATTATAATTATTTTATATAAAAATAAAGATTATTTATTAAAAAATTTATTAAATTATAGTGTGTTCTTTAGTAATTATTATAATCTACGCATATCTATAAAAAGTTGTCATGTTTCTTTTGAAATAACAATAAGATACTATGCCTTATAAGGTTAAATTATATTAGTATCCAGTAATTTTATCAATTGGCTAGTTCCATCAAACTCATACGATAAAAGACTTGCTATCAAGGATTACAGAGTTCCATCAAACTCCATAACTACCCCATCCTTCATTTCTATTAAGATAGCAAAGTAGATAAATTCACATTTTTTTAAGCCCTGCTCTACCTATATTATGGAAAACATTTCATCCAATTTCCCTTCATTGTCTGCTGAGAAAGTTATCTTACTTGTAACAAACCAAGTATAATTCTCATGCATGATCATTAGTCTACCCAAATGAGACAACAACACAATTTTGACATACATAAAGAACTTTACTCTCTATATGATATTAAAATCATCCAAAGGCACAATCATAAAGTTAAGGCTACCAATCCAATTGTCAATAGTTACTTTTACAACCAATGTCGTGCCAAGAACCTTATAAGCAATCAAGTTCATTGCCTTCATTCAGCTGCCACTCTTGTAAACTTTCAGCCAAAGCAACGTCACCATTCTTTCGATTACATTGTTTTGGGTGGCACCCTTGTTTGGCATTACCATCAACTCCTAATTATTTAGACCAATCTTTGCATATATTAGACTAAATTGTAGAAGCTTTTTCACTTAGATTGCGCTCATCAATTACAAATGATTGACACGAGAGGGTCCAATTTTGTTTTTGCTAAAACTTTTGTCACCTTCCTTAACAACCATAATAGTTAACTTTGCCCTTTGTGAGCATTCCCTGACACGATGAAGGTCATTTCATATGTAACAACCAAAATTAAGATAGTTTTTACCTTACTCTCAGAGGGCAATTTTGCCTTTTACCTTGCCCTTATCTTGTTGGTTGTCCTTCCTCTTACAATATTTCTTCTTTTTTTCCTTCTTTTTAGGTTGCTGCTACTTTTCTACATCACCCTCAGAGGATTTGTTGATTCTAAAATTAAACAATCTATCAGCTTAGAAGACAAGTCTTTGATGCCTTACCTTCTTAACTTAATTTGTGCTCACAATTGAAGACCTGAAAGAAAGTTGAAGAGTTTGTCCTCATCTGACATGTTTCAAATGTCAAGTATCAAGGAACTGGACTCTTTAACATAGTCTTACACTGTGCTATTATGCTTTTATTTCTTTAATGAATCTCTTGCAACCCACGACATATTACAAGGAAAAAACTGATCTTTCAGTTCCTTCTTCATTATATCGTTAAAAATGCAAAGAAAATGAGATGAATAATATAAGAATTTCATAGTCTAGTTATAGGTAACTTTTATCTAAGGACTAAAAAAAGTGAGACTTGACAAAATTGCCAAAGAATGTTGCAAGTGTTATGTTAAGGTTTGGGCTTTCCACATCAATCATCTCCATGTTGAATTGATTAATGAAGTCATATATGAGTTTGTTGTTGCCTTGTCTAATTACGAGAAAGGTTGTTTTCTTATGCAATTGCCTTGTAACAAATCTCACCCAAAAAGGGCTTCTTATATGATAGAAGCTTGTTATTGAGTGCAAAGGTAACTTCAAGTACCACCGTTGGGCTGTATCTTTTAGTGTGATCGAAAATGCATTACATATCATTGCATTCAAAGAAAAATAAAGGGATATTAAAGTTTGAAATTGAATATAATGGTCATTATGTTCTTTTATGCCATGATCACCTAAGTTAGGAGGGATAGTAAGCCTCATATAGTTGTGGGCTACAGTGGTAGTTTGGAGGCATAAAGAGTTTTCATCTCATCTTGCGTTTACTTGAGTTGTGCCAAAAGTAGCTTATGGTTGTTCAGTGGCAATACATACATTGCCTTGGGAAGTTTGGGTTATTAAGCAAACCAATCATGGTTTAAGGCCAAGGATAAACTATATGAATGCATTTTGTCATTCTAGGAGGCAAGAGATGTCAGACAAAAAATCTCATCTTTTAAGAAGGTTAACCTCCTCTCAGTGCCTCTCTCAAGGAGGTTGTCTTTGTCATTCTTAGGAATCAGAGGTGGGCCTTGAATCTTAATCACTGCTAGTGTAGGTTATGTGTTCAATAACTTGGGTGGAGCCATGCGTAGAGTTTCTTCAGGGTTTATGATCTTATTTATCCCACAAACTTTAGATGTTTTCATCAAATGCCCAATTGATTTTCACACAACTGCACTTGAAAAAAATTTAATTTTTTTGGTCATCATATGCTTTTTGAAAAAAATTTATAATTTATTATTTTTTTAATTTTAATGGGTTTAATGTTTATAATTCTAAAACAATTATAAAATTAATTATAAAAAAATTTTAAAAAAAAATTCATAAAATTAAAAAAAATGAATATCAAAATATTTGAATTTTGTGAACTTTTTTAGAATTAAATAAGAGTTTTTAAATTGATGAAATCATAGCAAAAAGTTTTAATTGTCAAAATTAAAAACTATAAATAACTTATAATATAAATTAAAATTTCAAAAGGATAATTTTATACTCATTCAAATATATTTCGCCTTAGCATTTTTCAAGAATAATTGATGATATTATCCCATCTTTATTGGTTTTGTCTATTAAGATGCTTTTTGCATTTCCTTCATTCAAAAGAAAAGAAAAAAAAAAGAAGTGGATCCTAATTTCAAGTGGATTTATTTGAACTACCACCAACTTTTCTTCTATAAATTTCAAAAGTGGACCTTAATTTTGAAAGCCAAATTCAAATTTTTGACTATTTTATTATTTATAATGAGTAGATCTCCTTGTCCACAAAGGATTTGGATAGTTTCTAGCTCTAATCCTTTAACTACTAATTAATGTTCTTATTCTCGCATCATAAGTTATGTTGTAATTTATTTTAGTTACTAACATGTCCTAACATGGAACTTTCATTAATGTTGTAATTTATTGTGGTGGCAAGTTTGATGACAAATTTGGCATGAAGCTATACAAGTTTGATTTTAAATTTGTATATTTAAATATAAAAAAGAAATTAAAAAAAAAAAAACAAAAGATAGACCAAGAAATTCTTTCTTCCCTTTCATCCTTCTCTTTTGCTTTATCTAGACAACCTTCACTTTGATAGGCTTATAAAAAAGCCTTAATGTGATCATCCACTACTACACCAACACGTCCTTCTGTAAGCAATTAAGGTAATGATTTGTTGTCTAACAAAATAAGAAATATGGTGTTAACACATTGCATTCTCTTTCATGAATCAATTTTTCATCATCCCTTTATCTTTGCAAATTTTTTATTTACTCCTTATTATTCTCTAACGGTAGATTATGGATTTGTTAAAATTGAATTGTCCATGTGCTAGCATTATTTAGCAAGAAAAGTAACTAGAAAACCATTTGTTATAGTTGATTTTATGTTGTAATTAGTCCATTTTGGCATATATAGTCCAATAAGTGTGAAGGTAAGGCATGATGCCTTATATTTCATTTACCTTCATAGATGATTATACACATTATAATCATATTTATCTAATCTCTCATAAATTTGAAGTATTAAAATGCCTTAAAAAATTATTTAAGTATGATATTGAATCAGTTAGATAAAAGAATTAAAACCCTAAGAACTAATTGAGAACATGAATATCTCTCCAAATAGTTCAATGAACAATATAATGAAAACGTTATAGTTAGGAAACTAATTGTTTTTGGGATTTTGTAACAAACTAGTATTACAAAAAAAAAAGGAACATGACCTTATTAGAGGAGGCTAAACCCATAATGACATAAGTGAATCTTTTAAAATATTTTTGGAGTGATGCTTTATTGACAGTTGTGTATGTACTTAATTGTGCACTCTAAATTTGTTACTTGCAAGTCATATGAATTATGGTTAAGTCAAAAGCCTATCTTAAGGACTTATAGGCATATGTTCATGATCCATCTTATAAATATAGGAAATTGGGTGCAAAATAAATTAGATATATCTTTATAAGATATAAGGAACATTTCATAGGTTATTTGTCTATTGGTGAATAAGCCATTATAAGTATTTTAAAATTAAAATCATGTGATGACATATTCCTAGAAAAAGAATTTCCAAAATCTAACTATGTCTAGGATTTGATATATTTGCTTTAAGTACACAAAACTATTGGAAACAAATGGATTTTCAAAATTTAATGTAAAGCAAATGAATTGATAGAAAGGTATAAGGCCTACTTAATGACGAAAGGTATTAAGGTTTGCCTTAATTTTCCTAATTAAATTTAGAATTATATCAAATGGATGTTAAAATTGATTTTCTTAAGGTAAAGCTAGATAAAGAAATCAATAGGACATAACCAGTAAGTTTCATTGATCAAGGTCAAGAAAATAAAGTTTATAAACTCCAAAGATCAATTACTGATCTAAAACTATCATCTAAGTAATGGTATTTAAGATTTTGTCATGCAATAATCTCATATGACTTCTTAATAATTGATAAGGATCATTGTGTATATGTCAGGTTATTTCAAAATAAAGTGTTAATTTTATATTTACATGTAAATCAGATTCTATTACTGGAAATGATAAGGAATTTTCACAATCATCCTTCTAATTTTTAAATGAAGGACCTAGGTGATACGACTTGCATATTAAGGGTAAAGATCTATAATGATTATTCCAAATGACTCATAGCTTTTATAACAATAGTCTGACTTCCATAAAATCTTTAAGTATTTTAGAATGAAAAGTTACAAGTCCATTGATACTCTGGTTGCTGAAGGTGGTGACCTTAGTCTTAAAATATGATAAAAGAAAAAAAAAAGCTTCATATTCTAATGCAGTGGGTAGATTAATATACATGATTATGTGTACTCACCTTAACATTTGTTATCTCCTAGGACTAGTGAATCACTACCAATTAAATCAAGGAAAAGAATATTGACAAATTATGAAGAGAATACTTTGGTATCTTAAGGGTACTACAAATTATTCCTTGTGTTATTAAGAGAATGATTTATGATTGATTAGATTCAAATGTCAATTATGAAGGAGACATAAATGAATGTAAATTTACATTAGAACATATATTCTTGCTAAATGATGATGCCATATTATAGAGTAGTAAGAAACAAACTTATATTGTCTTATCAATGATAAATGAAAAATCAATAGCTTGCTTAGGTACACTGTAATAAGTTATTTGGTTCAAGAGATATATGAAACATTTAGAAGTGATGATCAACAAGAAGTGGTCACATTTTATTGTAATAGTTAAACTATTATTGCATATACACGAGATCTGAAGTGTTATTGTAGAACCAAACAAATTAATATCAAGTATAACTTTATAAGAGACATTGTATCATAAAAGTATGTGACTCTGTCATATATTTCAACACATAGGATGATAGTAGATTCTCTAATTAAACCAATACCAAGAAATGTATTTTAGTTACATGTTAAAATGGTAAGACTTCATAAAATTTAATGTGTTGTAATATATTATGAATATATGCTTTTATGTAATGAAAGAATTTGTTTCTTATTACACATATATTTGTAATATCATCTCATGTGATGACTATTACATAATAAGATTGATATGAGATCAATTTTAGCACAATTGTTTTTTATAATAAGAGTAAAAGTATCTCAAATTGGTTAAAATTGGTTTACACGTGTGGATTATCACCTCCAATGTTAAGAGATCACATAGAGTTATGTGAGACAAAATTCTATGCATATAGAAATAATTCTTTCAATGATCGAGATGAGATTATAATGAATAAGAGTTAGAGAGAATCTCACTTTTTAGGCAAATGTGAGATCTTATTTTGATACTCATGAATGAAAGGGTCACTTAGAGAACTCAAGTTAGATGCTTCAAAGTGACTGCACTAAGATTTGTAAGGTGATACCATATGAAAAATAAATGAAATGATATATGTTCCTTGCAAAGAATGATTACTGTAGCATATGTTTCATGTCAAGGAGTTATTTGACTAACAAGAATAATAAAATAATAAATTCTTACTTTTTTATTGTGTAAATTGAGATATAATTATCTCAAAATTGTGTCTTACATTAGTTTTGACATTGTTCTAAAGTTACAACAGAATATATATGGTCAAGAATGATTAGACATATTAGAATATATCTAGTAAAATAATTATATTGTAATTAGGGAACACAAGTGTAAAAAGAAAATTATTATTGTTTAGTATTTTTTGTATATATTTATTAGTTAATCAATAATATTTATTCTTAATGAATGCACGTAAGAAAATTTATGATTTAAGACATAATAAGATACAAATTTTATCATAACAAGGCTCGCATTTTTTTAAAAGATTTCAACAACTATGTACTTTTTAGTAAGTGTATAGAATATACTCTTAAGTGCAAGTGTACTCAGATCACATGCTCTATTTGTTTATATAAATTGTTTATAAAGAATGAAATGTCTTTTGAGCAATGATTGGATGGTTCTAGACCATCATATGCAAATGAGTGATGTTGACATTATTGAACTAGGTTGACTTGCCACGAGAGATTGACCTAACCTAGTAAAAGAGAAGTTGGAAGGAGTTTAAACTTCCTATTCATTTTAGAGAAGTGACCAAAATATGTTGGTAACCGCGTTGAGTTTGTATTAATAAAATTGAACAAACAACTGCTCTTGGCAAGGCTTACGCCTTACGACTTCTTTGACTTTCAAAGAAAAACAACAGGAGCAATTCTCCATTAACTCCGTGAGCAAGGTTCTTGGATTGTGAATAAAGTTTTATCCATCTAAGTGATACTATTAAGATCGTAAAAGAATTTAATTTTCCGGTGATCAGTTGATTGTTTATTTTTTGAAGTTCTATTTATTTAATCTTACAGATAATGTAGATAGTGGCAGGAGCGTGATATTTCCTACTTCGCCAGGCCCTTGTAGCCCATGCTGCTACAGAGGTAATCGTGCAACTCATAATCTTGTCATGTCGGTCTATATTTAGCAACTCATCATGGTTATTGTCAACTCTTTGCAGGTGCTTTTTTGAGTTCCTCAGAACCAGTTGAATATCTACATTATGCTTTAAATTAATGGTGGAAAAATGGGGTTAACGCATTGGCAATGCTTTGCATAATAAAGTTCGTTACAATCTTTAAGCTTGGGTCGCAACAACTGATTGTCACAAGTATTTCTAGAACTTTGGAATTGGAGGTTGCAACATCTTTTACCAGCATCCAGGTAAAGCTTTCGAATTCTGAAATGTTGAGCCCCTCCCCTCGGAACAAATGCTCATGTAACACAATCAGTATTCCTCAATTATCGTTGTGCATATTCTTTTTTGAGACCTTTTTTCTGTATGGTCATCGTGGCTGTAGGTTTTTTTTGGCAACAGTTGTGAAGCGTCGCTAGCGTTGGTCCAGCACAAACTAAAAGAGATGCTTCTAGCCCAACCTTCAGCATACATTCATCCAGTGCCATGCGAAGCAGGTTAGTCTGGATCATTTCTGGGCGGACCAAGCTGCCAGCCAGCCAACCGGGGGACCCAGCTATCCCTCACCTCGAACTCCCCTCACCATCCAATGTAGGCCAAAAGTAATTGTAAAAGCAACACCGCCTGTTGTTATAAGGGCAGGTATTGGAGCTCTGGAAGCTGGTGCTGGTAGTGTGACCATGATAACATCATTTCAGCATTTGCCATTCCATCGACTTACAAGGTCCTAGTCTTGCAGTAGCAATAGATCTTTCTAATTAAGAGAACGAGGACATATACTTTCATATAACGACATTGCAATGCTACTAAATAAACTTCGATGTCTTTTTCAATGCTCATCTGACTTTATTTGCAAAGAAAAAAAAAATGAAAACAGAAATCACCAAAGAGAACAGAAAAGAAATGATAGCTGGTTTTACATGTCATTTGAAACTAGTGATCTCATTACAAATCACATTCTTTCATTCTGTTTGTTTTTTCCTTCATATTCGATATACAAGTAAGCTTTTAAGCACAATCCACAAAATGGTGTACTCTTTAAGTAAAAATCTTCAAACCACCCGTGGATAGTAGGACAGCCCCTTTGAATCACCAAGTGCACATAGCAAGAACTTGACAACAACTGATACAAACTCTTCTACTTTCTCTTCATGTGGCAGATGGCCACAATGCTTAATTACTTCAAGGTGACATCCTGGTATAGCTTGCACAAGTCTCTTAGCATTCCAAGATGGAACAATTCGGTCGCAGTCACCCGTAACAATTAGAACTGTGGTTCCATCAACAAAACAGCAACCATCATCCTTACATTCATGTTAAAATTAACAATAGGGAATAAAGAAAATGTTGGGTTCATGACTTGAATGAAATGTTGGGCAACTAATTTGATCAACTATCATCCATAAGGATTCTAATAATGAATTCAATTTTCCAGGATGTTTTCTTAAAAGGCCCATATCCCAGTTATATAGTCAGCATTTTAAAAATCCAGATGAAAGTTTAAGCTTTAGTTGGTTGAGTTGGACAGTCCGCATAGCCAAAGGATGGACCTGAGGTTGCTAACACTCATTGCATGAATTAGAACTTGGATGTATCATACTGGAAACTTAAATAGCACTCTGTCTGAATACCATTTTGGGATTATAACATCATTTATTATCTTCAAGTTCTTGCAACATTTTATAGAAGGGAAAATTGCCATACATTAGACCCATTAAAGAAGTGAGATATAGGCCCACTGTGATTACCAGGACATGAGATTTTGTGAAGTCGTTCTGAAATAGGTGGCTTTGATTCTGACTCTGAATTCACGAGCGTTGCTGCAGTGAATTCAGCCAGAGCCTTGTCCCAACCTTTAATCCTCAATGGCTGCATGGTTAATTTATGCCAGAGTTTTGCAGGTAATATCAGACAAATATCATTTAAGGTAATTCTCAATTCAGATATTCATTCACATTGGTTTTAGCCAAATGCAAAACAAGGAAGAGCAAGATAATTCAGAATTTCATTATATTTTGCCAAACCAATGTCAAGCAAGGAAAAGCAAGATACTTTACCTTTGTATAACCATCCAGAACATGCTCAGTGACTCGATTAGAGTCATACCATGCATTCCTTACTGCTTTTATACCAAATTTATCAATTGCCATCCTTACCTGGGAAAAATGTAGGCAAATTATAGTTAAAACAGATGAGAAAACTGGAACATTATGGTCCCTTCACTCCAACAGAAAGCATGCTGTTCAGAAACTGCCTAGTAAGCTATGTTTTTCCCAACATATTAGGCAGTGGGCATTCATGAAACATGCATGTTAAACTGATGCAACATCAAAATAGTAATAGTACAACCAACAAGCCTAGCCTGATTGGCCACCAGAGCAAAACTCTTGTGGGAAGGATTGGGGTTCAAACTTTAGTTCCCTCAAATACCCACCAAAATGTGGGCCCTAAATCTGACCAAAAAAGGAAGTAATACTAAGAAAAGATGCAACAAAATAAGGTGTTTAATGAAGTCTTTTATGCACAAATAGTCACTAGAAACTTTTGAATTAAGAACTTGAAGTAGTATGATTTAGTATGATTTGTTGATGTTTATCCAAGCAGGTCAACAGAACTAATGGAATCAACAAATGAAAGACACAAAAGAATTTTCGTACCAGCATTACACCTAGGGCAGAGCTCAAGATAGCTGACAATGTTTTCTTATACAAAGAATTCAGCATATTTGTCATACCCTTTGCCACTTGCATTATCGCCTGAACAATAAAATTAGCAAACTTTGCCAAAGTCTCAAGAAGCTTGATAAATGGCTTTCCAAATATATTTGAACTTGATATGCCTCCTCCTTCAACAACTTTATCATTTCCCATTTTATTTTCTTTTGCAACCTTATGAACAGAAAATGGGGCAAATATTGCTGGGGCAACAAGGATTAGAGCAGCAACGCGATCTGGAGCCTCAAAATATGAATCAACTGCTACAAGAGCACCTGCAGAATGCCTGGAATGGTAATTTTTTAACAGGTTCAGAAAGAGATAATCATTCAACAATGATAGGTTGGGGATGAAAATGATTCCTACCAAAAAAAAAATTAAAGTGGCAAGCAGTTTAAATAGGGGAATTCAAAAATCGATTTGGAGAAGCTAAGAAACCTAGCACATTTGGGATATCTATGCCTACTTGCTAGCTCAATATGTGTGATTGATAGAGCCATATGTTCCCCACAATAAACAGGAGGAGATAGTTGAGAGATGAAATGGGATCATATAAAAATCTGGATCAGCAAATGGAGATCTCAGACATGAACCATAACAATGATCCTAATCTATTACCGTCTCAGTTTCATAGCTATCTTTACCACAGATCTTAGCTAGGACAGTCTAAGAAGAGAAGACCAACAACTTAATATAAAATCACTGGTTTTAGGCTTTACTTTTATTTTTGAGAGTTGAGGAAAAGATATATGAAGCAGAACAAGAGTGCTGTTAAGGACAAGAGGCTAGTTTGAAGTTGATCATACCCCACGAGAATTGCCTTGTCAGCTGCCAAGAAATCAATAAAATATAAGGTAGCAAGAGTGGAAAAAGCCATGGAGTATGGATTCAATGCATGTCTAGCGTTGGAGCCAGGAGATCCAGATCGAGTCAAATAATCAACCCTGGATGTCAATCCAAAGGCTGGTCTGTCAAAGACAAGAATTTTGGAAGTGGTAACCAGTTGTGCCAGGGGCTTCATAACTCGACTCCATGAGAAAACAGAGGCCCCAAAGCCATGTAATAAAATGATAGGAAGGTCGAGCTTCCTTGTACTAACAGCCTGGCTATGCACTCGGTATTCTGCATTACTGCAGACCTTGTAGTGTATTTGGATGCCCTTAAACTCACAAAAACAGCTGTCTGGATCAGCCAAAACCGCAGGATCCAATAATTCGTCTTGGTCTATGCCAGCGATTCTCTTATTTTCCCGCTTTGATTTCCAGTCCAATGACTGCCCTGCAGATGCACTCTGTCATAAATAGCTTGCAGCACAAAAGTCTGTCCTTAAACTAAATAACAAGAACACCTAAAAAAAGGTAAATGGGAAATGGAGGAAAGGCAAAACCCGTAGTAAAAAACAGCATATGTGTAACTTTGTTACCAGAGTCATGAGTAGGAGCACCGGCAGAAGAAGAAGCAGCATGAGGAAGAGGTAGGGATTTAAGCAATTTCGGAGACAAATCACCATAACCATAAGAATGTCCATGCTGCTCCCCATAGACAAAGCTGATGCTTCTACCCTTATCATTTCTTGCACCATTGGAATTATTGATATGGAAAAAGTAACAGGATTGGCAATGGGACGCCAGCGGCTGCTGAAACAGTATGCCACTCATGATATCCAAAACTGCGGGCGGCGGCTACTCGTCTTTGCCGACCATTGCTGGACTGTTTAGGAGAACATGTGACGAATAGTTTAATCTCCAGGCAAGGGTCGCCTTGTTAGGCAAACGATTAACGGTGTCACCCTTTTACCGAACAACTCAATTAGATGAAGTAGAACACTGGTAGTAGATAAGGGTGAACCAGGGTCCGGCCGTCTGTTCAGACCTTATCTGTGCTCTTGATGACCCGCTTCTCGTTGAGTTTAATAGCTTAAAATCCAGGCGAGGTGAGAGTCACCTACCTTGTTGGGCAAATTAATTAATTAATGACAACTGAATTAGAGCACCAGGTGATTTGACCACAATACTTACTAAGTTTGATTGAGTTGAATCGATTTCAATAAGTTTGGCTCGCAACTTTTTTTTTTTTAATTTAATTTATATTTAACCTCTTTATCTTTATTTTATTTCTTTTTTATGTATTTAAATATATTTTTTCATTTTCTTTAAATACCACTTGACTAGTTTTATTTTTTAAATTTTATTTAAATGCATGCAACCAACAAGTATAACACTATAATATATCATTTTAAAATTAAATTAATACTTGAAATATAATGGTGACCTTTTTTTTTTGTCCTCTTTAGTTGTCCTGTAAGGTTGTAATGTTTTAACGATTTTGAATTTGACTACAATGAGTTGAAAGTGTTTTTATCAAGAAAGTGAACTCTTTTATAGTTCTTTCAAGTTATTAGAAGCTACCATGTAATTAATCAATTGAAAATAAATTATTTTATCATTATTTTTTTATTATTGATTACTTAAAGATAAAAATAAAAAATTAATTATTACTCCTAGTTAATTATAGATAACTTGAACAAGTATTTAACTAATTTAATTTCATTTTAATTTATTGTTGAAATTTATTATAAATTATGGGTTTTAAGGACTCGTAGGTCAAAGAAGGCCCCGTAAAAGATGAATTTGAAAGTTAATAAGAATGATGGGTTATTGGCATAGTAATGAACTACTATGTCTTGATAAAGTTTATGAAAGGAAGAAAAAAATATATTATTGATTATCATGGTTTGCTGACCCATTATATTCTTTAGTTGCAAAAAGTGAACTCTATTTAACTTAGACCCAAAGCTTATTTGGAAATGTAAATGGACCCTTGTTATTATCATTATTATTTATCTTTTAGCTAAATGGATGTGCAAAATAGGCCTCAAGCCTAATGATCTTTATCTTTTTGCAAGTTGCTTTAGAATAAAGATATAACAACTACATCCTTTTGCAAATTGCTTTAAAATAAACATACGAGCAAAGACTTCTTTGGATTCTTATTTTGTCTGCCTTTTCAAAGCTTATACAGTGATGCCTTTATTTTAAGTGAGTCTATACAAAGTTACGCATAAGATTAAGGAGTAAGTTTATGATATAACCCTAGCCGACTCATGATGTTGGCTACCTACTTTAGATGGTTTAGCACTTAAAGGAAGCCCATATCCAATTGTTTCTTAACTTCTTTTTTAATTTTTAACATGACTTGAGGTTTCAACCTTCTAAAATTTTTTCGTACAGGTTTGCATCTTGGTCTTAATATATCAATATTCAAAATTGGCATATCTTGGTATGATTAAGTGAATATATGTTTAGTTAAAACAACTATGTATTATTTGAAGGAACTATGTATTGTTTAAGCAATTAACATATGCTTTGTCTTCCATCTGGAAAAAGTCTTACACTAATTTTTACTTATCTAGATTTTTTATAATGCCTAAGTTGATTAGTTCTACTAACTTTTCTTAGCCATGCACTCTTCTTGCTAAACTAGGCATTAAAGGTCTAATGGAATCTTTTTAGCTTTTAGATCATTTAGGGTTGATATATTGATGATGTATTCAAATTTTGTCTTAAAACAATCACTAGTTAGATTATCAATTTCATCTTCTGAAATCCTTATAAGAGACTTGAGTAACTGAGGCATCTCCCAAGCTTGCCAATTACCAATAAGAGCGTTAGAAACATAAGGCTAAATCAAAGGAACTTGAGGTAAATCCCTCTTATTTCCTTTAGAAATCATCTAGATTATTGAAGTGCCAAGCTAAATAGTGACTTTGGTTGATTCATCATTGGATTGGTTAATGAATCCTACACTTTTGAAACTATAAGTTAGGGGAAGCATAAGTTTGATTATTTCATCCTTTAGGTATCCTTTTGTGGTATTGTCTTAGCCTAGTTAGTATTGGACTCCAAAATGCCCTTGCTATCTATTGGGTTGTATAGGAGTTATGATACCTTAAAAATGTTTGCTAATCCCTTTGACTAGGTAGTAACCACTTTTAACCATTACTCTGGCCACCTTAAATAATACTTCAGATAACTTGGGTGACATCTTAAGGAACAACTCTTATGACTAGGGAGTCATGTTTGCATTTTCAAAGGAATAAGATGCGCATGTTAATACTTTTTCAACTACCTCAACATAAGACATTCTTAGAGGTTTAGAGACAAACAAATCATATTAAACTCAAACTTCAATCAATTGATCACCAATAATAAAACTTCACCTTTTGATGCAAAGTGGAAGAAATAACTCTTACTTATGTAGAGATCAGATCCTATAGGTCACCCAATAAGTAACTGTAAGTAGTCTTAATATTCATGACCTGAAAGGGTACATTGAAAGTATATGGTCCCACCTACATAAGGATCTCAATGGTTTTTAACTTCTTATTTTATACCATCAAATGCTTAGATAATCATATGACTTAGCATAATGATGACAATGTCTTTAGGCATGACATTTAAAGATTACCTATTATCAATAAGGACACAAAACATATTATAGCCATAATAAATGATTGAGATATACAATGTCTTAATATGTGTTTGGTATTGATATAAATTGTTAAAGTATAAAAAAGAGTAAGAGGTAACCATATAATTGGTAAAGCATAAAAAACTAATAAGTGATATCAATAATTGATAAGTTGTCAAATCAAAATAGATGCTAATTACTAGTTTGTGCTTAACTTGGTAGTCTTTTTTCTTTTATTGCTTTTATTGTTCTTGATATGCTCTTGCTGTTGTCGAATGTTGGCTTTGGTAATTATGTGGTTCCCAATTATTATGAAAGTGATTGTTTGTTAGCCCCCAATGGTCCTTTCATAATCATTAATTGCTAAAAGAATGCTTTTAGGCATAAAACATTTTGTTTTGTTGCTTCTTAGTTAAGTATTTGATAGTGAAATGTTGCTGCTTATTGATTAATTTGCCTTCTTCTATCATATGATTATTTACTAGTTCAAATGTGAACTCTTGGCAATCATTATCAATGAGAATATTTGTATGCTTTAGTTAAAGCTCTTGGTTGTTGATTTGTATTAATTGATTAGATTGATGATAAGTGGAAGTTTTATTTTCTTTTTTAGTTCATGTGCTTCATTATTCTAACCTTGTTCTTTTAGGTCCTCTTTTGTTATCCCATTAGGTTATGATGCACCAATGAATTTCATGAGGTTTTAGCAATAGACTAAAAGTGTTATAGGATTGGATTTTTTTTATGGAGACAACAACTATTTTGGCAAAATGAGTAGTTTTTTCCCTTTACTTTTTTGCTTCTTATATGATAATTTATGACGATAATTGCTTACCAACTTATTTATAGGCTTTCAAAAATCTAAGAATGTGTGTATGATTACCACTTGTTCATTTTCAAAGCTATATGAGTTAATGAATGCCAAGAATGTTGTCATTGGAGCTCTCCTCATATGCTTATTATATTATTACTATTGTTTTTCAGGTATTTTTTTTTCCATCAAGAAAGTAGCCTTTTTTATAACTCCTCTAAATGGTTAAAAGTTGCCATGTGATTGGCTAAATGAGAATAGATTCTTCCATCATTGCTTTCTTGTTATTAATTAATTAAAATAAGCATAAAAAGTTAATCAATACTTCTAGTTAGTTAAAGATAACTTAGATAAGTCTTTAACTTGATTTAGTCTCATTGTAACTTATTGTTAGTATTCATTAGGAATTATAGGCTTTAAGGATTCATAGGCCAAGCAAGGCTTAGTAAAAGATAGACTTGGAGGTTTATGGGAATGATGGGCTATTGGCATAGTGATAGGTTGCTAATAGAGCCCAAAAAGGAAGAAAAAAATTTATTATTAACTATCATGGTGGGTTAACCTATTATATTTTTTAGTTACAAAAAGTGAATTGTATTTAAGTTAGGTCAAAAACCCACTTGGTAATGTAAATGGACCCTTGTGATTATCATTATTATTTATTTTTTTAGCTAAATAAATACATAAAATAGGGCCTTAAACGTAACAATCTTTAGAATGCATTAACAATAATTTGACTTTGCATTAGACAAAAAAAAAAATAAAGATATAACAACTACCCCTTTTTGCAAGTTTCTTTACCATAAAGGAACAAGAAAAAGACTTTTGGATCCCTATTTTGTCCACTTTTTAAGTGTTCATACTATAAGGCCTCTATTTTGAGTGAGCCTATTTTGGCTTGCACTCAAGTTTAAGGAGTAAACTTATGACATATATCTAGCTAGTTTAAGGCAATTAACTACTAAATGTATGTTAGGAGTGACCAATTTAAAAATGATTGGATTAAAGCCTTATCGAGGGACTTATGATATTATAGAAAACTACAATGTTCTCCATTGAGGGATTTTTTTTTTTTTGTGGGTATGTATTTTGCTGCATTAAGAATTTAAACTTTATGAAATTTGCTAATGCTAAATTCATGACTTCATTATCTTATGAGCACTTTAAGGCAAGATTAGGCTAACATGAACAAAATTTTCAACCATTATTTTTAATTAAAAGCTCAATAATAAATTGATATATTATTTGAACTTGTGTAAGATGACTACATTGTCCTATCACTTGGGTTGTAGAATGCATTCTCAAACTTGCACAAGATTGCTTCAAACTATTTTCTATAGGGAAAATGTCATTTGAACTTGATTAAGATTGCTACATTACCCTATTGCTTGGATTAGGCTAGCACAAGACTATTTCCAACTACCATCCACTATTAAAATTTCATAAACAAGCTAACATGTAGTTTGAACTTACTTAAGATGGATACATCGCCTAATTGCTCAAGTCACTAATTAAGAACGCATTCTCAAACATGTTCAAAGTTGCCATTATGATATAGTTTCATTGGTTGTAGTTGTTAGCACACGTGCTTATGCTGAAATAATATTGTAAATGCAATCTTTTCTAATTCTAGCTTACAAATGAGTGGATTTTTAATGCATTGCAAATTTTAATAAAGCTAAGTGATTTTCAAGTGAGGAATTCATCTGAAATTGCATTTACAATGACCATGAAGGTTGTTGATGAAACAAATGTTAGTGGGTTGTCAGAGTTACATTGGATTAAATATGTAGATGTTGACTTGTCTGAAGTGAGATTGTCATTAGCATGCTTAACACATGTCCAAGATGGTTGCATCACCTTACTTAGCAAGGATTGATTGTAAAGCATATTCTTAAACATGTCTAAAGTTGCCATTTTAAACATGACTTGCTAGTTATGTATGCTTCCAAGGATATTTAAGCCTGTTTAGGGTGGTTGCACTACTCTACTTGCCAAGGTTTGAGTGCAAAACACATTAAACATGTTCGAAATTATTAGGAATTGAAGCTTTTTCCATCAAGATTTGTTTACACCTTTTCTAAATGCTTTTATATATAAAGGCATTATTTGGAAATCTTTCCTGCATTCATTTATCATGGTTAACATCCAAACCCTACTTGGAGTCCCTAATCTCTTTATGATTTCACCTTGTCTTTGTCAACTCTTAACTTATTGTTACAAACCATGAATAGTGGCCACTTTAGTATTTCATGCTTTTTATAAAATCTCTTGATTTTACTTTGTCTTCTTCAATCCTTAACTGAGCTCTTTCCTGAAAGGATTGCCTTGTCCTAATGAGATGCAACATATTGCTTTCAAAATTGAGCATTTGTACCAATTTGGATAAGGTGGCTTTAGTTGTTCTTCTGTAATAAAGGTTACTAATTCATTTTGAATAAATGAAGGCAATAAGTCCAAATATGGCACTAGTATGGGATCAAATCTTCTTCTTTCTTGTTTTCTTATGTCTGCTTGATTCCTTAAGGGTACTGATGCACCAACATTTAATAATGGGGGTCATGGTTGAGGGTTTTGATATGCAAATTTGGTTGTCATGTTGTGAAGCTAATATGACTATTGAGAGTCAAATTGCTCTCAAGGGTTATCGAAAGATGGATAAAAAGGATGTGAACTTGACTAGTTGTCATATTTAGTCACCTAAACTTCTTCGCCTTCTTTTATTTTGATTGTGCAAGTTTTCTTAGACATTGTAAAATTAGTTAAAGAATTGATGATTTTTTCCTTTTCAGATGCCTTCATCAATTCTTTCACCAATAATTATCAATTTGTGAAGCTTCTCAATGCACTTCTTACCATCCTATCATAATAGAGGGCTATCAAGATACTAAAGTAAATGGAGACTAACTCCTTTTCCAATAATGGAGGCTAAACTTGGACATTTATGTTATGTTAACATTGTGCATGCTTCTTAAAAGTCTCCTCTAACTTTTTTTCCATGGCTTGAAGATCTATTTGGGTAGGTTTTACCTTAGAAATATATTTAAACCTAACTTTGAAGGTAATTGCTAATTCTTCATAGGTTTTAACATTTTTTTTTTAAATCTTGTTTAAATTACCAACAAGTGTACATGGTTAGGTGGTATTTTGGTGATCCTATTTCCATCATGCTTATCAAATTCTAGGGTCTTGATTTTTAAAGAAGAACTTAAGGTAACATGAATATCTTTCCTTTTGATAGCCCTGATTTCCTCTCATAAGAGATTAACTTTTTGTTTCATAAAAGATTTATTGACCTCTACAATTTTGTGTTATGATTTAATACTAATTTTGAATTCTTTATGTGTGAGCATAATGGGATATGGAAAAGTGACATATGGTCCATAAATGTTGGTGCCAAATGATTATGTAATTGTTATTTGCTTAAAGAAGGATATGCCCCTAATTAGGGATAAGTGAAAGGTGGTTGGGATGGCCTTAGGCCTAAAGTTGATTGAAATAATCTCCCTACCAAAACAACTAAAGTTTTATGGGGAATTATGTCTCTAACGATTGCCTTTCTTTTGAATGCTTAGACTATTTGTTGGATTTAGTCCTTTAACACCTTGATTGAGGCTTAGATTCAATACATACAGGTGGCCAATTCTTTAACTTTATCTTTTATCCTTCATATGTAAGATAAAATTAAGATTGTATACCTTGTTAGTTGCAAGCTTTTATGTTCAACTTGATTAGGATTTATATGCTTGAGATGTGACACAAAAATGGATGTTATATGATTAATGCTCATGTGAGTTATGCAAATGGAATATTTAATGTATGAGTTGCCAAAGAATTTTTAAAAAGGACTTTATAATTAATATATCTTAATATTACATCCCACAAATGGGTTCTCATAAGTAACTATAAAAAGGGAAAAAGTGCCTAACTCTATGCCATCATACAAAAGACCAACCAAGGTTCACTCAAAGATTTTTTGAGTTCCCAAACCACAAAAAGGTATGGACAAGGCATTTTGCTGGATGAGCTACACAAACTTAACAACTTATATACTGCATCAATAATCCTTAAGTTGTTAACTACTCCTCCTCACTTGGATTGTACTCATCTTTAAAAAAATTAAGGTCTTTAGAATCAAAATCTTCTTTGCCATGGTAGCAGACAAGTAATTTCATACTCCAAGGGAGGATTTTATACTCCAATTGGATACACTTATCCTAATGATAACTTGTAATTTCAAAGAGATTTGAACAGGGCACTTTAATATCAACAACATTTCATGAGTAGAGAATAGTCTTAATGTCATGCCAACTTACTAGAGAGCTATATAGGTCTATTGAAGGATTCAAATGAAATTATAGATTCATTAGATATAAGGATATGTGTGCATCCTAGCATTTTTATCATGAATCCATACATCTAGATGAAAATAGAACACATAAAAACAAAGGAAGGATCTTATGAATGACTAAGAATTAACCTCCACTCTTGTAAAGGGTGAAAGAGGTCGAACCATATGTATAAATAGGAATGGTTCAATGAATTTTGCTCTTAGTACCTTATGTAAGAATTGACCCAAGGCTAATGGATCATTATGCCTATTATGTACTTCCTAGCCAAATAGATGAGCAAACGTAGGGTTTCCCTTGGAAAACTCTTAAAGTGCATGATAAGAATGTGAAAGCAATGCATAAATAGATAAGAAGGATGTTGATCCATATACTTCAGTGAGTAATCACTAATCTTATGACGTTTAAAAAAAAATTATTGAAACTTATTAGTCATGAAAGTTTCATGCCTTAAGAAAGTCTCTTGAGTGAAAGTTTAGGCAATACTTACTAGCAATAAGTCAATCATACTAGGAAATGGAGACTTGGTAGCTGAAGGATCAAGAACCATAGGTTCTAAAGATTGGAAAAACTCTTCCTTGACATCTTCATATTCTAAATAAAAGCTTTTAAACTTTAGCATTCTTTAGCTGCAAAAGGTGAATTGCATTTAACTTAGGCCCAAAGCCCACTTAGCAATGTAAATGTACCCTTATTATTATCATTATTATTTATTTTTTAGCTAAATAAATGAATAAAATAGGGTCCCAATCCCAATAATCTTCATAATGCATTGACAACGAATAGACTTTACATTAGGTTGGACAAAATAAGGACACGGTAGCTATTAAGTCAACTTAATCTGATTGAGTCAATGCGATTTGATTAAGCCAATTTAGTTTGACAAAGTTTGACTAAGGTATGACCAAGTTTGACTCACCACTTTCTTTTTGACCTCATTATGTTTATTTCTTTTTGATAACATTTAACTAGTTTTATTGTTCAAATTTTACTCACACACAAACATCCAATAGCAACAATAATATTATAATATATTGCTTTAAAATTGGCTTAATCATTGAAATGCAATATTGACCCCTTTTCTTTGGTTATATTTTGCTGTCGTATAAGGTTGTAGTTTGCATAAGTGTTTGAATTTGACTACAATGGATTGAAATTGTTTTAAGATTGGCTTTATGATAGTGACATTAACTATTTTGGCAAGATAAGTAGTTTTTTTCCTCTATTTGTTTGCTTTTTATGTGGTAGTTTATGATGGTGATTACTTATCAACTTAATTATAAGTTCTCACCAATTGAGGAATGTGTTTATGATTAGCTCTTATTTGTTTTCATGGTTATCTAGGTTAGTGAATCACAAGAATTCTTTCTTTGCTTTTTTTTAACAAGAAAAGTGACCCCTTTTATAACATATCTCAGCGGTAAAGAGCTACATTGTGATTTACCAATTGAGAATAGATTCTTCTATCATTGCTTTTTTGTCATTAATTTCTTAAAGATAAGCTTAAAAGGTGAATTATTACTTTTAGTTAGTTAGAGATAACTCATATAATTATTTGGCTTGATTTAGTCTCATTTTAACTTCTTATTTGCGTTCACTTAAAATTATGGGCTTCAAGGACTTATGGGCCAAGCAAAGATTTCTAGAAAATGGACTTGAAGGTTTATAGGAATGGTAAGTTATTGGCATGATGATGTGTTCCTAGTGTGAAGACTTGAGAAAACCTAAAAAGGAAGGGAAAATTTTATTATAGACTATCATAAGGGGGTGACCCATTATATTCTTTAGTTTTGAAAGATGAATTGCATTTAACTTAACCCCAAAGCACACTTGGTAATGTAAATAGATCATTATTATTATCATTGTTATTTATTTTTAGCTAAATGAATACTTAAAATAGGTCCCCAAACCCAATGATCTTCAAAATGTATTGACAACAAGTAGACTTTTTATTAGGTCGAAAAAAATAGGGTGCTCCTTTAGCTACTCAGTCAACTCAATTAGACCAAATTTGACAGTGTTAACTTGGTTTAATTGAGTATGACTCATCAGTTTTTTTTATCTCGTCTCTATGCTTATTTCATTTCCTTTTCTGTGTTCATACACATTTTTTATTTTTTATTTTTTTTGCACCACCTGACTAGTTTTATTGTAAAAATTATTCACTTTCCCAAATTTTACTAACACACATACATACGATAAAAAGCATAACATTGTAATATATCACTTTAAAATTGTCTCAATACTTGAAATGCAATTTTGACCCTTTTTTTGTTGTCTTTTCAATCCTATTAGGTTACAGTGCACTGACAAATTTAAATTTAACTACAAGGGACTAAAAGTGTTATAGGATTCACTTTTATGATGGTGGCAACCATTATTTTGGGAAAATGGGTAGTCTTTTCCTTCTTTTTTCTTGCTTTCTATGTGATAGCTTACAATTGTAATTGCGTTTATAAGCTCTTAACAATCTAGGAATGTGTTTATGATTAGCTTTTGATTGTTTTCAAAGCTATGTGGGTTAATAAATCATAAGAATGTCTTTTGGTATCATTTGGGTACTCCTCACGTGCTTATATTACTACTATTAACTTTCAAGTGTTTCCTTTTTTTTTCTTCCATTAAGAAAGTGGCCCCTTTATAACTCCTCCAAGTAGTTAAGAGCTATCGTATGATTGGCCAATTGAAAGTAGATTCTTTCGTTATTGCTTTCATGTTGTTGGCTACTTGAATATAAGAATAAAAGGTTAATCATTATTTTTAATTAGTTAGAGATAACTTGGACAAGTATTTTGCTTCATTTAGTCTCATTCTAACTTGTTGTTGGTATTCATTAAGGATTATGGGCTTTAAGGATTCATCGACCAAGCAAGGTTCTCTAGAAGATGAACTTGTAGGTTTAGGAGAATAATGGGTTGTTCACACAATGATGGGCATTTGGTATAGAATCTTGATAGAGCTCAAAAAGGCTTGTTGGCCCATTATATTCTATAACTATGAAAGGTACATTGTATTTAACTTAGACCCACAATCCACTTGGAAAAGTAAATGTACCATTGTTATTATCATTATTATTTATTTTTTAGCTAAAAGAATGCACAAAATAAGGCTTCAAGCCCAACAATCTTTAAAATGTATTGACAAGAATAGATCATGCATTAGGTCAAAGAAAAAAGTGATGTAACAGCTACCAAGTTAGCTCATTTAGATTGAGTCAATGCAATTTAACCATGTTTAACCAAATAGACTTAGCTTGACTGAGTTTAATAATAAGTATAACGTTGTAATATATTTATTTGAAATTAGCTTAATGCTTTGAATGCAATATTGAACTTTTTTTTATTTTGTCCTCTTTTGTTGTCCTAAGAGAATGTGATGCACCAACATATTTGAAATTGATTGCAATGAACTAAAATTGCTTGGGGATTAACTTTTATAATGGTGGCAGTAACTATTTTGGCAAGATGAGTAGCCATTTTCCTGTCCTTTTTTCTTTTTTTTTCTTTGTGCTTCTTCTGCACTAGTTTACAATGATGATTACTCTTGTTTGTTTTCATAAGTAAGTGAATTAGTGAATCTTAAGAATGTTTTTTAGTGTTAGTTGGGTGTTACTCGTGTGCTTATATTATTGCCATTATTTTTTAAATTCTACTTTTTTCTTTGTCTTTATTTTCATTGAGAAAGTGATCCCTTTTATAGCTCCTCCAAATGGTTAATGAATCTCAAAAATGCTTTTTGATGTCGTTTAGGTGTCTTTTATGTGGTAGTTTCCCCAAACTTTGCACTTTTAGCCAATTAATGATAATTTCCATCTAACCCATTTAATTTTCCCAATTTTGAATGTTGGTTTATCCCTTATTGAAATCAAAAGGTATTAGTGGTAAGGGACTTAACAATATCTTCTAAAAACATATTAGAATTAAAAGTTTGGTTTGGTTATTGTCTTTGGGGATATGACTACTTGTATTACTAGAAAGTTTGGTTTTGATTCACAAGTTGGCTTGCTTATAGATTCCTATCGCTAAACTTAGGGTGATCTCTCTATCTTGAGTTATGCGTAATAAATTATGAATCATACTTTCATTATGGTTATCTAGAAAAACTAGCTGTCATATTTACTTGCTCTATGAGCTCCTCTTCAAGAGTTATGCACATGTCTTTTGAATAACTAAGTATAAAAAATATCCCATATACCTTTACTATTTTCATTTAACCTACAACCATTTGACAAATAAGAGAAGTTAAACTTGCAATTTGTTGTTCCAAAGGGCAACATTTACCTCATTAACAAGCCTAGGTGTATGCTTAAGCCTTATGCCAATTTTTTAAGAATTGGCCACCATAGTTGCATTCAAGTTTCTTGTAGCCTTAGGAGTTTTATCCATCAATGCTCCTTAACTTATGATATCAAATCACTTTTATTAGTGGGTAAAAGGCCCTCATAGAAGTAGGGTAAATAATAGAGTTAATCCTTACTCAAATCCTTTATAAAAATGAGAAGTTTCTTAATTTAATTTCCTCTTCAGTAACCTTTATGGGTTTCACACACACGCATACTATAGGGAAATGCAATTAAATGCTTGTGAGGATCTTCACTTACAAGACCATGAAAAGTAGGCAAGAGATGTATTAGTCTAAATTTTAATTCAAATTTAGTAGCAGCAAATAAGGTAGGAAATGTTATGCATAATGGTTGTTGATTCAAATCAAGGGCAGTAAGCTCTTTCAAGGTTTGATTACCCATCATGACTTCCTTCTCTTTTAAATCAGAATGACTAGCAATCGGGGAATTAAGAGCTAGGTTGGTCTTCTCTAAATTTCTCCAAGCTTCTCTCCTTAACTTGCATATAGTTCTTTTTACTTTTAGATTATACTACAAATCATCTTGGTTAGAAGATCAAATCATAGTTATAAACAATTAAGAAAACTCTAACAAACTATGTTAAAACACACTAAGAAGGAAAAAATGCCTAAAAACCTTAAAAAACAATGGATTTTGGCCTTGTAAAGGTAGGGCTAATGGGCCAAAATGGAACTAGTCTTGATTAAAATGTTTTTCTCCTTTTGAAAACCCTAGTATCGATGCTTATTCTACCAAAGCCAAATTTTTTTGTAACAGAAGTTGATACCAAAAAAAACTAACACCATTAACACAAAACTAATAATCATTTTGTTTTTAGGGAAAACTTTAGAATCAAAATAAAGATCACCAAAAGCACAAAAATCAACTAGAATCATTTCTTATCAATGACACCAAAATTTTGGTATGCTATTGCAGACACCCAAAAGTAAAACATATACTCCTAAAAATATATGCAATATAGTGAGTACAAATCATTTTTCATACTTTAAATACTCATAATAGAAACAATTTCCTATCATATTTTTAGTTAATTAAAACATAAGTGGTCTAATTAACCCTAACCACTGAATAACCAAAAGATAAGTGCTAAAGGTTTAATCTTGTGACAACCTTAAGAATGAGAAAAATCGATAAGGCTAGACAATACAAACACACGCAGTTGTATTTAATCTATTTATAGTCCTTTCCAACACTTAATAATCTCTTATCCAACAAATCATTAAACTCAGTTACTTCACATATTAAAGGGATCAAACAAGTACAAATTTGATATCTAACCTAGAATTAGATTGTAAAGATTAACCAATTAGTAGACTTTCTAGTAATCAATTTGAGACAATCATAAAAGTATTTACACAGAAGAATATCCAATACTTAAAGTATAAATCAAACAATAAATACAAATTATATCTTACAGTTATTCATTCCTAGGCTTTTGTTTCCTTTAACTAAGTGTAAAAATTTAGCCACATAGAGTCATGAATGTTAACATAAAAGAGAGGAAATAGTAAAAAGGGAAGAAAGGCAATTGTGTGTGTTATTTTTCGTGGTATAGTGTGTTCTTCTCATTTGTCAGCTAGCCTCCGACTTTTATAGGCTAATGACCCTTGTAGAAACCTTTAAAAAAATTTATAAATAAGAAAATTCAAGTCTGCCAAACTAATATATATATATATATATATTAAAAATAACCCACTCTGGATAGTTTGTCTCTGGTAGGAAGCCCTCGTCCAATTATTTCTTGTCTTTTTCCTTAATTTTTTAATAATACTTTAGGTTTCATCATTCTAAACTTTTGTTGTATAGGCTTGCATTCTAGTGTCAATGGTTGTTTGTGCACCACTATATCAATATTTTAGATCTAGTATTATGAACATATAAATGTTGCATTTAGATTTTGTCTTAAGATGATCACCAGTTAGATTATTGATTTCATCTTTTAACATAATGAACAATAAATGAAAGGCTTAAATTAAACAAGCATCGTTAAATTGGCTTATGCAAGTAAAAGTGAATATTAAGAGGACAAGGGAAATAAGAGAATTAGGATTATAAGTGCAATTGATATAATCATATGGTATTAGCTAACATGTGACAAAAGGCTACCCATTTTATTTTATACCTACCCTTAAATGTCATGGACATCAATATATAGGGAACTTAACTACATTACTTTATAAGAAACTCGAGTGATTGAGAAATCTCCTAAGCAAATTTAACCATTGAAAGATATTTTAAAAATTTTACATTTTAAATATTACTAAATAGATTAAGTGTTTTTATGAGAATTAAAATAGACATTTTCATATTTCTAAAATAAGCTTATTTGTAAAGATTTAGGTATAATTGTGTCATGAACCAATGTCTTCCATTTAACTTATAAGTTGTTCAAAGCTATCCTAATTCAATTGAGAATTATTTTATAAATAAACTAAGTCGATTTTAAAGAGAATGTGTCCAGCTATCTTTGGGTTAGTTTTGTTGTACTTTAAATCTACCAAAACTAGACATATACACAAATCTCTCTTTTCTTACTTTCTAGTGCACATGTGTACAATATATAAGGTTGGAGTTCTATTTTTAGCTATGATAATTAAGTCATTAAAGGAAGTATTGTGAGATTTATCCGTTTTTATTTTTTAATATAATTCTTTACTTTAAATTCTCACGTTCTTTTATTATAATTATTGTTTATGATTATGTTGTTTGATTGTTAGGATACATACTAGACAATTATGTTATATGATTTAGTGCTAGTTTAGAATTTAAATCTATAATTGTTTGATAATTCTAACATTAAGTAGCAAATAAAAATTGATAATTATAATCAAGTCTTTTTATATTTTCTATGAAGAACATGGTTTAAAATTAAATAAATTAACTTGTGAATTTATTATTTGGATTTGACTATTTTTCTCATCTTGATGCTATCAATAAATTATATCTATAGAGTTTTTCCTAGGTAGTTTAATTGATAAGAGACTAATTAAAAAGTTTGATATATTCAGCACACATGCTTTTTCCTTGACACAAATATAGGCTTCCACTTCCCTTATGACACCTCACTATCAATCAAGTGGAACAAATATTTCATGCATAGAATATAAAGGTACGATGATAATGGATCACCTTATCTAATTCCTTATGATGGTTGAAAATGATCATAAGGCTCATCATTCCATAACAACCTCATAAAAGTAGTAAAGACATAATCCATGATCATTGAAATCCACTTATTAGGTGAGGATAACTCTATCAATGTATCCTATATAAAATCCCTATTCAGGCAATCATTTGCCTTTTCCAAATCAAGCTTATACACCATCCAACCTTTTCTACCTTTAAGGTTTTCCATGGATTGCAAAACCTCTTGTACCAATATGATATTATAAGTTTTTGGCCATCCTGACACAAAGTTGGCCTATATTGGTATCACCACTTTCGGAAAAGAGGCTTCAATTTGTTAACTATGACTTTTAAGACCATTTTATAAATGACATTGCATAAATTTATTGGTCTAAGTTCCATAATCCTTTCAAGGTTATCTCATTTTAGAAGGAGAACTATGAGAGTTTCATTAACTAATGGTGGCAAATAAGTCCCATTTAAAATTAAGATAACAAACCTTGAAAAAGAAGTACCAACTCCTCTTAAAATCTCTAGGAAAAAGTTGCTTGATAACTATCCATTCCTACTGCTTTATAAGGGTCATAGCAAACAAAGCTTTTTTCACCTCATCATTTGCAACTCGTCTCTTAAGATCATCCCTCTTCATGGTCAACATCCTATAAAAATGGCCACTAATTGACAAAATAATTTATTGCTCACTTTCTTCATAATACAAAGTATTGAAGTGATCATATGCCAAACCCCTCAATTTACTTTCCTTAAAAGCCTAATTGCCTTAGTTATCATGTTTTTTTTTTTTTTTGACACTTTTGCCTCTAAACAATAGTTGTAGCAAGGAAATATTTGGTGTTATAGTCTCTATCCATTATCTATCATGCTCTCCATTTCTATAATCATAAAAATTCTTCTTATTGTGAAACCTTAAATAATTGTGTTTGTAGTTTTCATTCTAAACATATCATGGAGAGTGGTGTCTTACTAATGCATTTTGGCATCCCTAATCATAAGCTACTAAATGCCATTTTCTTGCAAATATGTTTCCAAATGTTTACTAATTCAATGCACCGATTTCCATAAGTTTGTCTAATGCCATAATCTTGGAAAAGTCCATATTTAATAACCACACAACTTAAAATTGAAAAGGCCACTAGATTCATTGCTTTAAGTCTTGTGCACACAATTTAATTAATAGAGGATAATGGTCAAATTGCAATCTTGGTAGGTGATATACTAAAGCCTCTGCATACCTTGATCTCTACTGCAAATAACATAGAGTTTTCTTAAGCTCGCATAATATCCTTGTCCCCTGTGTTTACCCTCTAACCCATGCATAATGTTGACATTTATAACCTAAATCGATCAAAGCAAGTGTGTCAATCCATTTGCTGAAATGTAACCAACAACACTATCTATAAGTCACCTTGCCTTCTTTTTTTAGGTTATTTTATGGAATTGAAATATCTTCCTAGCATCTAAGGGAGTTCCACGCTATCATTAATCAACTAAAGATCTTACCATAGTCACTCATAGGGCATAAGGGCTAATTGTGAAACACTAAGTGTTCTTATCTTTGTTTTCAAGTAACGTACGTATGAATTGATCACTACTTTTAGCTTGAATATCTACACCTACTATAGGTCCCAAAGCACCTAAATACTACCATAAAACATATAACCCTTCTCCCAAATCATGCCCAATAACCTTATTTATGTACATACATGGTTAGCTTTAATTCTTCTTAATTGTGATTTTATTAACACCATCACTTTGGCCCTGTGCATATGAATAAACATCTTTAAGGTATGCAAGAAATTAAGACTTATTGCATTGTAACAATTCCAAACTAGATAATACATTAAATAAATGTAAAAAAAAAAAGAAAGAAAATAAAAGTAATTAGAGACGCCCTTGCTACCTTTATAATGAGCAATCTATCTATTCAACTGAGGGTAGATTACTCTCCTCTACCATCATGAGTGTTTGTTTGACTTGTGATTGAAGATGATACAAATGTATAGGAGACTTGTTACACTCTATACAACCCATTAGGTTAAGTAGGTAGGTTGGATTGCAACACCATAAGCCAAAGGCTAACAAACAAAAAGTTTCCAACCCTTCAGTTTATGAGCTCATTGTTTAGATAGGCCTACTCCTCAGATAGCCCACTTATAGTCCTATCTCATGGATGTAACCTTATGAATTGTTCAATGATATTGCAAAAGAAATTTTAAGGAATTTTAACTTATACCAATTGACGCACAAAAAACTCCACACCATTATTCTTCAACTATGAAAACTCAATGGCTTCTCCTACACCAAAACACTAATTTTGAGACATACTTATACCTTTGTTATGCCTTGATTATGCATTAAGTTCCATATTGGCCTACTCCCTCTAATGCCCATACCCTTTCATGTCATATGTCTCACCTATGATCTTACCATCCTCACTTTTTTGTACACCCTTTATAGCAAGCTATTAGCCACTAACTACCACCACTTATGCTTTAGCTTGTGCATCCTTTTCTAGGATTGAAAAGTGAGACCTATTTATCTAACCCTTTGGTGTTTCCTAATTCACCTCGTGGCCCTTCATTGGATGATGTCCTTAATTATCAATGTCATGCCTTGTTCTCTAGACCTATATCCATTGTCTATAGGTTTCAATTTATTCCAACTTTTGGTTCCACAATTCAAGTTGCATCACTTGCTCATCCCCTTTTACCTTTTTATCTCCTTTCACTTGCCTATTTAATGTCATATTTACCATATTCAAAGCAAACAATATGGTTTCCTTCTTTATTGAATTCTCCAAATCTTGCCACCTAACTTATCACAAGTAATTATTGGCTTAGCTAAGTTAAGTTTAACATATAACCTAACATAATTTCCCTTGGATAACTTCATTGTTGTATAATTAACCTTCAACGTCTTACCAATCTTATTTCCAAGTTGTTATAGTATTTGCAAGTTGTAAGACTCTATTAGGAGTTAAGGAAGGCGAATCCATGACACTGCCTTATTAATTCTAGTTGTATTTAGGACAAAATCTAGCTCCCATTGCTACATAGTAAGGTAATGACTTGAAATAAGTCATGGCCTTCCTGAAATCCTCAGAGCTATCAAACTCAATAAGGAAGAAGTTAGTCAAATTTAATCATCCTTCAGGAGACCATATTTAAGTGAGCCTTCACAATCCAAACTTGTGACCAATAAGCTTCACAATAACCATATATTTTCCAACGTTCACATATAACACGATTCTCAGTTACAAATATCACGATTAGGATTGTCCTTAGGGCCTTCATTTTTAATTTTTAATTTTTTTAATAAAAATAACATACCATCAAATTTACTTAACATATTTCATTAATCATGATGACGTGGCATGTTGACTTGTACTAATTTATGACATAGACAAAGAAACAAAAAGGCAAATTGGACATTTTAGGCCATATCACCCATTAAGTGGACCTATTAGGCCAAATATCCCTAACCCATATACATTTTCTTAATTAAAAAAATTTCAATTAAACCAAAAAAAATAATTATAATTTAATTTCAAATTAAAATAAAAGGTCATCCCTTTTACGTAAATGAAAAGCCCTAAAATCAACGAATATTAGGGAATTACAAAGGGATGAAAGGAGCTTGAAATTTATATAAGATTAAGAAATAAAAGATTGTTTATATGTGTTGAACACACTAAAATTGCTTTAAATTATTCAATTAACAAGTTTGTTATTAAGGTAAGTAAAGGTTAAATCCATATATTGAGTTCTAATTAATCAATTAACTAATGATCTTAGTCTTATTAAGTTTATGGAAATAAAAAAGCATAAAGAAAGGAATTTGATTTGAATAAAAATAATAAAAATTAAAACAAAAAGAATATTAATTGCAAATAAAATTGATAAATGAACACACCATTGGCAATAAGGATATTTACACTATTGGATTCATACATTGGTCATTGGCACTAAAAATCATAAATTCTTTAACTCTTGACTTAGACTAATGACAAGTTTTATTATTTTAAGCTTTTCTTAGTTCATTGTTAATTAAAATAAGCTCTTCAATTAATCTCTTATCAATTAAATTATGTAAGACAAGCTCTTTATATATAATTTATTGATAATGTTATGATAAGAAAAATAATCAAATCTAAATAATAAATTCATAATTTGATTTGTATGATTTATACCATGTTTTCCACAATAATTAGACAAATACTTGACCATAATTATCAATTTCTATTTGCTACTTAATGTTAGAATTATCAAGCAATTACAGACATGAGTTTTAAAATAGCATTAGATCATAAAGTAAAATTTTCTATTAAATAATAATAATTGAAGGACATAAGAATTCAAATTAAAAAATAAGATTAGAAATAAAAACTAATAAATCTTACAATGTTTCCTCAAATGATTTCAATCCTTATAATTGAAAATAAAACTTTAGTCTTGCATATTATAGGAATGTATAAGAAAAAAAAAATTCTACATGTGTATATGTTTTTAATTCTCTAATATGTCTATTTATAACTCTAATGGACAACAAAAATAACGCATAAAAGGATTGATACTCCTAATTTGAAGAACAAATTAGCTTATTTGGAGAATAACTACTAATTAAATTAGGTTAATTTTGACCAAGTAATGAGTTAAACAGAATACTCCTGTTCATAACCCAATTATTCTTAGATCTCTACAAATAAGCTCATCGTAGAAAACTCAAGAAGTCTATTTTAATTCTTATCAATCTAACAATATTTATAATCTGAAATTTTGAAAATAACCTTTTGTGGTCAGATTTTCTTAAAACTAAATTTTTAAACTTTCAAATTGCTCTAACCCATGTGGTCTTGTGCTAAAACATAAAATCAACTTGAATGAGTACATTTAGAAAGAAAGTACACTAAAATAGTTAAATATAAGGGAATAAATATAATGCACATAACATACTAATCAATTTTCTACACATTGAACTTTTACTAGTCCTTAAACAAAACAAAACAAAGTAAAATAAATCCTAACTTACATAAAAATCACAATTATATTTAACATATGTAATAAATCTTTAGGTCACTCCTAATAGACAAGTTTTGTCTTATAAGGATCTTTAAAAGATATACCTACTAAAATTTTCATGAATGCAATACATGTAACTCACAAAATATAAAAACACTAAGTAGTAATTAAGCTCATGATATCCCTTAAACACAAATCTTAACTTAAAACCCAACAAAACCAAATAAGTAAGCCAATAATATTTTAATTATCACTTGTATATCTATACATACTTCAAAACAAGCTCATTTAAATTCATGATTAACTTAATTGCAACAAGCAACATCTAAGAAGAAATTACCTTTATCATATTATAATAAAAGCAATAAATTGAGAATTTTCTCTTATTTATTTTTCTTTTATTTAAAGGCTATAATATTGTCTTCTATAAGCACTCACTTAATTTTTAACACAAATACTAATACTTATAATGAGAGTATCTAGTTGCTTCACAGCTTAGACACTTAGAGTGCTTTTATGTATTCATATTTTAAGGCACCTCTTAATGTGAAAATCAAAATTTGTGATGAAAATCCCAGTTACACAGTAATTTAAAACATTAAAGTATATTATTTTAACAAAATTTCAACCTCCTTCTTACTTCTTATTCTTTTTCTCTTTTTCTTCTTTTGTTTCTTGTTTTTTTATTTACTTAAACTTTCAAACTTTAAAGAGTAAGTACAAGTCAAACATCACATGAGCAACCATGTCAAATCATGAACCCATATATACCTCTTTAGAGAGTATACATTAACACTTATAATATCCAAAACACAGTCAACTCACTTCATTAGACCTTGTCAAATTCCAAATCAATCATCATGTAAGGAAGATGTCATTCTTTTGCATTACCATGTAATAATAAAAAATAAGGATAAAAGACTAAACAAAAATGAACAAAATAAACTTACCCCTCTCCTATGCCTAAACCTTACATTGTCCTAATATAATAATAAAATGTAAACAAAAACAAAAAATCACACATGAAAACAAAAATAAAGATGAAAGGGAAAAGAAAAGCAAATCTTATTCTTAGGTTGCCTCCCAAGTAACACATTTGTTTAATGTCAGTAACATGACTCCAAAGCATGTCATGAGGTATAAATATAGTCTTTTAACTCTATCTCCTCCATAGAATACACTCAAAATCCTTTATAATAAGATTTTAGCCTTTGACCATTCAATTTGAATACCTTATTTAAGTCCACACTTTGAATCTCAACTGCACCACATTAGTAACAACATAAGGACTAATCTAATTAGAGCATAACTTACCTAAAAACAAATTCAATCTTGAATGCTAAAGAGAGATTTTTGACTAATAACGAAATTCTTCCTAAAGATCATCTTGTCATAAAAGACTTTTATTCTTTCCTTGTAAATTCTTGGAGCTCTTATAAGCATCATTGCAAATTTCTTCAAGATCTTGCATTGCAATTTCTTTTATTCACCCACTTCGTCCATCATCATATTGCATTGCTTAATAACCCAATATGCTTTATGTTGTAGTTTAATAGGAAAATGACTATATAATAAAAGGTATAAGTTTATTGTTAGAAACAGGTACTTCAATATAAGATACAACATACTTTTATAAAACAAGATGCAATGCATGTAATGTCATTGTCATGTCCTTTATGCTTTCAGACAAAGATAGTTCCTTTTTGGTTTCTTAATATCTTTCATCTCAAGGTGTTAGCTAAGGACTACTTCCAACTCATCTTTCCCATTGACTTCAAAACTTATTGTGCTAAAAAATCTAAAATGTTAATAGCAAAAACTAAATGCACATCACTAGGATAGCTAAAGTCCTCAAAGACGTTTAATCAAATAATTTCACTGTTAAACTCTAAGGTGAATGTACCACCATAAACATCTATCTTTATCTTTAATGCTTTTACAAAAGGTCTTCCTAACAAGATAGGTATGTATTATGGGAATTATCATTCTCTATGTCAAGAATGTAGAAATCTATTGGAAAGTTTAACCTATATAAGAACATCCTTAATAACTCTATTAAGATAAGCATTAGATCAATCAACAAGTTATATAATCACATCAATTTCTTTCAAAGGACCAAGATTTAAAGAAATATAAATAAAGTGTAACATAACATTAATTAATACTTTTAAATCTAGCATAACTTTTTCAAATCTAGTGTTGTCTATTGTGTAAGGAATAGTGAATGTATCAAAGTCTTTGCATTCAGTGAGAAGTTTTATTTTAATAATAGCTGAAACATTCTCCCTTACACTTACATTTTTATTACCTTTGAGCTTCCTCTTACAGGAGCACGATTGCTTAAGAAACTTTATATATCAAGACACTTATTTGATTGCATCAAATAGGGGCATATTTACTTTAACCTTTTGAAACATCTCTAAAATCTCCTTTTCTTGCTCTTCTTTCTTTTTTTTTTTTTAGATTACAAATCTGTTTGGGAAAGGATGTAAGGTAATATTAGAGGAAGTAAAAGGTTGAGGGTTTAGCTCAAGGAGCGATGTTTGGACTTTGATATCTTCAGTGGTTACAACTTTTTCTTTTATGACTTCTTCTTTTGCCTTGAGAGTTGTCTATACTCGTCAAAACTATGACACTTGCATTCTTTTTAGGATTTACCATAATTTGAGAAGGTAGTTTGTCTTATTCTTGTGCCTCTGATTTATTAATGGTCATGACTAGTTGACTCATTTAATTTTCCAAGTTTTGAATGCTTGCCTTTGTTTCCTATTGAAATTTTTTAATGTTATGTGGTAATGAATCTTGAAAGTAAGTAATAGAATCAATCATGTACTAAGTTTGCTAAAGAGAATGAGAAAGTCCTCAACTTGATTTATTCTTTATATATCCTTATATAAGAGTATTTTTGTAATTATTTTTTATTTAATATTTTTTAAAATTTATCTAGCATATTAACTTATTAATTAAAATTAATTTAGTACGTTGAAGAATTTTTTTAATTATACTCACATTATTTTTTTTCAAATCTATTAATATATTAACTTGTTAATTAAATTAAATTTATATTTAATATATATATTTTTAAGTATAATCAAAGAACAATTCACGTGATATATGATAAACACATTTCTTTTACTTTTATATTAATAAATTTGTTGATATTATGTAATGTATAAATTTAAAAAATAATAATAAATTAATGAAAATATATATTTTTAAATATTATAAAAAATTATAATTTTTTTATAATATTTAAAAATAATTTTTATTTTTAATTTTTTTTTTAAATTACATTAAAAATTTAATGTCACGACAAAATGAAGGATACATGTGATATAAGTGATTTTCACGTGATTTCACTTGACAAAATATGTTTAATATTGACCAAATTTAACTTGCAATTTGGTCTTTGGCTGACATCCCAACAAATCCTTAATTGGTTGGGTTTCTGGGTTGTTATTATAAATTCTTCGTTCATCACGATCACAATTTTAGGTACAGTCAAAGAAAAATGGAGGCTCTGGTGTGCAAGAAACTGGGTGATCCAACGGTGCCGGTTTCGGATGAAAACTCGCCGTTGACGGTGAGCAAAAGGGAGCCAGTCCCACAAGTCGATTCTCCAACGGCAGTGCGAGTGAGAGTGAAAGCCACAAGCTTGAACTATGCCAACTACTTGCAGATACTGGGCAAGTACCAAGAGAAGCTTCCACTCCCCTTCATCCCCGGCTCTGATTATTCGGGAACTGTTGACGCCGTCGGCCCCGCTGTCTCCCTTTTCAAGGTCGGAGACCGCGTATGTTCATTTGCCGCCAGCGGATCCTTCGCCCAGTTCATCGTAGTCGACCAGTCCCAGCTGTCTGTATTCCGTATCCGATCCATTTCTTTTTGCTGTTTCTGTTTTTCTTTTTAAATTGTGGTTCTGATTAAAACCCAAAAAAAAAAGATTCCCAGTGCCAGATGGGTGCAATATGATGTCTGCTGCTGCGCTGCCGGTTGCTTATGGAACCTCCCATGTTGCTCTGGTGCACAGAGCGCAATTGACTTCTTCTCATGTACTTAATTAACCCCTCCTTCTTTTTCTCATTATGATCAACCGTTGATTTCATTTTTCTTTTAGGGGTTTTATTACCCACTTTTCGTTTATACCTTTTTGTTTGTTCGTTCTTATGGATTGTTAATGTTAATGTCATGGAATTGATTTATGCTAGTGTGTGTAGGTGTTACTGGTTCTCGGTGCAGCTGGTGGGGTTGGTCTTTCTGCTGTGCAAATTGGCAAGGTTTTCGGTGCCACTGTTATTGCCGTTGCTAGGTACTTGCTTCTTTTTGTTTTCCCTTCTTCTGTTTAGCCCCTTTTGACTTCAGTTCCCTTTTAACCAACCATTAGAGTTTCAGGCTAATGGCTACTTCCGATCCCTTAAGAGACTTTTGATTAAGAGGTTGCGATTCATACCCCATTACCTTCTCCCTATCATTTTAAACAGCTGATTTGCCCTTTCCTTGAGTTATTCTACTATGAGTCAGGAAAATCCCATGGTGTCTCAACAAGTATGACTAGTCCTCCAGACAAACCAGTCTCTCCCTGCTTGCCACTAAAAATTAATGTATGCCACTTGCTAAACAAGAAGGTTTCATTGACCAAATTTTCATCCTTATTATATTGATGTCGGCTTTGATGTGTGGGATACTTTTACTTCTAACCAATATCATCACTTAAAAGGCTTCTCTTGTGTTTTCAACAGGGGATCTGAAAAGGTACATTTTCTAAAGTCAGTGGGAGTTGATCATGTAGTTGACTCTGGCAAAGAAAGTCTCATAACAAGTGTTAAAGACTTTCTTAAGGCAAGAAAACTCAAAGGAGTTGATGTTTTGTATGATCCTGTCGGAGGCAACCTAACTAAAGAAGCTTTAAAACTTTTGAATTGGGGTGCTCAAATTTTGGTTATTGGGTTTGCTAGCGGTGAAGTACCTACTATCCCTGCCAATATTGCCCTTGTTAAGGTATTGCATTCTCTAATTTATCTTTTCCATTTGTTGGATTACCATATAACATAGTATACTTTATTGTACATAACAACATGCATCTGAGTGTAAGTATGGCTTTTGTCCTTATGGCAAGCCATGATTAAGAAAATTCTCCTTTGGAAATCACATGTAAAAAGTCAAACTCAAGGACATGTGTTTTCAATCGTATATTGGTGGCATCACCAAGCACCTCAAAATAAGTAGCGAGACATTAGGCAAGCTACTTACCATCAATTTTAGCTTCTTCATTTGATGCAAGTTAAAATCTGATGTGCCTGTAAGCCATAAGATTGTGCACCTGTCCTTGCATGCTAAGTTACCCTGAAATCAGTAAATATTAAGCCTAGTTTGTCTGAAATCAATGGAAAAAGGATGAAGGGATTGCAGGATTGTTTCTTTCTCGAAGTAACTAGAGTATAGCAAAAGTAAAAGATTTTAAGAACCATGCTTGGTAAACAGTTGTATTGATTAGTAGTTACAGGAAATAGCAATTTTGGAATTAGTGTTGTCTGCCTTGGTCTGCATTTTACTGAAGTATGCATTGCTCTCAATTCATTTTTAATAAATATTGCATGTTGCTCTTTTCCAGAACTGGACTGTGCATGGACTTTACTGGGGTAGCTACAAAATACATCAACCACTGGTGCTTGAAGATTCTCTCAGGGAACTACTCTCTTGGACTGCAAAGGGGTTGATTACTATCCACATTTCTTACTCTTACTCTCTATCAGAGGTATGGGGCTGTTTGTTTCTTCTTTCTCTCTGTTTTTTCTTTTTTCCCCTAACACTGTCCAAAATATATATTTGCAACAAAGTTAGAGAAGATAGGTTCTATGAATGTATGTCCTGTGGCCAATAGATGGGTTAGTGTCTTTTATACATATTTGATATTTTATGCTTATTATGAATTGATAAAACATATCCTTTAATTTTAATTTGCTTATATGCATGATATAATCATGAGATAAAGTAAATAAAAAAAGTATACTTTGCAAAAGTATACATGATAAGATATTAATTATGAAATATCTATTGTACCAAAATATTATTCTTAAATATTCTTTATTGATGTACTATCAGGAGACTAACACATGTTATGTCTCTTCTTTATCAATAAAATAGTCAAATTTATGAACTAAAGTATAGACACTTAACGAACATATAACTACTTGTTAGATGAATTAAGTTCATTGATTTGTCTACTATGAAAAGTCAAAATGGATCATGACTTATGTGTTTGAGAAATTAGTTGTAATAGTTGAGCAAGTGATTTTTAAATTTATGTTCACTAAGGTATCTCTTATAAAAATTGATATGTATTGATGTTATTTTTGGATTATCTTAATTAAAGAGTGCTTATTTGTGTGAATATTGGGTGTAGAATTCATAATATATGAAGATAGTTAAGTGACCAATAAAAAATTTATCATCCTAAAGGAATCAATACCATATGAATATCTTATTAATGTATATTAATTTAGAAAATCCTTCACCGAGATAGAATGAGAATTTTAAGGAGTTATTAATCTTACCATATGAATATTTGAGAACTAATCGGATTTGACAAAGAAAGTAAATACTGATTTTAGATAGGATTACATTGTGAAGGAATGAAAAATATGAAGTCTCAAGTATTAGGCATTCCAGAAAAGATTAATCTTAATCATGAAAGATTTTTCCTTTACCTAGGTTTAGGTTAAAGAATAATCTCATATCCATCCGAACCTAACAAAATTACATCATGTATATTCTACATGCCCAACAAAATATATTGGATCTCCATATCATGACAAATGCTGGTTTCCTTTATATATAGGACAACTCATTCATGAAAGTTACTTGTCTGCGAGCTGCCCAATTTAGAACTTGCATTTGCTGGCCTGCACTTGGCTAGCAGATGCATGTGTTTTCCAGCTGCAGACCAAATTGCATCCTAGAAGATGACCATAACTACAATTTTTTCAACCCCTTATCACAATTTTCATCCCTAAATGGCATATGCAGCCTATGTATACTCCCACACAACATAAACTAACCATTGAAACACTAATTAGATGCTGTTTGAATTAAAATTGTGGTTTTGTTACCTTAGAGAACCTAGGCCAAAAAATGTTCTAATGTAGGATAGAAACAAACCTTATTTATAAAACTAGTTTGAGTAAAGTAAATGGGAGTATAATTTTAATTAGGAGGATGACTCTAACTAAAAAAATGTCTAAATAATATAATATTTAGTCTAATAAAATCTTTTGTAAAGTAAAATATTATCATAAATACAAAATATCACATATCCCAAATAATAACAATTTTTCTTCTTGATTCTCCGTCATTCTCTCTTGGTTGAAAAAAATTCATCCTCAAATTTTGAAGTGTAGAAGAATGAGAAAGAACTTGCTTCATTCTAGAGAAAATTTATTTAGAAAAATAGGCTAAAGCAGCAATAACATAAATTGGAAATGCAAAAAATTGAAACTTCCTCACAATTTTTTTAACCAATGTAAAATGCTGAGCAGTGACCTTGTTGTCATACATGAGATAAAACAATTTGATCAACCTCAAATAATGGAGCAACTCCATCGGACAAACTTGTCTGTGATAATTTTGGCATGTCTGCAGTGGGAAGAGTAAGATCATCAAACATCAATTCTGGAACTTCAATATGATAGATTCATCAGCACATACAATCTTAAATTTTTCAAGATTAATTACATCTTACAATTCATCTTTGTAATTTAAGTTTTCATCCCCACAATTCAATTTCTCATATGGTTGTAGTCTAATCTTGTAGTGTTAAGTTTAATCAAATGGTTCGGAGGACATCTTTGGTCTATGGTATTATTTGTAAGTGATTTTTTTTTTCACTTTGTATTTTCTATTTCTTTTTCTGTTTCTGTCTCTTATACACATCTAGATGTGTATAAGAGACAGGACTACGAATGCTTGTAGTTTCTGTGCTTGCCCATTAATAAAGGGCATTTTCTTATTGTATTTGGAGTGGACGATGCTCAATTTCCCAAACAAAACATAGCGGTGTCCTTTGTTGTTGACTGCTTGCTTTTGCAGAATTTTCTTAGCCGACAGACACCCTTCGTGGTTTTCCAGCGGTTTTGGGGCAAGATCCAATTGGAACTTTGAAGATGGATTGCCATCAAATGAAGAATCTCGTAGAGAGAGTGTGAGAGACTGAGATATGGTTTCCGTTTTTTCCCATTTTTTCTTCCAACTTTTATACTAACAGAAACTGTGCCTCAATTCCTCTAACCTAAATCGCTTTCTTTTAGAGGTTCCCAAATTTACCAAGAATGAGCTCTACAATTGGCGGCACCGCCATCCAGTTTGCTCTACAATTATTCATTCTAAAGTATAGAGCCCTTTTTATACAAGAAAATTTATAAACTAATTTAATTTCATGTGTCTTTTAACTATATCCACTCTTTTTATGTTCCCAAAACTATTTTTCAAAGATAAACATTTGTTAAATTAAAAAAAATAATTATGCTCATAGATACAGTATAATAAGTCTATTTAACATGTATTTAATTTAAAAATATGTAAATACAAATATCAATTTAATAAAATAATTTTCTATTTTCTATTGATATTTCCTTCCACTTTTTTATTTTGAAAATAGTGATTTTCAAACTCTGTATATTTGTAAGGGTTTATTTGGTTACCTTCTTAAATTTTTACTGTTATTTTTTTTTTTTGGTTGTCTGTTATTCTTATTTTATTGTTTCTTTTTTGTTGTCGGTTATTCTTATTTTACTATTTGTTGCTAATTTTCTGTTGCTTGTTGTCTATTTTTATTTTTTTTAATCATTAACAACTATTTTATTATTTTTTTAAAAAAAATTATAAAATTTATAAATAATAAATTACATATGTCACATTATAATTTTTAAAATAAAAAAATTATATAACAATAAAAAAATTATAATTTTTAAAAATCATAATAGTAACGACTTGAATATAAATATTAGTACTAACTATTATATTATTGTCATAAGTTTTGTGTAATTTTATCTCAAACTCCAACTCATTTAGAGGAGTTGATATCAAGTAATATTATCCATCTCTTGAGCCTTTAAAGTATTGTTTCCATCATTTTCTTCAACATCATTATTCTTATAAGTATATTGTATATTAAAAAAAATCCTTTAATTATTTTTATATTTTGATAAAATTATGAAGAATGCAATAAGTAAGAACAATATATTTTTTTCCTTTTAAACCAATATGATATTACATATTAATGTGAATCCCATTAGATGTAACTAACTAACCTATAATGTAATCATATATAGAACCTAAAAAAAGTCAAACTAGATTTATAAGATATAAATGACTCTTATTATAAGTTTTAAAAAGTTTAGCCAATAGTATGAAAAAAAGATATGAATTTCACACTCTAAAAATAAAGGATTTGAAAATGATAAATCAAGTTGAACTTCACGAGAAGAGTTAGTTCTTAAAAGAATAAAATGAGAAAATTTTTACTTTTTATTTCACTTAATGATTTTCACTTTTAACAATGAAATCAAGTTTATTTATATATTAAATTAACAATCTTATAAATAAGAACAAACTTTCTAAATAGGATGACAATAAATTATTATTTTCTTTAAAAGTTGTTATAAAAATTCTTACAATTACTTAATACAGGCCTATTCAACATGTTTATAGAATTGTTAAAACTTTGACTTGTATTAAGATATATTTTGCTACCCTTTAAGCTTAAATTTGGCTTATTTGGCCTAAACTTCTTCAATTTAGGTGCTAAGTGTCTATTTTATCCTTTTAGCTCTTAAATGTATCATTGCCCCTTTATATATACTTAATGGATCCTTAAAATCCTTTAATGCATTGATTTCTCCATGGATCTTATCATTCATGCTCTCTTAAAAGGATTTGTTTTCAAATTATCATATAAATCAAAAAAAGAAAAATTAGAAATATTAAATGTTGCATTCGCATTGTACTCAACAATAAAGTTTAACTTATAAATATTGTCATTAATTTGCATCACCACTTGAAATGGATTGTTTAATTTAAGTTGCAACTTTGAATGACTTTAAATAAAAAACCTTTCCTTATGTATATGTATCCAAACCCAATGATCAAATTCAAATGTCACATTCTTTTGCCCTTTGTCAGCATAGGATGCATATTGCTCAATTTGTTTTACAATCTTCATCATTTTGGCCTGACATTTACTATCTAAGATAACATACTCATTAATAGGTAAAGACATCAAATCCAAAGGAGTCAAAGTATTAAAACCATACACAATTTCAAATAAAAAGTAACTAGCAAAATGAATAATCCTATGATATACAAACTCTACATGTAGTAAATAATCTTCCCATATTTTTAAATTCATTTAAATAATAGTACACAATAAAGTAGAAAGAATTTGATTTATTACCTCAATTTGCCCATCCATATGTCGATCACAAGTAGTTGGGAATAACAGTTTAGTACCTAACTTACCCTGTAGAATCTTCAAAAAGTAATTCAAGAACTTTGTATCCTAGTCTAAAACAATACTATGAGGCATACCATGCAAAAGTGCTACTCTTTAAAAACAATTTAGCTACATTATTTGCATCATTAGTGTTATGGAAAGGGATGATGTGTATCATTTTTAAAAACCTATCAACAACAACAACAAATATAAAATCTCTATCCCTTTTTTACTACAACAAATTTAGTGTAAAAGCCATAAATAAATCAACCTAGGATTGGCTAAGTATGGGTAAAAGGGTGTATGAGTCACATAGTAAAACTTTAGATTTAGCCTATTTGCATGTTATACACTTCTCACACACTCTTGTAACATCTTGTTTCATGTGTGACCAAAAGAAATACTTAACTAAGACATCTATGTTTTTTCTTATTATGAAATGACTCATTAGACCACCCTTATGTGCTTCTCTCATAACCAACACCTTTAAGGAACTCATAAACACACATAAATTATTTTCCTTGAGGAAAAAACCCTCATACTTATGAAATTTCCTAGAAGTCAACTTCTCCTATGCCTCATACATATTAGCAAATTTTGGATTTTTAACATATGAATCTTTAATATATTCAAATCTTAACAATTTCACACTAAGTGTAGAGATAAAGGAGTACATGGAAGATAATGCATTAATTACCACATTCTCCTTACCTTGTTTATGATTGATGACATGAGGAAAGGTTTTAATAGATTCAACCCACTTGACATGTCTCTTGTTTAACTTCCCTTATCCCTTTAAGTGCTTAAGGATTTGTGGTCAAAATGAATGATAAAACTCTTTAAACCAAAGGTAATATTATCATGTTTCTGATGCTTATATAAATGCATACATCTCCTTATCAAAAAATGGGATAATTATGGGTTACTCTACTTGGCTTTTCATTGAAGTAGGCACTTGGTCATTTTTCTACATTAAAATAGCTTTAATACCAATACTTGTAGCATCACACTTAAATTAAAAATCTTGTTTTAATCACTACCCCACTTAAAACCCTTATTCTCTTTAACAACTTCAGTTAATGGTGTAACAATGGTGCTAAAGTTTCTAACAAAGTGTCTATAAAAATTAGCTAAATCATGAAAACTACACACATTAATAACTGACTTAGTTGTAGACTAATCACGAATTATCCTAACATTTTTCTCATTAATGTCAATATCCTTAGCACTTAGAATATAGCCATGAAATATGATTTGATCAATGTAAAAGGAACATTTCTTGATATTAGTATACAATTTCTTAGAACATAAAATACTTAGAATAAAATGTAAATGATCAAGATACTTATTTAAGTTTTTACCATAAATCAAAAGATCATCAAAATAAACAACCATAAAATTATCAATGAATGTATGTAAAACGTGATTCATCAATCATAAAAGTGTTTGAAGCATTAATGACACCAAATGACATAACAAGTCATTCATACAAATCATACTTAGTTTTGAAAGTTGTTTTCCACTTGTCTTCCTTTCTCATCCAAATTTAGTGATATCTATTTTTCAAATCAATTATAATAAAGACATATGAACCACACAATTTATCTAACATGTTATCTAATATAGGTATGAGATAACAATAATTTATAGTGATTTTGTTTATCATTTGATAGTCAAAACACATCCTCTAAGCCATATCTTTCTTAGATACAAGCAATACAAGAACTGTACATAGGCTCATGCTCTCTTTTATATTGCCATAAGCTTCTCAACTTGCCTTTAAAGTTCCTTTGTTTCCTTAAAATTACTTTTATAAGCCTGTAAATTTGGAATTGTCACACTATAGATAAATTCAATTTAGAGTTTTATTCCCCTCAAAGGTGACAAACCATTGGGTTCTTTGAGGAAAATATCATCAAATTCCTATAAAAGAGAAATAACATTAGGCAAAGAGGGTTTATGCTTATTAGTACTAAAATAAACCTTTTTGTACAAAAATATAATCATGGGCTATTTTAAATATAAAGCTTTCTTAACATCACTATTCAATTTTTCTCTCTTGCACTCGTCCTTTTTTCTTAGTCTTATCTCATTTATTTGAGTTCTTTCTTTTATATCTCCTTGTGGACTCAATTTTTTATTCTTTTTTTTAATCATTAATTAATCTTCATAAACTTGTTGAGGTGTCAAAGGTACAAGAGTAACAAATTTATCATTTATTACAAAAGAGTCTCAATTTTTAAACCAATCATGCATTACATGTTGATAATATTGCTTTGGCCTTTCTAACAAAATATTCCAATTATGCATCTATACAACACACATAAGACCTCATAGCTATATCTTTCAATAGTAAACAATATTGACACTTGCTTGTTTACGTTAAACATCTTATATTATTCAACCATTAAAATTTACATGGCCAAAGGTGTTTCTTAGTAGATGAATTAAGCTTTTCAACTAAAGTAGTATTAGCCACATTTGTATAACTATCAACATCAATAATTATGTTATATACCTTATCTTTGATGTGACACTATGTATATCTTTATGGACTTCATCATTTTCATTGACTACGCTTAATAATTGTCTAACAACCAACATATCTTCCTCAATTAAGTACTCCTCTCCATCACTTGCATCCTCTAGTGGTGGTGTGGAGTTATCATTACACTTACTTTTGATTTCAATAACACCATTACCTTATAACACTATTGTATGCTTATTTAGACACTGATATGCAATATGTCTGCTTCCTAGACACTTACAATATTTAACATCTTTTTTTTTATTAGGTTAGGAATTGGAATTACCTTTCTCCTTACTATGACTCACTTCCTTACTCTTGTAAGATTAGGCCTTAGGCTTGTAATTAGCTATATACTCCCTTTTATTGTAATTCAGCTTCCAGGATGAAGTGGAACTCAAATTCTATCAAAACTAGGTAAAACCCTTTTATTTGAGTTTCCTCTCAAATTTTATTGCCAAGTGATCATGTCCTCAAACTCTACATAATATTGCAATTCAACTACATAAGCGATTTTTTTATTCAATCCTTGCAAAAATCAAGTCATAGTTTCTTCTTTATACATCTCCATATTAACTCAAATCATGGTAATTTTCATGTCCTTATAGTAGTCATTCACACTTTTGATGACTTGAGTGAGCCCTTGAAATCTTTGGTACAAATCTCTATAATAGTGATTAGGGATGAACTTCCTTCTTATTATGTCTTTCATCTCCTCTTATGTTTTAATGGGTTTATCATGATTCCTTCTCCTAATCAACACAAGTTGATCTCATCAAATAAAAACATAATCAGTAAACTCGATAGTAGCAAGTTTTACCACTTTCCTTTAGAGTAGTTGTGCATCCAAAGATCAACTCAACCTTCTTGTACCATTCTGAATAGGCTCCAAGATCATTTTTTCCTTAGAATAGAGGAATTCTTATTTTAATGCTACACAAATTACAACCATAGGTGTCTTACCTCCTAAAATCTTTGTAATAATTTCTATTAATGGAAATTCTAACCAAAAGTAGTTAGATCATTCATCATCTTCATAGCGATAATCTCATATGTCTTGCCTTCTTGCATAAGAACTTCATAGCCCTCATAACTCTTTTGCAACACCATTATTATATTGACTTACTTTATCTTATCCTTTATATCATCAAATATAGTGTTCATGATCTCAAATTGTTGTTACATAGCTTTGATTATAAAGGGCACATCACTACTTTCTCCTCAATTACACTTTCATATTTGGAAGGCATAATATTAACTATGTATAATTTGGCTAAAATACCTTATAAAACACGCCCTTATGTGTTTCTCTAAAAGTGGTGTCACACACTCTTGTGTTTACATTCTTTAAGGTATTTTCTCATATACGTGTTTACACTTTTATCTTTTACTGCAAAAATTTTTCCTTTCAACTCTCTAAAGAACTAAACAAGATAAATCAAAAAGATTAATCTTGAACTAACCAAACTCCTAAAACAAGTAAATGGAAAAAACTTGAACTAATGGAAAAGACAAGGTTAGAAAATGAAAGAGGATACCAAGTAAAATCAATTTAATAAACTAGACTCAAAGAATACAAGTTAAAGAGTTAATTTTGGAAGGCAAACTTCGACAATAAAATAAGAAAATAGATGGCCAATTTAATCAAATCGTTTATCTTCTGCCTTAATCAGTCAAATTTATATTTTTTAATTCAGTGGCCAAATTAAAAAAAATAAACATGAATAAAAACACTTAAAGATAGCAAGCAAAATTGAAAACAACACTTTTTGATGATTATATGCTCAAACAATTGAACAAAGTAAGAAAGATTACAAACAATCAAAGGAGTGCATTTAAAAGTAACACATTCAATAGATGAACAAAACAAGAAATAAGTATAAACTCAAAACAACGAATCAAAGAATTAATTGATTTGACATGATTTAAAGCCAAACTCTAATAAAAATTGATGTAAATCCCAATAGATGTAATTAAGAAACCCACAATGCAATCATATATAAAACCTAAGGAAAGACAAACCAAATTTATAAAAGTATGACTTTGACCCAAAACTTTCAAAAGTTGAACTAATGGTATGGAAGAAAGATATGGATGTCATACTTTAGACAATAATAGATTTAGAGTGATGAGTTGAACGCCACAAAAAAATGTTAGTTCTTGAAAGATATGAATGAGAAAATTTTTACTTTTTATTTCACATAATGATATGTCTCATTTAAGAATAAAATCAAGCCTACTTATAGCTGACTTAAGATAGTGACAAACTTGTTAAATAGGCTACTTAAGTTTACTTGTATTTTTTTAAGATTTGTTATAAAAACCCTTACAATCACTTAACATATGTTCATTTAACATATTTATACAATAAGTAATGCCTCAATCTACAATAAAATATGTTTTGCTACCCTTTAAGCTTGAATTACCTTCTTTATCCTAAACATTTTCATCATTTTAGCTCTTGAACATGTCATTGGCCTTTTTTGAATCCTCACTGGATCCTTAGAAACCCTTCATGTATTAACTCCTTCATGATCTTATCATATGGGAAAGAATTGAAAACCTTACTTTTAATATCTCAAAACATCTTTTAATCATATTATGTAACAAGGAATGCATGTAATTAAATAATTCCTCTTAGCCTTAAGGTCTTTATCCTTGTATGTAGTTATGCAAGTGATAACATTTCCCATAATAAGAAATAAGAAACCCATATATATTAGTAAATCCAAAATTGGCTAAATAATGTTTCCTTCGTAAAGGCATGAGAAAATTATATTTTGGTTGAAATATTGTTTTCATAAAAACCCTAGCATCATTGGGTTTTCCTTCCCAACTCGTTATAACAAATGTCAATCTATATCAAAAGGCACACACACACACATAATATATTTTGAGTGGTTGGAATCTTTTTTTTTTCCATTAAATGAGATTTGTTTAGCTATTAGAATACATGCAGAAATATAAGTATCGTCAATTGCACCAAAAAATTCTACTAAAAAGATAAAAAGAAAATATTTTTATCATTAATAAGCTCTAGTTTAAAAAAAATAATAAAAAAAGAAAATTTTTCAAGTTATTTCTAATCTTCAATTGAATTTCATTAAGATTTGAAAGATTAATCACAACTTTGGTAAGCGCATAAAGTACTCTTAGAATTTTCTTAAAGTTCTTAGAAATGGAGTTAATGGATTATTGAAATTGATCACCAATAACACGATGTTGCTCATTATGACTAGCAATAATACGAAATATTGCTAACTATGCTTGGACAAAAGGAAACCTTGAATCATAAAACAATCTTCTTCTTTTTAGTTCTTCACATAAATTCATAAATGTATTTTTAGTCAACTTAAATAGATCAACACATGTATTTAGGTGGCCATTTAAGCTTTCAACAACCTATAAATGGCTAGTCAATTTTGAAATTCTCTGTGTTTGTGGTTTGTTATGAGATTGTAAGTCATTCAAGCTTTCAACCACCCATTTAAGCCATTCATGGATCATCATAAGAAACCAATCACAACCTTAAACTTTGTAGATTTTCAACTAATCCTTTAGGTACACACTAATACATATTCCTTTCTTTAGTTAAAAATAGCTTTAATCGCTAACATATACATTATTATTGTGCCAAATGGCAACAAAATTCCTATCATCTTTACTGAGTTAGTAGTAATTTCTATGTTGTGTAGCTACTAGTCTTCATATTTTTGCTCTCATTGACTATAATTCTATAATTATGCCTCCTGCATGCTTCCCTTTTATGAAGTTAGTTTTATAACTTCATGTTGCACATTAAAATTTACTTGATGTATGCTTTTCATCCTCATAATTCATTAGGATGCACCACCTTGAGAAGCTTGAAGGGCAATTCCTATCCTTATATAAATAATATAGTTTATATGTGTTCTTTTTGGATTCTGAAACTTTGACAAATGCTCTTTTGTTGTATAAATTTCATTAAACATTTATGAAATTTTGCCCTTCACAAGTTGCTTACTTAAGACATTATTGGTGATTTTCAAAAGATGGTTAAAGTTAAAGAGTGACAATTATTGTGATTAAAGGTTTTGCCAAACGATTTCTCGAAGATGGCAAGAAGAAATGAGATTTTAAACTTTTTTTTTTATGTTGAACTGTTTTGTTTTTTGTTGCCTTTTAATGAGTGAAAATTTATTATGTTCATTCTCTTTTACATTTAGTTTTTTTTTTAATGAATTTTATACCTATTTAAGTTGATTAAAAGATGTTTTGTAACTTATGTATGTTTTATAAGAGCCACCATGTATAAGCTAGATCTTCCTTTAGAATTATATTGTATTCACCCCATGTTTAATTTGTTAATGTTATAAAAATATTGTCAAGACCTATCATACACAGTTGTATTAGAATTAGTAAAACTAAATGATGATGTACAACTAGTGGAGATTTTGGATACCAACATGAAGAAGCTACAATATAAAGAAGTTCTTTTAGTCAAGGTAGCATGAAGAAACTAGCTTAAAAAGGAAATCAACTAGGAGATCAAATTAAATATGTAATTTAATTTAATAAATTTGAGGATGAATTTCATCAAAGGGGTCTTAACTTTAACACCCAGCACCCTCACATGATCTTTGTAAAACATATTTTATAAGTAATCTATGTAGCAACACCTAAAGGTCATACTTGGCACATATATCTCCTTTTCTTTTCATAATGCTTTCTTACTCTCTTTGGATAACAACTCATATATATAAACATGTAACCATACCAATTTTTATGATAACACCTATGAGCCTTGCTAGTGACACATGCCTTTATCTTCATGTGTTTTTTTATACCTCTTTGTTTTTTAAATGATAACTCACACATAGATTAATAAAGCTCCTTGCCTTTCTAATTAAACATACTTTATGGAATTGTAATTCCATTTGGCCACCAAAGTTTTACTTAAGGGTTCTTATATTATCCATTTTAATAACCCACACACTTTACTTATATATGTGAATATGTGTGCATGCACATGTGCACGTGACTAAATCACTTGTTGGACCCCAAGTTCTCCTCTTAAAAGTTCTATCGAGAATTACCATATGATGCAGAAGACCCCAAAAAGACGTGGCTTAGGGACCCAATGCACACAGGGAATCAAAGAACAACCAAGAAAACCAGAGTTAAATAACACAAACCCTAGACCCAACATTCGAAGGAACATGAACCTAGGGTATTTAAGAAGGATATAGATGCCACATTCTAGAAAAGAAAGGAATTGAGAGTGATGAGTCGATTGGAACGCCACAAAAAGAAGTATCTTTTGATAAGTTCTTTAGTCCTTAAAAGAACCAAGAGAGAAAACCCTTACTTTCTATTTCACTCGAAGTTGTTTGCTTTTTTAAAGCTTACAAGGGGTGCCTATTTATAGACAAAGATAGAAATCCTAAAGAGACATAAATTCCTACTTAAGACAAATCCTTATTTAGAGAAATTTCTAACAATGGATAAATTCCAAAATAGATAATAAACTCCTATTTAGGAGTAAATTCTATTACTTAGTATGAGCCATCAAGTACTCCAATTATATTAATTAGGTCTATACTCTTTGTCAAATTTGAATTAGCACCATTTGAAGATTGGTTGGCCTAAATGTCCTAAATCAACCCATTTAATGCTTCTTTAATCTTTTTGGCTCTATCTCGTGTTATTGGGTCTTCTGGAATGTGCAATGGACCTCTTGCATCCACTGAAGTTCTAGCTTATGTTATTGGACCTCTTGCATCCATTGGAGCCTTCTAGTCATCATCTTTATGATTCTTATCATTCCCCCTCTCCTCAAAAGGATTCGTCCTCGAATCATCACCTACATCAAAAGGGAAAAGATCAGAAACGTTAAATATTGCACTCACATTATACTTATCGGGAAGGTCCAACTTATAAGTATTGTCATTTATTCGTGCTATAACTTAAAAGGGACCATCTCTTCTAAGTTGTAGCTTTGAACGCCTCTGAGCTCAAAACCATTCCTTACGTATATGCACCCAAACCCAATCACCATGTTCAAACACTACCCTCTTTCGTCCCTTATTAACATGGGATGCATATTGTTCAATTCATTTTTCAATATGTTACTGCACCTTTTCATGCAATTTTTTATCATATCAGGCTTGCGTTCACCATCTAAGCTAGCATACTCATTGACAGGTATAAGTACCAAATCCAAAGGAGTCAATGGATTAAAACCATATACAATCTCAAATGGAGAGTAACTAGTAACAGAATGAACACTCCTATTATATACAAACTCGACTTATGGTAAACAGTCTTCCCATGTTTTTCAAATTTGTTTGAATAATAGCACGCAAAAAAGTAGAAAGAGTTCAATTAACCACCTTAGTTTGCCCATCAGTTTTTGGATGACAAGTAGTTGAAAACAATAATTTAGTACCTAACGTACTCCACAAAGTCTTCCTAAAGTAGCTTAAAAACTCTATATTCCGATCTAAAACAATACTTCGTGGCATGCCATGCAAACATACTACTTCTCTAAAGAATAAGTCAGCCACATTGTTTGGATCATAAGTTTTATGACATAAGATGAAGTGCGTCATCTTTGAAAATCTATCAACAATAAATACAAAATCTCTATCAATAAGTACAAAGTCCATAGATAAATCAACCCAGGGGTGACTAAGTATGGGCAAAGGGGTATACAAGCCATGGGGTGAAACTCTAGATTTCGCCTATTTGCATGTTATGCATTTCTCACATATCCTCTCAACATCTCGTTTCATACGTGGCCAAAAGAAATGTTCATTGAGGACATCTAGGGTTTTCATAACACCAAAATGACCCATTAGACCACCCTCATAAGCTTCTCTTACAACCAATTTCCTCAAAGAACTCATAAGCATGCATAAACGATTTTCCCTAAATAAGAAACCCTTATGCCTATAAAACTTCTCAAAGGCTAACATCTCACATGCTTCATACACATTAGCAAAGTCAGGATCATTCACATATAAATCCTTAATATGTTTAAATCCTAATAAGTTTACAGTAAGTGTAGAAATAAGGGCATACCTATAAGATAATGTATCAATTACCACATTTTCCTTACCTTGTTTATATTTGATGATGTAGGGAAAGGTCTCAATGAATTCAATTCACTTGGCATGTCTTTTGTTAAACTTTCCTTGTCCCTTCAAGTGCTTCAAAGATTCATGGTTAGTATGGATGACAAACTACTTGGGCCAAAGGAAATGTTGCCACGTCTCCAAAGCCCGTACCAATACATGCAACTCTTTATCATAAATAGGATAATTAATACTTGCTCCACTTAACTCTTCACTAAAATAAGCAATTGGGTGTTTTTCCTGCATCAAAATAGCTCTAATGTCAATACTTGAAGCATCACACTTAATCTCAAAAGCATTTGCAAAGTAAGGTAAAGCAAGTAAGGGTGCAGAACTTAATTTTTCCTTGATGCAATTAAAAACCTTGTCTTGGTCAGTACCCCACCTAAAACTCATGTTCTTTTTGATAAGCTTTGTGAGTGGTGTAGCAATAGTGTTAAAGTCTTTAACAATGCATCCATAGAAACTAGATAGTCCATGAAAGCTACGCACATCACTAACTGAATTAGGTGTAGGTCAATCACGAATTGTCTTAACTTTTTTCTCGTCAACCTTAACACTTTTAGCATTGACAATATAACCAAGAAATGTGATTTGATTAGTACAAAAGGAACATTTTTGTAAGTTAGCATACAATTTCTCAGAACATAAAACACTTACAATGGAACGTAAATGATCAAGATATTCTTCTAGGGTTTTATTATAGACCAAAATATCATCAAAATACATAACTCCAAATTTACCAATGAATGGACACAAAACATGATTCATTAGTTGCATAAAAGTACTTGGTGCATTGGTGAGACCAAATGGCATAACAAGTCATTCATACAAACCATACTTAGTTTTGAAAGCTATTTTCCAGTCATCACCCTCTTTCATCCTAATTTGATGATATCCACTTTTCAAATCAATCTTAGAAAAGACATATGAACCGTGCACTTCATCCAACATGTCATCTAATCTAGGTATGGGGTGACGATACTTTACAGTGATTTTGTTGATTGTTTGACAATCAACGCACATCCTCTAAGTCCTATCTTTTTTGGGTACAAGTAGGATAGGAACAACATATGGACTAATGCTTTCCCTCATATATCCGTTGGAAATAAGCTCCTCAACTTGCCTTTGAAGCTCCTTTGTCTCCTCAAGATTACTCTTATATATTGGACGGTTAGGGATGGATGCACATAGGGTGAAATCAATTTGATGCTCAATTCCTCTATTAGGTGGCAATCCACTTGGAACATCGTTAGGGAATACATCTTCAAATTCCTGCAATAGAGCAACAACAACACTAGACAAAGATGAGTCAAACTTGTTAATGTTAAAATAAGCCTCCTTATACAAAAGTATGATCATAGACTGATTGGTATAAAATGCTCTTTTGACATTACTTTATTTTGCATAAAAACTCTCTCTTTTTTTCTCTTTTTCTTGGGTCCCACATTTTTTCCTCTCTTTTCTCTTTTATCAATCTATCTTTTTTGTTGACTTTCATTTTTAATCCTTAATTGATCCTCATAAGCTTGTTAAGGTGATAATGGTACAAGAGTGACGGGTTTTTCATTCATTACAAAGGAATATCGATTCTTGAAGCCATCATGCATCACTCGTCTGTCAATTGTCATGACCTTCCTAATAGAATATGACTCGCATGCTTAGGTATAATATCACATAAAACTTCATCGTGGTACCTTCTAATAGAAAATGATATAAGCACTTGCTTATTTACCTTGACTTCACCACTCACATTCAACCACTAAATCTTATATGGCCTAGGATGCTTCATAGTAGGTAAATTTAACTTCTCAACCATAGTTTTGCTATCAAAATTAGTGCAACCATCAATAATCATACTACATACCTTATCTTTAATAAGACACCTTGTCTTAAAGATGTTATCTCGTTGCAACTCATTTTTTCCCTTTACTTGCACATTCAATTCTCGCCTTGTAACGAGAGCTACACCATTAACCGGATACTCCTCTCCATTACGTTTACCCTCTAATGATACAAAATCATCATCTAATTCACTTTTCGTTTTAATATCTCCATTACTTCTCAAGATCATTGCACGCTTATTTGAACATTGAGATGCAATGTGACCCTTACCTAACCATAGGTCACTCATGATTCCTTCTTTTAGTCAAAACAAATTGATCCCACCAAATAATAGTATAATCAGTAAATTCAACTGCAACAAGTTTTACCTTTTTCTCCTCAGAATAATTGTGGTAGTCAAAAACCAATTCAACATTTTTCTCCCATTCTAGGTATACATCAGGACCATTCTTACCTTGGAATGGAAGAATTGTCATTTTAATACTACCCAAATTATTGTCATAGGTGCCTTGCCTCCCAAATTCTCTTCATTCCCTTCTATTATTAATAGTTTTAACCACAGTAGTTTGATCATCAAATTCATTATCTTCATGGTCATAGGCACATCTCAACTGCCTTCTTACTTTAGGAGCATTGTATTCTCCATGTCTCCTTTGCAACTATGCTATTGTATTAGCTTGCTCCTCCATCCTCTCCCACATATCATCAAATATGGCGTTCATGTGCTCGAATTGTTGTTGCATGGCTTTGATCATGAAGGACACATCACCAATTACCTCATCAGCTGCACCTTTGTCCTTGGATGTCATAGTATTACTTTTACAAAAAATAATTAAGATACCTCACAGAACACTCCCTTACGTGTTTGACTCAAAAGATGGTGTCACACTCCCTCGTGTTTATACTCTTAATGGCTTTTTCTTTATTTGAACTTTCACTCTTTCTTTTTACCACTTAGATTTCCCCTTTCAGCTCTATGAAGAACTAAACAACGTAAATCAAGAGTATTGATTTTGAACAAAATAAGGTAAATGATGTAGAATTTAACAATTTGAAGAACAAGGAATTAAAAATGAAAAAAAAGGATATCAAGGCAAACAAATTTAATGAACTAAACTAACAAAAATCAGGATAGGAATATGACCAAACTGTTAACCTTATCAATAACTTGAATTTGATGTTCTCTTTCTATAAAAGAAAGGAATTGAGAGTGATGAGTCGATTGGAATGTCACAAGAAGAAGTACCTCTTGATAAGTTATGTAGTCCTTAAAAGAACCAAGGGAAAACCCTTACTTTTTATTTCACTCAAAGTTGTTTGCTTTTTCAGAGCTTACAAGGAGTGCCTATTTATAGGCAAAGATAGTATTCCTAAAGAGGCACAAATTCCTACTTAGTACAAATCCTTATTTGGTGAAATTTCTAACAATGGACAAATTCCAAAACAGACAATAAATTCTTATTTAAGAGTGAATGCTATTATTTAGTATGAGTCATCAAATACTCCAATTATATTAATTAGGCCTTTTCTCTTTGTCAAACTTGAATTTGCACCATTTGAAAATTGGTTGGCCTGAATCTCCTTAATCAGCCCATTTAGTGCTTCTTTAATCTTTTTGGGTCTAACTCGTGTTATTGGGTCTTCTGAAATGTGTAATGGACCTCTTGCATCCACTGAAGCTCTAGCTTGTGATATTGGACCTCTTGCATCCATTGGAGCCTTCTAGTCATCATCTGTACAGTTCTCATCACCATACTTGTCTTACTTGCATATTAAGCCCTAACTATCATAAGAGATTGAATAACATATATTAATTAAACATTTGGTTCAATAATAAAAATACATAATATGATTTTTTACAATATTTAAAATATAGCATGTTAATTATAAATTTCTTTCTTGTCTATTAGCAGTTCTTTATAAATGGCAGAGGTACCTTTATTAGATATATTACATGTTATTTGATGGGGACATCTCCTGCTTATTTATGTTCATTTTATTCATATAGATAGATATTAGTAACTAACTTATTGTCACGTTTAATTATATAAATTTGAAAATAATAAATTTAAATAAATAAAATCAATTTTTTATATTATGTATACAATTTTTTATATTATATAATTAAATTAATTATGTCACCTACATAAATTTTTCTCTCTCCAATATTTTCCAGTCATGCACTTGTACCATTGTGTAAGTGTGACTTAGTTATGACATTTAGATGATTTGTTAAGATTTATTATTGTTATTATTATTTCTAAAACTATCCTTATTTTTGTCATCTTTCAAATGTTTAGTTTGTAATCCTCATCAATTTGTACCATCTAGTTTTACTCTTTGACTTACATATGTTTTGGAATAGATTTTTCATTTGAAATAATTGCTCAATCACAAACCCATAATTAGGAATGTGACAATATAATTTGAATTATTAAATAATAGAAAGTAACTTGTGTCTTTTATAAATTTGCTATCTTTCTACAAAATGATTAGAATTTGAGATCTCAAAAAAATAAAATAAATAAAGTCTTCCATATAAAAGAAAATTTAAATGAATTAAGAAGAACTTATGTATATATTTGTCACCACTTGTTACATGCGTGTTAACCACATTTCATCATAAAATTCTTTTGAATTTTTTTTTATACAATTGTTTTTTGTTTGAGGCTAATTACTTTCTTCTAAATTTTGATTCATATTATTGTCTCTGAAGATTATTGATTTCCTTATATAAAAAAAATGTCATTTAGTTTTCCTTAAATTCTCATAGTTTTAAATAATTAATTTGTAATTCAATGAGCCCCTCTCATTAAATTAAAAAAAGTCCAATTTCTTAAAAAAAAATAAATTTTCAATTTATTTATATAGAATATATTATTTATCTAAATAAAAAATATTAACTTTTTTCTTAATTCTAGAAGTCATTTTTGCCGAAATGGCTAAATCTTCAACAAGGGCTCTTTGAAAAAAAGAAGACTAAAAGTTAAACACTACTATGTAGCAATATATAACTTTTAATCTTTGTCTATACTTATCCTATCATATTATAAAATACTTACAAAAAGTTATCATATTAGATTGGTATTAGTGTTGATAAAACACGTGTTACTATTTATTCATATCCAAGTTTTAAAATTTCTGTCAGTTAAATTATTCCTTCAGGTTCAAATTGGATTGCTTGTAATTCTTGCGGGGTTTGGCAATTCACTTTTTCGCAGTGGTCAATTACCATTTTCTCTCTTTTTATTTGCCTAAATGTTGTCTCGAATTTATGAAATCTTGACATGTTTTCGTTGGCCTAACAAAATTGTGGCTTAATTGTCCTACTTGTTAAATATTTTTTTTTAAAAAAAAATATTGTTATTGGTGATATTAATGGTTTTTTAATATTAATATTTATTATAGTTTATTTTTACATTGTTTTCAATCATTGCAATAACAAATAAGATCAAACAATATAAAAAGGGATTGAAGGTAAATTGTCACAAACAAACAAGTTTTACTCACAAACATATGACACTTAACTCTTTTACTTTACCCTTTATAGAAGTTAGATGTTAAAGAAAGAATAGAATACAATGGAAAAACACAAGAGAGAATGATTAGAGAAAGAAAACATTATATTATATTTGAGAGAGAGTAAAAGTATTTTGAATGCCTTCTACACTTAGGGCTAATCCCCTTTATATATAACTCAATCTTCTAAATGGATGCTTGAGATTAATCTAATCTAACAATTACATTCAAGTATTTAGAGAGTTCTACAAAGATCTTTACAATTATATACACATTAAGTCAATTCTACAATGATAAGGAATGTTATAAAGTCATAGTAACCTCTTTATCCTTCAAAATTTTACTAGGGTCCTTTAGAACCTTCTAGGGCATTTCACTTTCTTCCACCTATCTCTTTGACACCCTTGTCAAGTCCTTGTACTCTTAGAGTCGTTGTTGAAATTTCCTAAGGTCTTCCTTTGTTTTCCATGTCATTTCACTCTTAGGTAGTCCCTTCCACTTGATAAAGTATTGAGTAGTTAATGGTGTATCACATTTCCAAACAATACATTCGCCAAGCACCTCTTCGACCTCTTTGTCATAGGATTTTACCATAATTGGTGGAGTTTATGGCTTAGGTCTTGCTTGTCTTCCTTGAATTACTTGAGCTACTCACATGGAAGACTGGGTGGATTTTCATATTCTTAGGCAAGTCAAGCTTATAAAAGACCTTGCCAACCTTCCTTACGACTGAGTAAGGTCACTCATACTTCCTTATTAGACCCTTATGGACAAAATGAAAAGTCTTGAACTATTGGGGTAAGATCTTGATCGTTATCTTGTCTTTAACAGCAAACTTGACTTGTCGTCTTCTTTTTTCTGTCTATTTCTTCATCTTCTTGGTTGTCTTATCAAGGTAGGAACAAGTTATATTCACTTGTCCTTCCACAACTTGACCATTTTTAAGACTCATAGGCTTTTGGTTGATGAGTCCATATCCACAGTATGTGGCGTTGAGGGTTAATACCTAGTCACTAACTTAAAGGGACTCTTCCCTATTGCCTTATTTCTTTGCAAGTTGTAAGAAAATTAAGCCACATTTAAAAGTTTCACCCAATCCCACAAGTTGTCACTTATAAAGTGTCTAAGATAACACTTCCAAAGAGAATTCACCATTTTAGTTTAACCATCAGTCTAAAGATGAAAACTCATAGAGAAATGCAACTCGATCCCTAAAAGCTTGAACAACACATTCCATAGTCGGCCAATGAAAAGAGGATCATGATCAAATATAATATGGTGCAGTGACCCCTAATAATTTAGTACATTTTTTAAAAATAGTCATATTGCATCTTCAACTGTACAATCAGTTGGCTATGGATCAAAGTCTTGTCTTATAAAAACCAATTAATGACCACTATAATTGACCCTGATCCTTCTGACTTGGGTAATGCAAAGATGCAATCTATAGTGATGGCCTCCTAAGACCTTTTAGATGTTAGAAAAGGCTCTAGTAGGCCACTAGGTAGTCTATGGTCAATTTTATCTTATTGGCACATAAGACAAGTTCTTACATACATCTCAACCTTGTCCCTCAATTAAGGTCAATAGTAAGCCACTTCCAGCAACTCTCATATCTCCTCATGCCAGTGTGACCAACCCCTTTGGTATTATGACACTCTTTAATAAGAGAGTGTCTCATATCTCCCCATTTGGACACATGCAGTCACTTATAGATTAGGTCATCCTCAACCCAAAACCTTTTAATCTTCCCCTTGACGACAAGGCTAGCAATCTATCTAGCCAAAGGGTCATGTTGGAGCCTTTCTTAAATCATGTCTTTGATGTACCTTTTGGCTTAAGTGATAACTATCATTTTTTCTTTGCAACTTAAAGTAATATTATCATGTTAGCCTTGTCTAGCTTATATTCTAACATATAGTCAAACCTAGCCAAATAGTCTTGTCATTTAATTTGCTTCAAAGTTAACTTCTTTTGGGTTTAGAGGTAGCAAATGGTCATATTGTTTGTCTTGATCACAAATCATGAGCCTAGTAGATAATGATGCCAAGTACAAGGACATTACAAAATGACATTCATTTCCATTTTTTACACCATGTATCTATGTTCGGTGTCATTTAGTTTCCTACTTTTATAAGTCACAAGATGCCTTTCTTATATTAGGACCCCTTCAATGGCGAAATCAAAGGCACCAATATAGACTTTAAACATTTTTACAAAGTTAAGGAGAATAACAACAGACTTTCTACTCACCACGACCTTCAACCCTTCAAAGGCCATTTATTGTTGGTTTGTCTAATCCCATGATTAGTTCTTCTTCAGCTAATCGGTTAGAACAGTCGTGTGTGCTGAGTATCATTTAATGAACCACCTATAATAGTTGGCTAAGTTAAGGAATGATCGTAGCTCAAACATATTCTTTAGTAGTTCCCAATCTTTAATGGCTCATACCATCTCCTCATCCATTTAAATTTGTCTATTCCCTACCACATGGCCAAGGAAGTGCACCTCTTGTGTCATAAAAGTGCACTTCTCCTTCTTGATGTAAAGTTCATTCTCCCATAAAAGTTTGAACACAATTTGTAAGTGGTGTTTACATGGTTTTTTAGCATCTCATTGTATATAGGAATGTCATCTAGGTAGACCACTATAAACTAGTCTAAAAATGGCGGAAGATTTGATTTGTGAATATAGAGAAAGTAAAAAGGGTGTTGGTTAGCCCAAAGGTCACTTCCAACTATTCAAAGGAACCATAACAAGTAACACAAGTGGTCTTTAACTCATCCCCTTCAGCAATATGAACTTGATAGTTTTCAAAAAGCAAGTTCACCTTTGTAATCCATTTGACTCATCCTAATCTATCAAACAAATTAGAAATAAGAGGAAAAGGATACTAATTCTTTATCATAATCTTGTTGAATGTCCTGTAGTCAATGCACATACATAATGAACCATTGTGCTTCCTTTGGAACAAAACTAAGGTGTCATAGGGAGCCTTTAAAGGTCGAATTTGGCCTGTATCAAGTAAGCTAACCAGCTGCCTCTTTAACTCATCGAACTCGGCTTGTGCCATGGATAAGGGGTCATAGTGGGTAGCTTAGACCCCAACTCTAATTCTATCTTATGATCTACCTCCCTCTTTAATAAAAGTTGTTTAGGTAGCTCAGGAGGCATCATGTCCCTATTCTTTTCAAGAATTCCTTTTATCTTTTAGGATGGGTCTGCCTCTTGAGGGCCAAAAGGGTCATTTGTCACCATGGTCACCAAGTATGTGATTTTCCCTCACTGAAAGCCCTTCATTGTTTGCATCGTAAATAAGATCATCTTATCACTTGTCTTTAAGGTAGCAGAAACCATGCATGAGACCTCCTTATCAAGCACACACAAAGAGTTGAAATATGGCATAAGAACAACTTGTACCTTGCGAAGGAAGTCCATGTTAAGTACAATTTTGAAGTCATCCATGTGTGCCACCGAGAAGTAGACCATGCCTTCTCATTTATACATCTCAAGCCACACCATTCAAGAGCTTGGCACCTACATTAACAGTCTTGAGCTAGCCCCCACCATTAGTCATATTCAGACCAAGTCGTTAGGCTTTCTTCTCTGTGATTAAGTTGTGAGTGGCACCTATGTCAATCATGACTTGGGCATGCTAGGCATTAATCTGCACATCCACAAACATCAACCCCTTACCTTTCATTGTTTGGAGTTTTTGTTTAACCTTAAGAGCATTAAGCAAATATAGAGAACCAATATGTACATCAGAACATTAATTGTTTGTGCCTCTTGTTGCTCAACCATGGTTGCCAACAAACCCAATTTTGGACAGTCTTTCATAGGGTGTGGTCCCTTGCACACAAAACACCTTCCTTTAGACATGAAAGACTTTTTTGTCTCTTTATAGTCCTTTTTAATGGATGGTTTGTTGCTACCCTTTTCATTGTCTCTATCTTGCCCCACCTTTGGTGGAATTACCCTTAGAACTCTTAGTCTTATAAGGCTCTCCCCTTTAGTACTCAATGAGGGACTCCACAATTGCAATGGCCTCATCGACATCTTTGGCTTCATGCCACTACACCTTTTACTTGGCCCAATTTTGGAGTCCATCTACGAAGTAAAACAGTGAGTCCTCTACTCATAAGTTAAGGATTTTCAATAATAACGTTATGAAATCCCTCACATAGTCGCAGATAAAAGACTTGTATTTTAACTCTCTTAGCTGCTTACACGTCTCATATACCATATTCTCAGGGAAGAATTGCCTCTTGTGTTCCCTTTTGAATTCCTCCTATATGACTATGGTGCAAAGGCCTTTTTGCATATCTATATGCTTCCTATGCCACCATGAGATTATCGTATTAACAAGGTAAAAGGTCATCGTGTTCTCCTTGTCTTGCTCATCTACCACTTAAGACACTCAAAGCATCTCTCCATCTACCAAAGGAATTTCTTTACCTCTTGGGCATCCCTCTTGCTCGAGAATTCCTTAGACTTGGGAGTCTCTACCCTTGAAACTCCCCTTGAGCTTCATCATTAGTCATAACCTTCTTGTCCATGGCTATGACTTGGCACATCTCATCCATAACGATCTCTAAAGAGGCCACTCGAGTTTGCAAGCTTCTAAAGATCTTCATGATTGTTGCCTTGAAGACTTACTCATCCCTGTGACACCCTTTGCTATTGGAAAGGGACTCTTGGACATCCCCTCTAACTTTGTCAAGCTCCTCTAACATGTAAGACTTTAAAGTCTCAAAGTTATGTTTGACATGCTCAATACATACTCCTAGTTCAACCATTACCTATTCAATTATGTTGGCCTTCTCCTCCGCAGTGGTAAGAGTTATGGTAGGGTAGGTCTTGTTATTTCCACACTCCTTCTTGTTTCCACCTTAAGTAAGAAAGGGATCACGTCCCCTCTTCATGCCTTGGTGATCCCTTACCACATTCTCCTTCATTATGCTTGACACTATGTCTCACAACCTACTCTGATACGACCTGTCACAGACATACAAGTTTTACTCACGACCGTGCGACACTTAGCTCTCTCCCTACACCCTTTGTAGAAGTTAAGTCAGCTTTCCCCCTTGAATGGTGAAGAGACAGTGAAGCACAGCGAAAAAATACAAGAGAGAATGATTAAAGAAAGAAAACACTATATTATGTTTAAGAGAGAGTATAAGCACTTTGGATGCTTTCCACACTTAGGACTAATTCCCTTTATATACAACTCTACCTTTTAAATGGATGGTTAAAATTAATTTAATTTAAAAGCTACATTCAAGTCTCTAAAGAGTTCTATAAAGATTTCTACAATTCTATACACATCAAGTCAATTCTAGAATGATAAGGAATGTTATGAAGTTCTAGTAACCTCTTCATTTTTCAAGATTTTACTAGGGTCCTTTAGAACTTTCCTAAACATTTCAAGATGTTATATTAAAAAAGTTTCCAAATCATGGAGGTAGCATTAGCATCATATGATTTTAGATCTAGGTTATTTTCCTCGATAGATGAAACTTTAATTATTTCATTAGTATTTGAGCTTTGTTGTTTTGTTTCATATGAAATTAAATAGTTTCATACTTTATGTATATATATGATAGGAATGATCTAATGCTTGCTATTAAAATAATTCATGACAAAGGTGTGCAATTTTTTAAAAAATTTTTTGAAAACATGGGCATATTAGATCAATGAGCAATTGGTTCATCTAATTAATTAGCAAATTAAACTTGAAATTTGGCTTCAGGTTATTAGGCCACTTCTATCATGTTGCAATAGACAAGCAAGCATAAAGACATCTAACTTCAAAGAAGTTAATGATTTTTTTAAGATGGCCTTACATTTTCATTATTTATGCAACACTTACTTGAATAGTTAATTGACATTAACTATCTTAGTTTTAATTGGTATTTGTAACTTAGTATACAATAAGCATAAAAGTAGGAAGATAATAAGGTTCATGGCATGGAGCTATAAAATAAAAAAAAGAAAATTAAGAAACTAAAGACAAGATTTTGATAGAAATAAAGTACATGCCTTAAAAGCATGTGCGACTCTTTCCTCTTTCTTTCTATTGTTAATAGAGAATAAGGTATGCTTTTTAGAATGCCTTTCACAATTTTCTCTGAACCATTGTGTTTATCAAAATTTTTACTATGATTACACAAATTATGGATTTCTCAATTCTAATAATTGACCATAAACTTAAATTGTCATATGCTTTTATTATTATTTCTAAATTCGTATACATTGCAGATATTTGTCATTGTAATATTGTATATATCAAACACCAATGGTGGCAATTGAATGTTTTAACTGGATTTTCCATACTCGCAAATCTTCAAACTTGAGAGTGGCTGGCAGCCAATTCCTTTAGCTGATTTTCTATTAGCCAATTCTCTATTAGCCAATTCTTTTGGTTGATTTTATATCAGTTACCAGTGAAATGCCCTGAAATGTTCTAGGGGAGCCGAGAGGCTTACTAGGACCCTAGAACATTCCACCTTATTCTAAAATTCTCTTAATTATGCAGACTCGTAGAGAACTTTATAGAATTCTCTAGAGTTTTGATTGTAGTCATTAAATTAGATAAATCCCAACCTTCCATTTAGGAGATAGAGTTGTATATAAAAGGGATTAGCCCTAAGGGTCATCAAATTCACTTGTACTCTCTCTCAACTAAAATAATGTTTCTTTTCTCTCATCATTCTCTCTTGTGTTTCTTGTGGGGCTCTACTCTCTCTCTTCACTATCTAAAGGGGGAAGGTTGACTTAATTTCTACGAACAGTGAAGGGAAAGCTAAGTGTCACAGGGTCGTAAGTGAAATTCATACATCCATGATAGTTGGTATCAGAAATAGGTTTGTGAGGCATAATGTCGAGCACCATATAGGGGAATGTGGTGAAGGAACACCAAGGGATGGAGAGGGGACGTGATCCATCTCCCTCTCATGATGGGAACAAGAAAAAGGAGTGTGGACATAGTAAGACTCGTTTTGTCGTCACTCTTGCCACTTTGGAAGAAAAGTCCAACATCCTTGAACAGGTAATGTCTGAAATGGCTTCACGTATTGAACATATTGAACATAATTTTGATGCTTTAGAGTCTCACACATTGGAAGAGCTTGACAAAGTAAAAGGGGACGTCCAAGAGGGTCTTTCCAATAATGAAGAGTGTTACGAGAGTGAGCAAGCCTTCAAGACGACAGTCATGCAGACTGTCAAAAGCTTGCAAACTCAAGTGACCTCTTTAGAAACCATTTTGGAGGAGATGCACCAAGACATAGCCATGGCAAAAAGGTTGTGGCTAACAATGGCAGCTCCTAGGGTGGAGACTCCCAAGCCCAAAGAATTCTCGAGCAAAAAGGATGCCTAAAAAGGTGGAGAATTTCCTTTGGCAAATGGAGAGATACTTTGAGTGTCTAAAGATGGTAGACAAGTGAGACAAAGTGAACACAGCAGCCCTGTACCTTGCGGATACAATAACTTTGTGGTAGTAAAGGAAGCATGTGGATATGCAAAAAGGCCTTTGCACCATAGAGACATTGGAGGACTTCAAGAGGCAGTTCTTCCCTGAGAATGTGGTATATGAGGCATGCAAACAACTGAGGGAGCTGAGACACAAGTCTTTTATCCCTGACTATGTTAGGAATTTCACTACGTTGTTGCTAAAAATACCTAACCTAGGGGTAAAAGATGCATTATTCTACTTCATGGATAGACTCCAAAACTGGGCCAAGCAAGAAGTGTAGCAGCGAGGGACGAAAGACATTGATGAGGCCATTGTAATTATGGAATCCCTCACCGAGTATCAAAGGAGTGGGTCTTCTAAAAATAAGATCTCTAAGAGTAACTCCAACAAAGGTGGGGGAGAAAGAGATAGAGGCTAAGGGAGCCACAACCCATCTACTAGAACGGACTATGAGGAGAGGAAACAATTGTTCATGCTTAAAGGAGGGTGCTTCATGTGTGAGGGGTTACACCCTATGAAAAATTGTCCAAAACTGAGTTCGTTGGCAGCTATGATCGAGCAACAAGAGTTGTATGCAGTTAATGGCATAACAAAGTAAATTGGTTCTCTATAATTGCTTAACACTCTCAAGGGCAAACAAAAGCTCCAAGCAATGAGTGGTAAGGGGCTGATGTTTGTAGACGTGTAGATAAATGGACAGCACACCCAAGTGATGATTGACACAGGAGCTACTCACAACTTTATCACTAAGGAGGAAGCTAAACAACTCAGTCTCTCTATGACCACTAGTGGGGGTTGGCATAAGACCATTAACACTGGTGTCAAGCCTTTAAGTGGGATTGCCTGGAATGTACCGATGAGCCTTGGTCCATGGAAAGGTGTAATTGACTTCTCAGTGGCGCACATGGATGATTTCAAGATCGTGTTGGGCATGGACTTCCTTCATAAGGTACAAATCATTCCTATTCCTTACCTAAATTTTGTGTGCGTGCTTGAAAAAGAGGTCCCATGTATGGTTCCTGCCATCTCAAAACTAAAAGATAGTGAAGGGCTTATCACCTATTTGGCAACAATGGTGATTGATGACCCCTCTGGCCCTCAAGTTGCTAACCTACCCCAAGAGATTATAAATATTCTCAAGGAAAATAAGGATATGATGCCCCTCAAGTTGCCTAAATGACTTCCACCAAGGAGGGAGGTAGATTACAAGATAAAATTGGAACTGGGGTCTAAGCCTTCTGCCATGACCCCTTGTCGCATGTCGCCTATCGAACTCAAGGAGTTAAGGAGGCAGCTAACTAGTTTACTTGATTCGGGTCAAATTCGACCTTCAAAAGCACCCTACGGTGCCCCAATTCTATTCCAATGGAAACACGATGGTTCCTTATGACTGTGTATCGACTACAGGGCACTCAACAAGATTACGGTAAAGAATCGATACCCCCTTCCTCTCATTCCTGATTTGTTTGATAGAGTAGGACAAGCCAAGTGGATTACAAAGGTGGACTTGTGTTCTGGATACTATCAAGTTCGTATCATAAAAGGAGACGAGGTAAAGACCACTTATGTTACTCGCTATGATTCCTTTGAGTGGTTAATGATGCCTTTTGGGCTAACCAACGCCCCTGCCACTTTTCTCTACACTTATGAACTAGATTTTTCAGCCATTCTTAGACCAATTTGTAGTGGTCTACTTGGACAACATCCTTATCTACAGTGAGATTCTTAAAGACCATGTAGACCACCTATAAACTGTGTTCAGGCTTTTGCAGGACAACGAGCTCTACATAAAAAAGGAGAAGTGTACTTTCGCAGCACGAGAAGTACACTTCCTTGGTCATGTGGTGGGGAACGGATGAATTCAAATGGATGAGGAGAAGGTGCGAGCTATCCAAGATTGGGAATCACCAAAGAACATGTCACAGTTGTGATCATTTCTTGGTCTAACCAACTACTACAACCGGTTTATTGAAGGATACTCAGCACGTACGATCGCTTTAACCGACCTGTTAAAGAAAAACTAGTCCTGGGAATAGACAACTCAACAGCAAATGGCCTTTGAAGGGTTAAAGGTTACAGTAAGTAGAGAGCCCGTCCTTGTCCTTCCTAACTTTACAAAGGTGTTTGAAGTCCACACTGATGCTTCTGACTTTGCTATAGAAGGGGTCCTAATGCAAGAAGGGCATCTCGTGGCTTATGAGAGTAAAAAATTAAACAACATTGAACGAAGGTACACGGTGCAAGAAAAAGAGATGACCTCATTGTGCATTATCTTTGTATGTGGCACCATTATTTGTTAGGTTCTCAATTTGCAATCAAGACGGACAATGTGGCCACTAGCTACTTCCAAACCCAAAAGAAGCTAATCTTGAAACAAGTTAGGTGGCAGGATTATTTGGCAGAATTCGACTATACATTGGAATATAAGTCGAGCAAAGCCAATGTAGTCACTGATGCTCTAAGTCGCAAAGTAGAATTGACGATCATCTCTGGCGTACAAGGGGATATCAAAGACCTAATTAGAGAAGGGCTCACGTATGATCCCATGGCTAAACAACTTATCGACCTTGCTGTCAAGAGGGGGACAAAAAGGTTTTGGGTTGAGGATGATCTAATTTATACCTGAGGTAGGCGACTCTATGTGCCTAAGTGGGGAAATATAAGACACTCCCTTATTAAGGAGTGTCATGATACCAAGTGGGTAGGTCATCGAGGCATAAAAAGGATATGGACATTATTAGAGGCGACATACTATTGGCCCCAATTGAGGGATGAGGTTGAGATGTATGTTAGAACCTGTCTCGTGTGCCAACAAGATAAGGTTGACCACCAATTACTTTAAGGCTTACTAAAGCCTTTACCAATACCTCAAAGGCCTTGGGAGATCATCATTATGGACTTTATTTCTTCCTTACCCAAGTCAAAAGGGTCGGGGTTAATCATAATGGTTGTAGATCGCTTTTTAAAGTACGAGACTTTCATCCCTGCCCCAACTGATTATACAGCCGAAAAGGCAATAGACTATTCTTTAAAAATATGGTAAACTATTGGGGGTTGTCACGCAATATCATAATTGATCATGATCCTAATTTCACTAGTCGACTGTGGGATGAGTTGTTCAGACTTTTAGGGACTGAGTTGCATTTCTCCATGAGTTTTCACCCTCAAACTGACAGTTAAACTGAAAGGGTGAATGCTCTTTTGGAGTGTTATCTTAGACACTTTGTAAGTGCCAACCAACGCGATAGGGGAAAACTCCTGGATATGGCTCGATTTTCTTACAATTTACAAAAGAGCGAGGCAACCGAGAGAAGTCCCTTTGATTTGGCAACTAGGCAACAACCTTTAACACCCCATAGCGTGAATATGGATTCATCAACTAGAAGCCTAAGAGCTTTAAAGATGGCTAAGTCATGGAAGGAGCAAGCTGACATAGCCCATTCCTGCCTTGATAAGGCAGCTAAAAAGATGAAGAAATGGGCAGATAAAAGAAGATGACAAGTTGAGTTTGCTGTTGGTGACAAGGTAATGGTCAAAATCTTGCCCCAACAATTCAAAGCTTTCCGTTCTATCCATAAGGTTCTAATAAGGAAGTATGAGGGACCTTACTCAGTCCTGGGGAAGGTTGGTAAGGTCTTCCACAAGTTGGATCTACCTACAAGTTGGATCTACCCAAAAACTTAAAAATTCACCCAGTCTTCCACGTGAGTATGCTCAAACCATTCAAGAAAGACCAGGAAGACCCAAGACATGAAGTATCCACTAGAGCTTTCCCAATTGTGATAAAGTCCTATGACAAGGAGGTCGAAGAAATGTTTGACAAGTGGATTGTTTGAAAATGTGGTATACCACCAAACACTCAATACTTAATCAAATGGAAGGGATTGCTTGAGAGTGAAACAACTTAGGAAAGCAAAGAAGATATGTGGCAATTTCAACAACAATTTCAAGAATACGAGGTTGTCAAAGGATTAGGTGGGGGAGAGTGAAACGCCCTGGAATGTTCTAGGGGAGCTGAGAGGCTTACGAGGATGCTAGAACATTCCACCTTATTCTAGAATTCTCTTGATTATATAGACTTGTAGAAATTTTTGTATAATTCTCTAAAACTTTGATTGTAGTTGTTAGATTAAATCAATCTCAGCTTTTTATTTAGAAGTTAGAGTTGTATATAAAGGGGATTAACCTCAAGGGTGGAGGATATCAAATTCACTTATATTATCTTTCAAATAATATAGTGTTTATTTTTCATCATCATTCTCTTTTGTATTTCTTGTAGGGTTCTACTCTTTCTCTCTTCACTATCTAATAGGGAAGATTGACTTAGTTTCTACGCCAGAAAAGTTAAGTGATGCGTGGTTGTGAGATACCACTGTAATAATAATTAAAAATAAAAAATAAAAAAACTTACCAGAAGTTCACTCTTTTTTATCCATCCTGTTAAGTTGCAGCGATGATATTTTGAAAAAGGTAGCAAACATTAAAAAAAAAAAAAAAGGTATGCTTCACATTTAGATGAATTAAAAATGAGGATATTCGTAAGTAAAATAAATATAAATAAATTAAAAGGGTGACTTTTGTATCAATTTAGATATATCCAACATAGATCATTAGATACTTATGTTAGAGGACAACTAAATTTAGGTAAATTGAATAAAAATAAGAAAAGTTAAATTTAAATTGAATTGATAATTTTTAGTTAAAAATATTTAGAATGATTAAAATTATTTAGTCTATTTTAAGTAGGGATACTTAGCATATTTTTACATATTATATATAAAAATAAATATTCATATGTACTTTTTTGTAAAAAAATAAAAAAAAGGGGTTAATGACAATAAGATCAAATCATAAATAGTAATAATAAGTGAATTAAGTAGAAAATTTTTGTGTAACTTTCTCCTGCCTTCCCTCTCCTGATCTCCCTCTCCTTTTGCCATTACTTAGCTCAATCTCTCTCTCTCTCTCTCTCTAGATCTCCTCTTTCAATTCGTCAATTCTATTGCTTTTCATCTGTTTCTCACTCACTCTCTAGAATACTCATTTAGGGGGAAGAGGGTTTCTTTCTCTCTCAAATGTTTTACTCATTCTATGGTCGGATCTTGATTACACTCTTTCACAAACTATGGTTAGGATCTCTTATTTTTGCTCTTCCAGCTTTTTTTCTGAGATGATTATTATTATTATTCTCCCTTATCTTGATTTTTCAGTATTTCATTTTATTTAAAACTAGTAAATTAGGCAATTAGCTAGTTTGATTTACTGAATGCGCGAATTCTCTGCATTAATGGGTTCTCTTTAAATTTTAATTATTGGGGGTTTGATGTCTAGGTTATCTAGGCATTGTTCCTTGAATTAGTTTTAGACCATGCTTTGCATTTTGGTGCGTAAATCTTTGCAGTATTTGGCATTTGTCCTTTGTTATTGATAATTTGTTGTTTTTTTTTTCTAATAAAAACAAAATTGTTGTGTTGGGTACAGTTACTCCATTTTTGCGCTTTTATCATCTCTTAGTTTATTCAGGCACCATATCTGATCTGATTCAGGTACTTCTCTCTTTTGTAGATTCACTTCTGTAAATAACTCTCTTGTTTTACTTTCTTCTTCTTCTGACTAGATTTGTGGTATGAAGCCAAAAGTTTCAATTTGTTGTAATTTATTTTCTCCGTAGTGTTCTATACCGTTTCTTTTCATATTTGACAATATATTGTTAATAGATGCCACAAACACAAATGTGAGAGTCTCGGGTACTCTGATGCCTTTTTTTTCTTTTCAATATATATATTATATTGTTAACAGATACAACAAAGGTTTTCCTTGCCGTACATTTGTATTTGGTTAAAAAATTCAATTGTAGGTAATTGGCAATATTATGGACTCTCTTTTCATGATCTTAATAAATACAAATGAGCTTTCTTTATTTGCTTCATTTTCACTTTTTGAGTCTATCAAAATTCCTCTTGCTTCAGCTTCATAGGGGGCCCTATTTTGGTTTAATGGCTTCCCTATTCCTTGAAAAGCAGCTATTTTAAATGGAATTATTATGGGAACTTTACCAAAAGAAGGCATCTCATTACATGATGCTTGCATACTGTAGGGTCATGGGAAGGGTCAAATTTATGCAACCTTAATCTTATTTTCACAAAGAGGCTACTTTTGTGACTTGAACTTGTGTCCTTGAGGTCACAATGGAGCAACCATGCTTACACCAAGGCTTGTCTTTTAGGATTTTTATAAGTCTCTTTTTAATAGAAAGATTCATGCTTTTCTTTTTCCTCCCATTTAGGAGTTTGCCATTTAGGGTGTGATATGATCCTGCACATGTGCTTTTGTTAGTTTATGATTTGTCTTAGTGTTTGCTTTACTCCTATTTGGTTATGGTTTTCCTCCGCTGGTTTGCTTGCCTTTAGTTGTTAAACTTGATTCAATATGCTTTGGCTGCCTTTCGATAATAATTGGTTGGGAAGTCATTTTTCTCTCTGCTATCAGTTTGTCCAACTCTATGAAGCAATTATATTTCATAAATCAATAAGCCAATGGGATGTGGACTGCAAGTCTCAAAAGATGGATGGAAAAATGCAATGGGTTTTGTTTATATGCCCTTTGATTTTGTTTCTCATTTTCCTTTTGTTTAGGTTCTGAGCCTGCTGATTGAATGTTTTTGATTTGTTAAATAGTAATTGGTCGTGTGATTAATAGGGGATGAGTCACATGACTAGTGACACTGAGGATACAGTGTTTTCCAAGGATAAGACTGAGTTGCCATCAACTGAGGAAGGAGATTTTGGTGGAAGAGAAAATGGAGTTTTCTTGAAGAAAGGACCATGGGCATCTGCTGAAGATGCAATCTTGATAGATTATGTGAAGAAACATGGTGAGGGGAACTGGAATGCTGTTCAGAGACACTCAGGGCTGTCCCGTTGTGGCAAAAGCTGCAGACTGCGATGGGCCAATCACCTCAGGCCTAACTTAAAGAAAGGAGCATTTAGTCATGAAGAAGAGCAGTTAATAATTGAACTACATGCCAAGATGGGAAACAAATGGGCACGCATGGCTGCATATGTAAGTTCATTTCTTTTTGTTGTACCTTCCTCTCTTATTTTACGTTGCATGTAGATTTCACTTTGTAGATATTAAGTTGAATGCATCCTGGACAACATTCCCAAACTGACACTCCTTCAACTACCATGAAAATTAACATTTTCCATGGCTTGTATATTTTTTCAATCCATTCCCCACTTTTGTAAATTTTATATTGCAGTACAGATTTCTGAATGGGAATTGTTATGCCAGAGTACAATCCCTTAAGAGTGTTTTATAATTACCTCTCTAATAAGGAAAGATAAAGTTCCAAGCCTTGATGGTTTAACTGTTGACAACCCCCGCACCCCCTGCCCCCCAAAAAACAAGAAAAAAAGAAAAAGGAAAGATAAGGGAAAAATTCATTGGATGTCCTGTGTTGGCCCACCAGAACATGATGTGTTTTTAATGACAATGAAAAACAACTGACCTATAGAAATTAGTTCACTCTCTGTATAAGGGGACAAAAAGCCCCCAACTTGGAATTCTGTTTAAAAATTGATTGTTAAGAAATTAACAATGTTCTGAAACAGCAAGGCTTTTTATTCTGGTACAGTAGGCACAGAACAAGAAAGTTGCCAGCCATGAATGTGGCCTACTCCAGCCTTATCTGCACTAAGCAAGTTGTGCAGGGAACAAGGCTATTTCTGAATTGGAGTATTTGAGCAATTAGTAGACAAGCCATTCCATGGTTTTTTAGATGGAAGTACCATGCCTTACATTCAAGATCATGATAACATTCATGTGGATATCACAGATAACAATTTCAATGCATTACACATTCTGAGAGATCTAACTTCTGGGAACTGTTTATTTTCTGTTGAGAAATCTGCTATGGTAATTTCCACACAAAGATCTCTTAAGATATGCTGAAGACTACAATAGCATGAATCTTCATACTTAATTTAAACCAAAAAGGTTTTCATCGGATTGAAAAAGAAAATTGTATGAAAAGTGGAAGATGAAAGGGAATAGAATTTTAGGGATGAAGACATGTCAACATGTTAAATGTTGTGTTGCATTGCAATGCATAGACTCACTGCAGTAACATTTGATTAAACATAAAGTACCTACTGCACATATTGGAACATAGTTGTTGACAGCATCTTTCTTTGATAATTTAATCTTTCTTTCTGCTCTTCTTAGCTACCTGGTCGGACAGACAATGAGATAAAGAATTACTGGAATACCCGAATTAAGAGACATCAGAGGGCTGGCTTAGCTCTTTATCCTCTTGAAGTCTCTCTGCAAGCAACACAAGAGAGTCAACAGGGTCTGAACATTGGTGGTGGAGATGATGGTGGGGAAGAAGGTTGTCATGATCTCCTGCAGACAAATAGATGTGAGATACCTGATGTTGTATTTGACAGCTTAAAGGCTAGCCAAGGCATCTTACCTTATGTCCCTGAACTTCCTGACATTTCTGCAAGCAACATGCTTATTAAAGTGCTCGGTTCTTCTCAATATGATAGCTTTATGCTGTCAGCGATACATCGCCAAAAGCGTCTTCGAGAATCAATGACCTTTTTACCTTGTTACAGTGGTAGTGTGAAAAATGAGTTCTTGTTTGACCAGTTTCAGGATAACACTTGTGATAAAATCTATCAATCCTTCAGGTCTTCTTTTCCTTTTGATCCTGATTCCACTATGGACTCACAATCATTTGAGGAAAATCAGGACAGCCATACCATTTCCAATGGCAATTTCTCTGCTTCTATGCCCACTTCTGAGGCTATGAAGTTGGAGCTCCCTTCACTCCAATATCCAGCAACTGATTTAGTTAGCTGGGGGACATCTTCCCCACAACAGTTGCTTGAATCTGTTGATACGTTCATCCATTCTCCACCTAATAGCATGGTTCAGTCCACTTGTCCTTCGCCATGCAATAGTGGCCTATTGGATGCTTTGCTTCATGAGGCAAAAACTCTAAGTAGTGGTAAAGGTCATTTTTCAGGCAGTTCATCCTGTGTTACCCATGGCGATAATGCTGACAGGTCCCCCAGGAATATTTGCGAGACAGAATGGGAAGACTTTGCCCCCCTTTCTCCATTGGGTCATGCTTCAACCTCACTTTTCAGTGAATGCACTCCTGACACTGCCAGTGGAAGTTCTCTGGATGAATGCCCTTATACTGAGACCTCCACTGGTGAGCTTCTAATGATTCCAGTGTCTAAAGGTTGATTTCTGGAATTCTGCATTTGAAGCATTGTCAGGGTTATCCTTCTTGTCATGAAATATCAATTGATTAAGGGTTTCATTTGGATTTAGGAAATGCTTCATCCTAGTAAGCAAAAGTAAACTCACTTTTGAAAAAAAAAAATCTCCTGTGAGAGGACAGCCTGATTGTTTCTTTATCTATGCTGTGTTTACAGTCTTGTTTAATTCTGTTGGTATTTGGGATCATTCATTGCAAGTCGATTCTGCTTAATACAAATTGTTTAAAAGCAACATTGGTATAGCTCTCACAACTTGAACTGTTATTTGTTACAGTATCCCAGCTTGAATCTGTATGTATGCAGGATGCCAAGTAAAATCAGAACCTGTAGACCGGATTTGGACTCCAGGTGGAGCAGAAGAAATCACTACGCATTTGGATATTATTCGCCCCGATGCTTTACTTGCTTTGGAATGGTTTGAGCAGAGTTCAGCTTATGTTAAGGACCAGGTTATCATGCCTGATGACATAGCAATACTTCTTGGTGATGATTTGAGCAACGGCTATAAGCAGATGGGCTCTTCTGCATCGAACCAAGGATGGGGGCTTGGTTCTTGCTCATAGAATAGCATGCCTGTTGTCTGTCCAATGTCCAAACTTTGTTGAATATCTGCTATCTACGAAGGCAGAGGCTTTTGCTTTTTGCTTCATTCCTGTTGTTGGTCTCTTTCATTTCTTCAATTGTGTAGTCTGATGCATGTCTAGTTATCTGCTGGACTAACAAAAAGGTCCTTTGGGCAGGGCTATGGCATTGCATGGTCGTGTCAATTTTATTTTATTTCTGGCCTTTAATTCGCTACTGCTTTGCAAGAGCGCGCATGGAATGTATGCTAACATAATACCAAACTTGAGGACTTACTTAAGTGTGTTATAGGGCTTTTGTTATCTTTGTGGAATAAATGTGCACTTGAACCCATTGGCATTTATCTGAGCTGTTGAGCGGTTTTAGTTTGTTTCCAAGTCATTAGCTGTGATTTCTCTTTTTGTCTCTCGGCAGTCAATGTTATATCAATTTGACCAACAGCAAATTTTCATTAGGGCTTGGCTGTGGCCCCGCAAGCAGCCGGTAGGTTTTGGGATTGGAACAATGGCTCAGTTTCGGGGGCTGAAAGACCCATCAAATACTAAAACTTGGATTAGCTACTTAGGTAGTTTTGTAATAATAAATTTTATTTGTTAATTGGATAATGACCTTTTGTTGCTCCATTTATTTCATTATTTTGTGCGGAAAAATATACAAATTTACAATGCATTTATTAGAGAAAAACTCAACTCTCATTTTCTTTAAGTAATGTAACCATGGTTGTTTACGTGACAGTTTCTTAATTCACAATAAAGAGAAAGAAAAATCAAAATTACCTCTTTATTTTCTTTTAAAAGTACCAAACCTATTTTTCTTATTAAAAAGGATAAGAAAAAAAAAAACTCTCTGATTCTTTTTTTTTATAAAAAAAAAATTCTTCAAAAGGAGAAAAAAAAAAAGGAAAAGAAAATACTCATAATATAATTTTTTATATATTTTTCTCTTTTTGTTTTTCTCTAAACAAAATTCCAACTTTCCCTTTGTGAGGAGAAAAAAAAAACTACTAGTATCTTTTTCTACAATATATATTAAAATAATTGCTCCCAATTTCTTCATTTTATTTTCTTTAAAAAAAATAAAAATAAAAATATTTATAATTTAAAACTTTTTTTTTCTTTTGTGAAAGCATCTTATCTTTTTCTACAATATATATTAAAATTGTGCCTAGTGCTACATTTATATATATTCGAGAAAAAAATTTAATTTATTTTTCTTTATACAAGTCATAACTTTTTCTTATGAGACAATTTTCATTAATTCAAAAATTAAGAGAAATAAAAGAGAAAAAGGAAAAAAATAAAGAAGAAAAAAAACTCCTCTTAAATTCACTATTTATTTTCTTAAAGAAGAAAAAGGAACTTCTTATTTTAAATCCATCTATTTTTTTTTCAAAACAAAATTACTCTAAAATTACTCATTTTGATTTCTTAGAAAATAAAAAAAAATTACTTTCATATTGATGCAGAAAACTCCAAAAAGATGTGATTTAAGGATCAAATGCATACAAAGAATTAAAAAAACAACCAGAAAAGTTAAACCAAAGTGAAATAACACAAACTCTATACTCAACATTTAAAGGAACACGAATTTAGTATATTTAAAACGAATATGAACGTCACACTTTAGAAAAGAAAGGAATTGGAAGCGATGAGTCGATTAGAACGTTAAAAGAAAAAATATCTCTTGATAAGTTCTTTAGTTCTAAAAAAAAACTGAGAGAAAAAACTCTTATTTTTATATTTCACTAAAAGTTGTCTGATTTTTCAGAACTTATAAGGGTTGTCTATTTATAGGCTAAGATAATAATCCTAAAGAGGTACAAATTCCTAATTAGGACAAATATTTATTTGGAGAAATTCCTAACTATGGACAAATTTCAACATAGATAATAAACTCTTATTTAGAACTGAATGTTATTACTTAGTATAAGTTATCAAGTATTCCAATTATATTAATTAGCACTCTACTCTTTGTCAAACTTGAATTTGCACCATTTGAAACTTGGTTAGCCTGAATGTTCTCAATCAACCCATTTAATCCTTCTTTAATCTTTTTGGCTCTACCTCATGTTATTGGACCTTCTGGAATGTGTAATGGACCTCTTGTATCCATTAAATTTCTAGCTTATATTATTAAGCCTTATGAAACGTGTAATAGACTTCTTGTATCAATTGAAGTCTTCCACCCACTATCTTTACGATTCTCATCATTACCCCTCTCCTTAAAAGGATTTGTCCTTGAATCATCACTTAAAAAGGACTATCTACTCTAGGTTTTAGCTTTGAACGTCTCTGAGCTAGGAATTGTTCCTTGTGCATATGTACCCAAACCCAATTACTAGGTTCAAACACCACCCTCTTTCGTCCCTTATTGACATAGGATACGTATTGCTTAGTTCATTTTCAATATGTTGTTGTACCTTTTTATACAATTTTTTTATCATGTCAACCTTGCGCTCACCATCTAAATTGACATACTTATTGATAGGTATAGGTATCAATTCCGAAGGAGTCAACGAATTGAAACCATATACAATTTCAAATAGAGAGTAACTAGTAGCAGAATAAACACTCCTATTATATGCAAACTCAACATGTGGTAAACAAGATTATTCACATATAAATCCTAATAAGTTTGCAGTAAGTGTAAAGATAAGGGCATACCTACGAGATAATGTATCGGTTACCACATTTTCCTTACCTTGTTTATATTTAATGATGTAGGGAAAGGTCTCAATAAATTCAAGCCATTAGGCATGTCTTTTGTTCAACTTTCCTTGTCCCTTCAAGTGCTTCAAAGATTCATGGTCAGTATGGATGACAAACTCTTTGGGCCAAAGGTAATGTTGCAATGTCTCCAAAGTCCATACCAATGCATACATCTTTTTATCATAAGTAGGATAATTGAGGCTTGCTTCACTTAGCTTTTCACTAAAGTAAGCAATTGGGCACTTTTCCTGCATCAAAACAGCTCCAATGTCAATACTTAAACATCATACTCAATCTCGAAAGCGTTTGCAAAGTTAGGTAAAGCAAGTAAGGGTGCATAACTTAATTTTTCCTTGATGCAATTAAAATTTTTGTCTTGGTTACTACCCTACCTAAAACTCATGTTCTTTTTGATGAGCTTAGTGAGTGGTGCAACAATGGTGCTAAAGTCCTTAACAAAGCATCTATAGAAACTAGCTAGACCATGAAAGCTATGCATATCACTAACTGACTTAGATTTAGGCCAATCACAAATTGCCTTAACTTTTTCCTTGTCAAACTCAACACCTTTAGCACTGACAACATAGCCTAAAAATGTGATTTGATTATTAGTACAAAAGAAACATTTATGTAAGTTATCAAACAATTTCTTAGAACATAAAACATTTACAATGAAACGTAAATGATCAAGATACTTTTCTAAGGTTTTACTATAGACCAAAATATCATCAAAATACATAACTACAAATTTACCAATGAATGGAAGCAAAACATGATTCATTAGTCGTACAAAAGTACTTGGTGCATTGGTGAGACCAAATGGCATAACAAGCCATTCATACAAATCGTACTTAGTTTTGAAGGTTATTTTCCACTCATCTCCCTCTCTCATCCTAATCTGATGATATCCACTTCTCAAATCAATCTTAGAAAAGACACATGAACCATACAATTCATCCAACATGTCATCTAATCTAGGTATGGGGTGATAATACTTTATAGTGATTTTTTTGATTGCTCAACAATCAATGCACATCCTCCAAGTCCCATCTTTTTTGGGTATAAGTAGAACAAGAACAACATATGGACTCATGCTTTCCCTCACATGTCCTTTGAAGCTCCTTTGTCTCCTTAAGATTACTCTTATATGCTGGCCGGTTAGGGATGGATGCACCCGGGATGAAATCAATTTGATGCTTAATTCCTCTATTAGGTGGCAATCCACTTATAATATCATTAGGGAATACATTTTCAAATTCTTGCAATATAACAACAATAACACTAGGCAAAGATGAGTCAAACTTGTTAGTGTTAAAATAAATCTCCTTGTACAAAAGTAGGATCATAGGTTGTTTGACATAAAATGCTCTTTTGACATCATTTTCTTTTGCATAAAAACTCTCTCTTTTCTTCTCTTTCTCTTGTGTCCTCACATTTTCTCCTTTCTTTTTCTCTTTTACCAATCTCTCTTTTCTGTTCACTCTCATTTTTAATCCTCAATTGATCCTCATAAGTTTGTTGAGGTGATAATGGTATAAGAGTGATGGGTTTTTCGTTCATTACAAAGGAATTTTGATTCTTAAAGCCATCAATTTTTTGTTCATTACAATTGTTCACTCTCTTTTCTGTTCACTCTCATTTTTAATTCTCAATTTTTTATTACAAAAATATGTATGAAATCAATTTTTAGATATAGAAAATAATAAATAAGTAACATGATCTAACTTTAACATTAGTGATGCAAATTTAAAAAAGAAAAATAAGACCAAACATTAAATAAAACCACTAAAATAAAAATAAAAACATATTAAAAGATAATATATACTTAATGCCAAAAGTTTCAAAAAATGACATAAAAGGATCTTTTAGATTGCTAGGTAATTCTCACAAAATTATTTAAAGGACTATTTTAGCTAGAAGAAATATTTTTACAAAAAGGAAGATTTTAACAGTTTGCAAGAAGTTTGTTAAAGCCAAGGGAGTTCATAATCCATTTTGGGTAGAAGTTATTTTGTGTCTTGTTTACTTGTTGAATAAGGAAAAAACTAGATGATCGAGGAGTGAAGATAATCATTCTTCATTACATCAAAAGAGGATATAAGCTATTTAATCCTATAAGAAAGGAGGTAATAATGAGTATATATGTGACTTTTGCTAAAAATGAAGTTTGGAATTTTGATATTGAAGAGTAGAATAACTCTCAGAGATGTTGAGTTATTATTTTGGGAGAAGAGGAAACTCAAATTATAATCCTCAATGCAAATAGAGATGGTTCATAAATTGCTCAATAAAATCCTACATCACAAATTCCACAGGAGAATGAAAGGCCAAGTAGAAATCGTCAATAATTAGTTAGATTACAAAATTATGAGGTAATTTTGAACAATGCTATTGATGATAATAGGGATTTGGTGCATTTTTCCATGTTCGCAAATTGTAAACCTGTGTCTTTTCATGAAGTTATTTAAGATACAAGGTGGGTGAATGTCATGAACGAAGAAATCAAAGTAATTGAGAAAAATAATACATAAGAGCTTACAACTATTTCACAAGGTCAGAAAGCTATTGATGTAAAGTAGGTTTTTAAGACTAAAAAGAAGTAAAATGGAGAAGTTGACAGGAATAAAGCAAGATTGGTCGTAAAAAGATTTGAACAACGATCTAAACATGATTATCATGAGTTATTCTCCCTTGTTGCTCAAATAGAAACTATCAAACTTATAATTACTTTGGTTGTGTTGAATTATTGGAAAATTCATCAAATGGATGTGAAGTCAGTATTTCTCAATTGTCCTTTTGAAGAAGTGTTTTTGAATTAGTTATCAGGTTTTGTGAAGTAAGGAAGTGAAGAAAAGGTGTATGGAACAAGCACATTGATTCTTTCCTTTATGAGACCAATTTTCAAAAATATCCTTTTAAGCATGTTTTATATGTGAAACTCAATAATTTTGGTGATATTCTGTTGGTGTGTTTATATGTTGATGAATTAATCTTTACAGACAACAATATCAGAATGATTGAAAACTAAAAAGTCTACGATACATGAATTTGAGATGACAAATTTGGGCCTCATGTTTTATTTTCTTGACATTGAAGTCATTTAAGGAGATGATAAAATTTTTATCTGTTAAAAGAGGTATACCACTAAGCTATTAAAGAAGTTTTGAATGCATAATTGCAATTCTATGATAATTTCTATAGAGTTGGCACGAGACTATCTAAGAAAGGTAATGGAACACTTGTTGATTTACTCTTTAAGCAAATTTTTAGAAGCTTGAGATATCTTACATGCATAAGACCTGATATATATTATCTAGTTGTTTTGATTAACAAATTTTTGAAATCTCCCCATCAATCTCATATGCAAGTTGCTAAAAGGATTATGAGATATATAAAAGGGAATTATGATCATGACCTACTTTATTTTTCATCTAAAAATTGTGTCCTGATAGGTTATTCTAATAGTAATTGGGGAGGAGATATAGATAATCATAGAAGTAATTGTAGATATTGTTTTAACTTTGTAAATACTGTTTGTTCGTGGTCATTTAAGAAGCAGTCAATTATTGCACTTTCAACTTGTGAAGCAGAGTATGTAACTGTAACTTCAAGTGTTTGTTAAGTTGTTTGGTTGCAAAATTTGCTAAATGATATTCATGTTTTAGTTAAAGGTCCTACGAAAATATTTATTAATAATGTTTTTGCAATCAATTTGATTAAAAATTCAGTAGCACATGGAAGGAGTAAACATATTGATACTCACTTTCATTTTTTAAGAGATCAAGTTGATAAAAGAAAGATTGAATTGACATATTGCAAGTCTGAAGATCAAGTAACTGACATTCTCACAAAATTGTTAAAGTATGAAACTTTTATCAAGTTAAAGCAGATATTGTGATTGAAAGTATTACCAAATCAGTATTAACGGATATGTTGATGTTAATTTATATTAGAATAAAATTGAAATTATAATAAAAGTTAGTTTAGTTGAATCCAATTAAAATTTTTTTATTTGAGTAGATTTAAGTATATATCATTATATAAGAATGTATGGTTTGTGTTATTAGTGTGTATTTGTATAATATTTTTATTAATTAATAAAATAAAATATTTATATAATTCTCTTAACATTGTAGCTTGATTTTATATAAAAAAGTTATGCTCTAATTTAGAATTATGTTATTCTATATATTCGTATTCTATTCAATATAAAATTAAACCAGTCTTTTCAACAAGCAGAGAACATTTCAAATTAATTCTTATTTTCTAGCTATTTTATTTTATTTTATTATATATTAAAATAAATAAAAATATGTTATTATATACTTATTTTATTTTTATTTATTAAGTTTTATCAAAAGTATATGAGTATATAAGATATATGATTACATTTATTTTTTATGACAACAATCTTATAATAAACCATAAATATTACTGCATTGTTTTTATGGATGAAATGAAAACTTGGCAACTCTTTGTCAACTCATTTTACTTACTTTCCATTAAGGTGAAGCTTGACATGTAATATAGGTGGAAAGGCTTGACTAAATGTTTGCAGCTATAACTCACTCGCCGTGGACCATAAACAGGGATATGGATGGGAATGTAACAAACAGGCGATGCAGAAGAGTACTAACTGCATATCCTCGTATGCTTCTCTTGCAAATTTGTCTCTGTATATATATATATATATATATATATATATGTTTCTTTCCCTTGTATTTGTATTTCTTAGACTTTTTTTTTTTTTTTGGGTAAATGTTCATATGGATTTAAAAATAATGACGATTGAATCACCAACTATTCCTTGACAATTTATTGTGTAAAGAGCTAAATTGTGTAAAAGCAAAGGATTACACAATTGCAATTTTAAGGTCACAAATTGCAGTTAGATAAAAAAAAAAAAACCTTTTTTATAAGAATGAAAATAAAGATAGGTACAGGAAGGGCTTGGGATCATCCCTAGTGATTGGGAGGGAAATGCTATGCATTAGATGACACTACTATAATGAAAGTTCAGGAACCAAGCCATATTCAGAAGAGAAAATTTTACACCTATAAAATAATCTCAAATTTGACAGATATAGCCTAAACTTCCACCCATTTCCTTTAGCATTCATGGAGGGTACTAATTCTAAAACAAAAATTTCAAATCCCATTTCGAATAAACAACATCCTCAGAAAATGGGATTTCAGTTCTCATTTCATTTGAATGTTTGTTGTCTTTGTTATGAACGGAGATGAAATAGAACTTAAATGTTTAGAAGTAATGAAACACAAAACATTATACCATATAATTGTTTGTTGCCAAATACAAACAATGAGTTTCAATTTTTATTATGCCGCCGAAAAGCAAGCAATTTCATGCACACCCTTCAATCTTGCCAAAACAACTGTTTTTGTTCTTTTCTGTCATCTGATTTCATAAACTGGAGGGAAAGACTGATATTACTGAAACTAGTTTTCCCTTGAAGTTGAATTAGCTAATTATGATGGGAAGCCAAGCCTTTGAACATCATACTTAATCAATCATATCGTCGTAGAGTAATTTACCTTTAACCGTTATTGTATGTATCCTTTTATTTTGTGTGCTACCTTGGCTTGAAGTGGCGTGCTAATAAGTTGCAGAAGGAGATGATCCTCTCAATGAAACGGTGGGCATGGGAGGCAAGGGTTGAAGTCTTGCATTCATCGTATTGATGCTATTTATTGGCACAAATTCTTCAGTGATGCCTATATCATCCTCAGGCGATTCAGTGGAGTCTTGTGCACTAACTTGCTGAATCCGCAGATGACAAATCACTAGTACTGCGTGCTTTATTGTTAACTGTTATGTAGTCCAATGCATAAACCACCTGCAATTTCAAACTAAATGCTGTGTTGAAGTCTAATGCAACATGAAACTGGAAACATAATAATGAATAAACAAGCTCACATCATTTGGAGATGCCAAAAATTTAAGCCCGTTCATAAAATTCAGGTCATTTTGAACTTGGGTGGTTGAACTGGATTGCTTGTTGTGCAAGTTTAGAAAGCAGAAGATGAGATTGCATACAAGTACAGCGCCATAGGTTTTCTAGCAGTGAACTTTACCGGATGATTAGCTACTTCTTATGAACTCAGTCATTTTGTTTGATTTGTTTTTATGAACGTTAATTGGCCTCTTTTTTTTGGCTGCATCTAGAGCCCAGATATTCCATTAGCTATCAAGTGGTTGATCAAGGAAATTCATCTGTATGTACAAACAATGTTCAACTTGCAATTGTCTATGCAAATACTACTCATTTAGTGCATATGCGAGATTTGAAATCTTCATTTTGGGATAATCGACAATTTTCTACGAGATTTACCTTATCCATAATTAACCTCTTTTGAGGATCCTTGCTGAGACATTTTTCTGCTACTTGAACCATCCAAAAGAGTTGGTGGATGTCGTGGGAGTCTAAGATCTTGGGGTCAATTAAGTCCGGGTAGTTTCTCTCTTTCAATAATGGTCTTGCCTGCAAGCAGAAAAGTTTGCTAATGTAAGGAATGTTGGTTTTCTAGTGGTGGAGAAGCAATAACAATCACAAAGACTGAATCTACTCATACAGTTGTCACAGTGGTCGACCATTAATAAAATGGGGGTGTGTTCATGCATAGAGCAATGGAAATCATTAGAGAACTAGTTCATGGGAACGTTAGGGTTCTTTCCCTACAGCCAAAAGGTTAGAAGTATGAATGCAAACAGGGGAGGGGAACCGAGTTTTAACATGATGATGCAAACCTTCTAACCTATTTAGAAGTTTAAGCTATTAGATGGCAAAATCCAACTAAATCACCTCTAAATAAGTTACATGAAATTAGTTTACAAGAAGCTAGTTTATTCTAAATGAGTAAATCTAGTGTTAGTTTTCAAGGGCCAAATATATGGTAATAGGGACTTCGGGACGTGTGAAGGCAGCTGGTAGAGCCTCTGACACTTCTGTTTTAAATATGAATGCATGCACACACACGCGCACACACACACACATGTTTATCTTAAATTGAAGGAATTTGCATTATTGTCGGGGTTGGGATCCTTTTGATCATGTTGGTAGACTTCTTGTACAAGGACAAAGCCCATACCAAAATTAACAGCTAATTGGATCTTCATTTCATTTTAGTGAAAAACAAAGTATCTTTTTGAGAACATTACCCATCGCACAAGGCTTTTCCCTCCAAGTGTCTTATCATTAGTCTTCAGTCCAGTTATCAGCTGCAGTAGAACCACCCCAAAGGAGTAAACATCCGTTTTGGTTGACACTTTCCCGCATTCTGCATATTCAGGTGCCATATATCCAAGAGTTCCAACAACTCTTGTCTCCAATGTTTGATCTTCTGCATCATGAGTCTTTGCAAGACCAAAATCACCAAGCTGATATGGGGAACATGTTAGATTAACTTTGATGCGGTAAAAATGTTTGGCTTAAGGCATTGAGTTGGAAAAAAATATGTATTTTTTTTCTTGGTTTCCACTTCTTGAAAATGATATCGCATGTGCTTCTGCCTTCAATGCGCTGGATTGCAGAAAATCCAGAAACTAAACTTGTCAGCTTTATGGTTAAACACACCATCCGCTCACTTGGTTTGACCAATGTAGCAACTTATTTACATCAGAAAATGAATAAATTAAGCATACAGCATCAGCTTGTATTTGGCTTATTACCAGTGAGTTGTAATCGTGGGTGATGAGGATGTTATTTGGCCTCATATCTCTGTGGATGATGTTATTATCATGCAGATATTTTAATCCTTTGGCAGCTCCCGTAGCTATTCTTAACCTCTTGTCCCAGCTTAGAGTCCTGCGTGTATGTTCTGCATCATTTTAGCAAACATAGCTCTTGGATTAGGCTTCCTTGTTCTTTACTGGTAAGCAAGTTCATGAATAATGTGCAAAAAAGTTGAGCACTTGAATAGCCTTTTCTTACGAGATATATGTTGGTCCAGCGAACCATTGCAGACATACTCGTAAACAAGCAGCCTGCGGCTTCCTTCTGAGCATGATCCCAAGAGCATGACTAAGTTCTCATGTCTCGCTCTGCTGAGGACACTGACTTCGGACTTGAATTCCCTTTCTCCTTGAAAGCTTATTAATTTATGTTGCTTCACGGCAATCTTCATCCCATTGAACTCTCCTTTGTAGACAGAACCAAAACCACCTTCAGACAGGAAATTCTTTGGGGAAAATCCGTTGGTAGCAGCATGGAGCTCTGCATAACTGAAGTCTCTCTTCCATCCTATCTTTGGTCGTCTATTTTTGCAAACTGAGCAAAGGGAGTTTTCGAAAACCTCATCTGGCAGACCCTCTTGCATGCAGTCATTGTTATCATGTTCTTTTTGTTCTTCATCTGGGCTTCTTGTATTGTATGCCTTCTTTTGGATCTGCTGTTGATGTTTGTCAGCTGAGGTTCGGAGGTCTCCTGTTTCTCTTTCTCTATTCGTACCTATTTCATATACTTGAACATTTAAGGAGAATATATCCTTGGCAAAACTAGACGTTGACGGATCAAGGTTACTAACACTTGAAGCAGAGGCAGTTGCAAGGATTTCTTTACCATGATCAAAATCCTTTTTTGTATACTTGCTGGTCTTGGGAGGAGTTAGAGGTTCTGAAACAACATTTAACTTATCTTAAGGTTCTTGCCATTTGTGCGCAAGTGTAAGAAGAATTGATGTTGTGAAAATGAACACTTTGCTTCAAATTTGTAGATACTGTAGCTATCAGGATTCTGAGCGTTTATATGTGCTCTCTCAAGGAAACATGAATACATGATGAAAATTGCTAAATGGCCATGAAAAATAATTGGGGAAGGGATTTAGCAGATAGCAAAGATGATAATAATGTATGCCCTCTAGTGAATTCAGCTGAAATTGCACCGTTGGCACATCAATGAAACAGATTATGCTAAAAATAAAAAATAAAGAACTTTGACAAAATGACCAGAGACCATTAAGAGATATCTCCTTATCAAACATCAAAAGGATCTGCATTCAATGTTACTACATATGAGCTGGTGTACTTGATTCAAAGACCTTATACTAACTAATGTGCTTTCATTGGCCCAAACAAGGTGTGTATTGTTGACTTATGTGTATGCAGTTTGGAGTCCATAATAGAATGCTAGACTAGAAAAACTGAGAACTTACTATGGGGAAAAATCCCATCCTTGCTTCCAGGTAACATTTCGTCATATCTTACATTGCGGTGGTCTCTGCTCTTGGTTTCTGTTTCTGTGAGATTTTTTTCTATTTCTTTCTGTTTTGGTGCTTGCAGTAGTTCAATTGTATTGTCGCGCTTCATCCGTGATATGCCACGTGGGAGCTTCTCCATGAAGTATTTCTTATCTTTCTTCATTTTCCTGCCCACATTGCTCAAAAGGATGAGACCTGCCTTCTGATTGCTAGCATTTCCAAGCCATTAAAAGCTCATTAAACAACTATGCAGAAAGAAAAAACATCTGAACAATCTGTGGACTTCTCACAAGAGTGAAGCAACTCCGGATATGATCAGAAAGTAGTTACTGTAAGCACTTGGAAATTGTCTTAATAAAGCAGGTATGAATTAAACTGCATATCAGCACTAATATCTTGAATCTGAATCCATCTTTATTCCTGGAGCTGCATACTCTTTTTGAACAATTATGTATTTGGTACTATCTGGAAACACAGAATTTGATTGCATGATGAATACCTTTTACCATGTTTCAAATGAAATCACAGCATATCCAGTAAAATGCCTCGGACTTTTGGTATCAATGTATTTTTTTCACATTATGTGAAGTAAAAATTGAACTCTTCAAATCTGAAGGCCTAAACCACTGTTGATTGTGTTTTTGCAATGGCAAATATACCTTTTCATGTGAACTTATCATGCAGAAGAAGACAGTTATGCATAATTAGTTCTGGGACTATTTTTTATTATGCATTGAAGCAGCTTCAGGAGTAACAGTGCAGGTAATTTCAATACAACATTTCAAAGAACTAATAACTTTATAACTTTACTTACCTGTCAAGTATCACCCAACTGGCCTTGAAACTTTTGGCAGCATTTAGGGCCACTGTCTTTGGACTATCTCCTGCCCGAACCTCTATACTGAATTCAATCTGAGGAAATTCAAGCATTATATTGATGCCATGAGCCTCATTGGGCTATTCTTTGCCATCTACCCATAATGTGCATTAGCAAAATTAGTTTCTAGTCTAGCTATTATGTGCATCTCCTAGTTTTTGAACCTGCAACCAATTTATTGTAGGTTTTACGACTCAGAGCAGCTTCCTCATGTGAAAATGCCTAAGGATTATGTTAGGAAATTGCTCAAACCAATAGTAATTAGACACAAAACCTAACACTATTTGTGGATTAAATGTGTTTTTATTGTTGTGTTAAGCGTAATGTGCTAAATCAATCACTGAACTAAATTTTATAAGAAAAGAACAGAAAAAAAGGGCTCAACTAATCTTGTTAAAGTGAGGTAATCATGCATAAGTCAGAGCTAATGGCTTATGCAACGAACAGGAATGTGAAAAAATATCAGAACAGCCATCAGAATTCTCTCTTATGTCCTCTTTATTTCCTCCGCTGGTTCCACAGAAAACATACAGACCCAGTTTTCCATTAGAAAGTCACCCTCCCCTCTTGTTTTTTTAACATATATTTTGCTGTATTTAGAGCTAAAACATTGCATAAAGCCACTTAATCAAGTCATCTGGCATCAGAAAGCTGTCTTTCAACCTCTGAACTTTCACATGAGTTGGAATCAGACACATTTGTTTAGTTTCCTTGGATCGTTTTATGATTTGTGGACTTTCTGGTCAATTCTTCTTTTTAGTAAACCTGATATTAGCGTTGCCTAAAATTAGCTAAATGCATGCATGAATAATTTAACATTGGTATGACTTGCCAATGCCACCAAAACCTCTCTCTATTTGAATATCCAAGTTTTCTAAGTGATAACTGTAAGACATACAATTTTGTTGTTCAGGAAGACAAGCATGCTATTCAACTTTCTTAACCTGACCTGTTGTGTTTCACAAAACTTAGAGATATTCATAATCTCCACATTGCTAGAGTACTCTTCTTTCTTCTTAGAAACTTCATCTGCAATCAACTTGGGATTTACGCCAAACATAGAACTTGAGTCCATCTTAACCTTGTATCCCACTGGAAAATGAATGAGAAGGAGAAGCAAAATAGAATCCGAAAAACAAGAGTGAGAAAAGCTGTTTTCCTTCTGCTTTTTTCTAGTAATTTTCTTTTTCTCTTCTAGTCTAAATCAAAACTTAAGCAATGATTTTTATGCTAGTTTTTCAGCTGTCACGAAAGATAACGTACTAGGGCTATTAACCTGGTGAAGAACTCCAAGGAGGATCAGAACATCTCCAGGTTTGAGGGAAAAGCCCTGGATGATCCATCGGATTGCAGTTGGACTGACTTCCCTTGATGCGTCCTGGATCACCACTATTCTTTGAGCTTCTGCAGACATGGATTTATTCTTGGAGATATCTCAAAATGGATGTTCTTCAAGAGAGGGACATACAAAATTTTGGAATAAAACACCCTACTTTAGCACCAGACAGGCGACTGTAACAGACACAATTGATAGCTGCAGGTTAACTAGAAGAAAAGAACCTTAGAAGCAAAATATAGCCATCAGTTTGGTTGTTTATGAATTCTATTGTGCTTGAGATCTTATGTAAATCATTAACTTGATACAGAAAATGAGAATGCGGAAGGGTGGACCATAACAGACAAGAACAACAAAAATTGAGTTCTTTGACACTGATCCTGCACCTGTAAGAAGTTGCTCTTTGTGAAGGATTTCAAGAGTGCATTTTAGCACATCCGGGTATGTACAAAGCAGAAGAAACTTTTTAAGTTCTGGACATTGGTTTAATGTTTGTTAATATCAATGCATTTTGATTAATATATAATTGTTTGTCTGTATAGCCACCAGAGCCTGAAGAGACAAGAATTCTTTGGATGATAATTACAAAGCTTGATTGAAAAGGAGTCTTCCCATGTGGGCAAGCCATATATTTATTTTTAAATTCTGATATTTCTTGGGGCATTGCCTCAGTACTGGCTCGACACATTGATCAACAACTTATGTAAAGCTGGCCTTGAAGCTGTCTATGGCCTGTGCCTCATGTCCTTTTGGCTAATGTCTTGTCTTTGCTAACATTGAAGCAAGTGCAAACTCGATGCCAATGCTCAAATGTTCAGGCGTGGGCTTAGACGTACGTACTATACAATGTATACAATCGGCCAAAAAATTAAAATAAAATAGTGTACAATCGTAACAATACATAACTCCTTGCACAAGGAGTTGCCATTCATGTCCCTTTCATTAAATCATATTTCATTAAATAAAAACTCGTGGCACCCCACAACCACCTATATCTGTTGGAAAATGCTATTAAAAAGAAAAAAAGGACTTGTTTCATTAGGTTATTGTTTGGTTGGTTAGCCATGGTGCACCATGGTGTTTACCTATTTTAGGCGGATTGCCATGGTTGTGCTTTTGTACAAGCGCAACTGGCGGCCGAGCCACCTTATTGGTAGTGGAGGAAAATGCCTCACCCAGAAAATAAATTTATATATAACGTAAATAGAGTTGAGATTTCGTTTCAACTTAAGAGTTTTTTTCCTTACTGTCACCTAAAATTTGAAATTTGTAGGTTGGTTGACTAAAAGAATTCATCTTGTATAAACTATTATATTTATTATTTCTTTTTTTAATAAATTAATTTATTACACCTATTAAATTTGAATTAGATAAATAAATAAATAAATTTAGGTTATAATCAAATATAATTTTGAATTATATATCATTTTAAAAAATTTATTCTTATATATTAGTTGAAAATGATTGATATATACTACGTCCATAAAATTTTTGAACATCTAATAATTAGACATGACGATGGGACGAGATAAGATATGGCGGGGTCAAGGATGGTTATACCGATTTTCGTCTCTTCGCCTCCAAATCCAAGCCTGTCTCCGTCTTTGCCACAATACCTAAGAAGAATTGACTTTGAAGAATTGTTTTTATCTCTCTTGGGGATGGGGATCCCCACCCCATCTCCAAAAGTATTTTATTGAAACATTTTTTTTAATTACTTCGCCACAATCAAATTCAAATCTTTCGAAGAATTTAAAATAAATCCCAATGAAAATGTTAAATTATTTAAATTAAAATATTATTATTAAATATTAATTTTAAATTTTAAAATTATTTATTTATTATATAAATAATATAATAAATAATATACTTAAATTAATGAAAATTGAAATTGTTGATATGACTAAAAATTTTGTATTAATTTAATAATTAATTTTATTTTACTGACTTTTACTACAATTATATGTTATTAGATGAAGTTTTTATGTATATTAAGAAAAAAGAAAATGGACTCTATATATATACAATATAATTTAAATTAAATATATATATTAATATTCAAATCAAATTTGAAACCATAGTCCTTATTAATGTATAAAACTGTTCTTTATTAATAAGGTCATATTATAATGAATTTTTTAATAAAAATATTGTTTGAAAATATTTTAATACTATTAATTGAAAATATTTTAATATTAGAATTTATTAATTGTTATGAGTAAATAAAAATAACAATATCTTGTGAATTTATCATAATATCATAATATGATAAAATACTAAATGTAAATTATGATGATTATATTTTATTTAGTCAAAATACTTTCTTTTATATATTACAACATTTGCAATGTATCATACAAAACTTATAAGTTATATAATTTCGTAATAATTTATAATAATGTTTTATAGAGATTTTCTAATTAAATATTAAAAATAGTATTATATACACAATTATAAGATAACAAAAAGCAAATAATATATATAAGAAACACATTATTAAATTTAGATTTTTAGAACAATTATAAATTATCATCATTACAACTAAGTCTCATTCTGAGAACATATTTTCTAAACTACTTTGGTTGTAAACTTTTTGTCAAAAGATTTACTATAATGAGATTGTTTTTAATAAAAAATATTTACCTTTTGAGTTGAAAAGTTCCAAAAAGTTTGGATTGGTCAACCATAACAGTTGATTGACCAATGTGGCATAAGTGTAGAAAGTTGAAAAGTTCTTAAAAGTTTGAATCAATTGACCATAGTAGTTGATCAATTGGTGTGGTAGAAGTGTAGAAAGCTAAAAATTTCTAAAAAGTTTGGATCAATTGACTAGACTGGTTAACCAACCAATATGAAAAAAGTTTAGAAAGTTTAAATGTCTAAATATTTTGGATTGATTGATTAGAGCTATGTAGCAATCAACCAATGCCTTATTGATAAACTTTCCAAATTTGGTTTAAATTGTGATTTACTCTTTGCATGACAAGATATCCTTATTCACAATGACTAGTGGACCTAAATATCTTTATATTGAATGTTTATAATTAAGGCTAAGTACCTTAAATGCCTTGAGCAAAAAAGATGTATAATTTGATAGATCAAAATAGAGAGAGAAGTAGTGCTTTAAAGTCACAAATATTTTGATTTTGTGAGAAAGCTTTATGTTAAAGGTTTAGTGACCTAAATATTGCAAAGATAAGCATGCACCAAATTAATAAGCAAAGTGGTAGGTGGGCTTGGCATTTGATCAACAAGCATAGTGTTTGGTGGAGATCAACAAGCAAAGTGATGGGTGAGCTTGAAACTAAATCAACGAGCAAACTTGTACAAGATTTGATCTTTATCCAAAGAAGAAGATTGTGACAATCCATGAATAATTCTCAAGGAAATTACCTTAAGGAGAGGTAGTAGGCTTTGAGAATAGCTTTAATCTCAATAAATCATTATGTCTAATCTCTCTCTCTCTCTCTCTCTAGCTCTTTTTATTATTTGTCATGCATATGTTGTTTGTGATTATTTATTTATTGTTTATCTTGTTATTTCTCTTTTGAGTTGTAATTAAGGGTTGAGTGATTGAACCAATTAGACCTAATTTACCCATCTCTTAGATTGTCTTTGGAACTAACAAGTGGTCTTAGATTCCAGTCTCTATTTCATAGGCCTATTGTCAATCCCTTAAGAATTGGTGGCGCCTTGCACCAATTCTTACAAGAGGAGTTGAGTGTGGGCACTTAGCTAAAGTAAGGTGGATTAAGAATATATGTATGAAAGCATGGTATGAGAAGCTAATGCATAAGAATCAAGGATAAAGTTGTTCAGGGGCATTGGTTAAGTGTCAATGGCACACTAATGGCATGACAACATGTTATAAATAGGGCATGATCGCTCAAACACATTAATGTCTCATGTTGTCAAATGACTAGATTTCCTAATACTCTTTAAGGAGGGAGATAATGCACATCTCTCAAAGTTAACAAGGCTAACACTATGCCCTATGGGTTTGGCAATAGCACTAACATTGGTACACAAGCTACAGGCTCGAGTTAACACTAGATTGTGAGCAGTTACAGCTAGCAGACACTTGGAAAGTGATAGGGTAGATCATGGTAGAATTGACTTTTTATATGCCAACAAAATAGGAGATTATAGGTGATTATCTCTTTCAAAATGTAAGAGTGGCTATGGTGGTAAATTTGCATGCTTTTAAAAGTTCTATCCAAACCAAGTTTGTTGCTATGAACTCTTTAAAGGAAGGAGAACATGGATGGTTACCAAAAAGTGTTTGAACAAGTCCTTGATTAGGTGTTAAGCTCTCCTTGAACAGAGAGACATGTTTTTATGAGGTATTGAGGGAGTTATCCCAAAGTGGGGAGCCCTACTATGCATGATTGACTTGACATCCAAATCATGCATGTTCTTAAGTAGTTAACCATGTCAACTACCAACATTATATAAATAAATGCAATGTGATAGCCAAGGGCCATGCGGAAAAATGTTAAGAGAACACTTGTTAGAGAGGTCTTAACATCCTTTATATACTTTGTGGAAAGTAATAAAAGTTGGGAAGTTGATTCCTATAAACATTTTTTTATGCCTTATGTGTGAAAAGCAAAAAGGGTTGGAAAGTTGATTCCTATAAATGCTTTGTGTGCCTTATGTGTGAAAAGTTGGTTGAGATTAAGTGTGACTTAGTGTCATCACAAGTTTTAAAATTTAAGTGAAAGTGTTGGCCTTGTGACAATTGGTATTAGAGCAACAAGGTTCAATTAATGGCTAATGGATTGGGTCTTGATGCAATATGAGAGCAGGTGTCAAAGATCAAAGAGGCTCTTGGCAATATCTTATAAAGGTGCAAAAACCAAAGATCTTTAAGGGGGAACATGATGCCAAAATGATTAAAAACTTCTTGTGGGACATGAAGCAATACTTCATGGCCATGCTAGTGCTTGCTTAAGAGCAGGTGACCCTTACTAGCATGTATCTTGCCAAGGACACCAAGTTATGGTGGTGAACTAGGCTGGTTAATGATGCAAGTTTGGGTAAGCTATAAATAGAAATATGAGAAAGCTTGAAGAAGAGTGGAAGGATCAATTTCTGCCTTGCAACACATAATGGGTTGCAAGGGAGTCATTAAAGAAATTGAAGCATAGAAGCACAGTGCGAGATTATGTTATGGAGTTCAATTCCTTGATACTTGACATTTGAAATATGTCGAATAAGGAACTTTCTTTTGAGTCTCCAACCGTAAGCACAAATTGAGTCGAGAAGGTAAGGTGTTAAAGACTTGCCTTCTAATATAGCTGCAACCAATAAATTAGTTGATTTTAGAATCAACAAATCCTTGAATGATGATGCGGGAAAGTGGCAATAGCCCAATGACAAGGGCAAAAATGATTATAAGAGGAAGGACAACCAACAAGATGGGAGCAAAGGTTTTTTTTCCTATTAAAAGCAAGGAAAAAACAATCTTAATTATGGTTGTTACATATACAATGACCCTCATTGTGCTAGGGAATGTTGAAGTGGGAAAAGTTAAGTGTTATGATTGTTAAGGAGGGTGCCAAAATTTTTGGCGGGGACAAAGTTGGACATTTTTATGTCAATCCTTCGTAATTGGTAAGTGTCATCCAAGTGGAAAAGCCTCGACAATCTGACCTATTGTATATGAAGATCAGGTTGAATAATCAGGAGTTGACAACAATGGCAAACATCGGTGCCACCCACAACTTTGTAGCCAAAAGAATGGTGAAGTTACTTAGGCTAAAAGTTTCCAAGAGAGGTAGTCAAATAAAGACAATAAACTCAACAGTCTGCAATGTTCTTGGCATAGTAACGGGTGTAAAGGTAACCATTGACAATTGGATTGCTAGCCTTAAATTTATGATTGTGCCTTTGGATCATTTTGATATCATATTAGGATTGGAGTTCATTATGCATGTTGAAGTTACTTAATTGCCTCATTTGGGTGGACTAATGATCATGCATGAGAACTATCCCTATTTTGTTACAAGTAAGATAACTCCCCCAGTAGGAGATGGTGGTTAATCGGGTGAAATGCTTTCCATAATATAGGTATAACATGGCTTGAAAAAGGGTGAATCCACCTACTTGGCTACATTAATGAAAATGAAGAAAGGGGTAGTCACGAAGGTACTCGATGCTGTTGCTGAACTATTGGGTGACTTTGTGGACGTGAACCTTTAGAGTTGCCAAAATGCCTTCCTCATCGATATGCTAATGACCATAAAATTTATTTGGTTCCAAGTTTCAAACTCTTAACTCAAGCCCCCTTATTGCATAAGTCAGATGAAACTAGTTGAATTAAGGAAGCAATTAATAGAATTACTGCATGCAGGCCTAATTCAACCTTCGAAGGCACCTTATGATACCCTAATGTTGTTCCAAAAGAAGTATGATGACTTCTTATGGATGTGTGTGGATTATAGGGTCTTGAATAAGGTCATAATGAAAAACAAGTACCCTATTTCATTGATAGCAAATTTGTTTGATCGGCTAGTGAAAGTATTATACCTTATTGAGCAAGATTTATGCTCTAAGGATTGACAAGTCATAATTGTAGAAGAAGGCAAGGGAAAAACCACGTGCATCACTGTTATGGCTCCTATGAATTTCTAGTGATGCCTTTTGGTTTGACTAATTAATGGAGAACAATGTGCTAATAGAGTGCAACAAGGAAAGTATTCTTAAGATCGGTAGTCCAATGACTAGGGCAAGGACAACAAGGATGAAATAAGTTTTACAAGGCTTAATTATAGAGCTATATGCAAAGAAACTATTGTGAGAGAAGATTTTAAGGCTATTCTAAAGGTGTCCAATGCTACATTAAGGATAATAACTTACCTTTATGTGCAAGAGGATGGATAAGGTTTAGAACTTAAAGAACAAAGCTTGATGCCTATGATATTAGTCTAAGATACATAACCAAGATAAGGAAATGCTCGATCCATATGCTAAGTTATCTTGAAGGGCTTGTTTTTTGCTTTAGGTTGCTAGATTTTAAGTGAAGGCCAAATTACATGTAAAAACTCTTAACTTCTTGGGTTTATTTGGGCTTGCTGGTTGGTGCCAAAGTCTTGATACATTAGTTAGGGTTTTCACTTTGACTTTTATGCCTAGTTGTCTTTTAAGGATTCCTATATTAAGACATATTTTTATTCCTTAATTAAAGAGATTCCTTATAATTAAGGTTTTCCTATATGGGTAGGTTAAAAAACATCTTTCCCTTATAGGATTGTGATGTTTACATGCCTATAAAAAGGCTACAACTATATAAAATAGGAGGCAGAAGAATAAAGTATTTTCAACAAGCTTTGCTTTACTTTTTTGTGTTCTTGGAAGAATACATTGTGTTAACTTATCAGCGGAATGATCAACCTTTATGACATCTTACGATTAAGGCTTTTAGGACTTAAATAGTGCATTTTGATTCTTACAAACCCTAAAATAGATATTTTGAAATATATATATATATATATATTTTCTTTTTAAAGTTCTTATTTTAAGATTTGCCACCATCTAACTTATTGCTCCTTGTAATTTGTTGATTTTGAGTCTTTCAAGAACATAAAGAGGATTGGCTTGAGTTGAAAAAGGCAAGAGTGGTGAGATCATCATTAAGAAAAGCCAAAATAGAGTAAAACACGAGTGATCACAATCTAATTTAAAGGCAAACACATAAGGGAGTGTGTGAGGAACAATTTTCTTTTAATTATTGACGTATTTTTGTAAGTTGTAAACATGAGTAGTGAAGGAGAACTGCATGATATAGACATGAAGATTTGAATGAAGGTTATTACCAAGAAATTTAAGATGATAAATATAAGGCTAGATGATTTACAATCACCTAGCAAATCCAAATCCTCTAAAAGGCGTGTGATCAAGGAAGAATCATACTATGAAGAATCAAGCTTAAGAAAAGGCAATAAGGCCCATTTTAAAAGAGATAGCAATTTGGGCAACATAAAGATGAAGATTTCCACATTTCAAGGAAATAATGATCTTAAGCTTTATTTGGAGTGAGAAATAAAGGTTGAGCATGTATTTGATTTGTGACATATTGCTTCTCAATGTCCAAATAAAAGAACTATGACTATGTTAGAGAATGGTGACATAGAAAGTATTAGTTCAAGTGATAATAACATGTTGGAGGATTGTTTTGACATTGATGTTGAAGAACCTGTTTATGTGTGCACTAAGTATTTAGCCTAAGGTTGATAATGATGAGAAATAACATGAACACATTTTTCATACTAGATGTCATGTTAAAGACAAGATATGCACTATGATTGTCGATAGTGGAAGTTACACTAATATTGGTAATAGTTTATTGGTAGAAAACTTAAATCTAGATACTTTTAAGCATTCTAAGCCTTATAAGTTGCAATGGTTAAATGATTATGGAGAAATTAAAGTAATCAAGCAAGTTTTAATTGCCTTTTCTATTGGCAATTACAAGGATGAGATTCTTTGTGATGTGACACGAATGCATGTTAACAATCCTCAGCAGTATGTTTAGCCTTTTTGTATCTTCCACAGATTTCTTCTAACAAATCAAATCTGTTTCTTAGCGGAATATGACTTCTTTTCACTTGAGATTGTCTCCTTTCTTGATAGAGTCTCCCCTTCGACTTTTGCCTTACATTCCTCTTCATTATAAGCTTATTACTCTAGCACATATTAGCCTCGTGCCCACACTTACCACAGTTCTAGCAAAATCTTTTAAATCTTGACTTTTTCTTTTACCAAGTTCATGTCTCCTATCTTCAACAATTGTTGTGGCAATCTTCTTTCCATCTTTGACAACCTGTCTCTTTTGGATGAGAGTTTTCACCATATCTTTCCTAACCCATTTTAGCTTGGATTGGTTTCTCTTTTATATAACATTGTTGTGCTTGCTTCCAAACACAAACACAATTTTCTCCTTTTCTACTACATTCTCATTTGGTTTTTCATTATAGCCAAGTCCTTTATTTCTCATGGAATAAGGTTTTTGTTTGCTTAAACAGTCATCCAACTTTTTGGTAGCATCCTCTTTGATGGCATTTGCCAAAGGCAACTCTCCTCTCACTTCTATGGCATGCATAAAGTTTTCTTCATACTTCTTCAGTTTGGACTCAGCCTTATGGAGCTCAACTTGCAAAACTAGCACCTCTTGCTCTTGTGCAATCACCTTAACCTTAAGATCTTTGTGTAACTTTCCTTGTTTTGCCTAAAATACACTTAGCTCCTCAATTCTCTTCAAGTACTCCTTCTTTTTCACCTGGAGATTAGATTCATCAATAGCAGAATCTTTATATAGCTTTTTGAGATACTTACCTCTTTTTCTGACTTGTTATTTTTGTACAAACAAAGCTCTCAACTCATTCTCAAGTTGTTGCACCAACTTATTCTTTTCCTTTTCAGTTAATTCCTCATCATTTGAAGATTCTTGTTCAACATCTACTTAAGTAACCAGCACATTGCCTACAGCATCATCATCAACTTCTTCTTCAGAAGCATCTTTATCCAGCTTGCTCAAAAAAATTCTTCTTTTAGATATGAAGAATTGCTTTTTCCCTTTTGCACTTGAATTTCCAGCTTTAAAATAGTTGGATTTCTGTGTTTTCTTTCTTGGGATTGGCTCATCATCATCACTATTTACTACTATTCTCTTTGGGTAGTCCAAAGCAAAGTGCCCAATTGCTCCACAGCCAAAGCACTTCAAAGGTAATTTTTCCTTGTACTTTTCTTTTCCTTTCCTCATATTTTTTATTATGTATGTCATGACTTTATCCAATTTAGTATCACCATCTTCTTCTTTAGAGTTGCTATTGGATTCTTCTTCTTGGTCTTTAATCTTTAATTTTTTCATTGCCTTGAAGGCTAACTCCTTATCTACCTTAGACTTCTTTTCTTTCTTCATTGGAGCTATTCTCATTTCATAAGCCATCAATATGTTGTACAAATCATCTAGGGGCAGTCTATCCAAATCTCTATCTTCTATAGAGGAAACTTTAGCATTGTAATCTTCTGGTAAGGTTGTAAGTATCTTCCTTACCACAATGACATCATTGATCTCTTCTCTATAGTCTCTAATGGAGCACACAATTCCATTTACTCTTGTAAAAAATGCATCCATAGATTTATCATTTTGCATCTTTATGTCTTCAAATCTACTCCTCCAAATTTGTAACTTGGCTTCCTTCACAACCTTGTCTCCTTCATAAATATTCTTCAATTTGTTTGGGTATGTTGCACCCCATCACTTTGGTGAATTCTTTGTTTGATAAGGAGGCATATAAGGCATTTCTTTCCTTTCCATCACATTTCAAATTCTTCTTATCAGTAGGCATCATAGCAACATCTTTAAAACTAGGGATGAAGCCACAAACAACATATTTAAATACATCCAAACCAAGTGACATCAAATATAGGAGCATTATATTCTTCCATAACTGATAATTATATCCATTAAAAGTGGGAATACCTTTGTTATTAACAATATTAATGTTATCTATGTTATCAACTAGCAAAAATTCACAGCATTAGACAATTTCATATCAAAATAGACAAAATGGATCAACAAAGGAAACCGAATCAAATACCACTTGATGAGGACCTTTTTAGGTCTTACACTACTTTTACAAATTTGTTGGAATTAACCTCTGTGACTTGTTAAAGTCAATGATCCAATTTCTATCTTGCTTCTTCATGTGAGAGCAACTATATGAATATCAATTAAACGTGAGCACCAAAGAACACATAACTATTTTTACATGGTTCGCCTTTAGAACAACCTTAAAATCTTCTCCTATAGCAGTTTCTTTGTCATACAGCTCCATGATTGAGCCTTGTAAAACCTTTTTAATCCTTTTTTTCCTTACCCTAGTCATTGGACGACCAATTCCTTACAAAGAATCTTAGGAATACTTGCCTTGTTGCATATCATTAGCACATTCTTCTTCATTATTCCCCCATTCCGTAAAGGGATTGATTCAAACAAAAATAAGTCAGTAACATTAAAAGTAGCATTAACATTACCATAGTTGCTTGGTAAATCTAACTAGTAGGTATTATCATTAATCCTCTTTAAGACTTGAAAAGGTCTATCTACTCAAGGTTGTCATTTACACTTTCTTTGTTGGAGAAATCACTCCTTCCTCATATGCACTCATACCCAATCACTAGGTTCAAAGACAACCTTCATATGCCTTTTATTAGCATGCTCAGCATATTGCTCATTCTTCCTTTCAATGTTAGCCTAAACCTTGGCATGCAAATCTTTTATAAATTCTTCCTTTTTCTTAGCATCAATGTTAGCATATTCTTCAATAGGCAAAGATAAAATCTCAAAAGGAGTTAAAGGATTAAAACCATAAACAACTTCGAAAGGTGACAAAGAAGTAGTAGAATGAACATATTTGTTTTAAGCAAACTTAATATGAGGCAAACACTTTTCCTATTACCTTAAGTTTTCTTAAATGATAGGGCATAACAAAATAGTGAGTTCCCTATTAACTACTTCAGTTTATCCATCCATTTGAGGATGTACGACTGTAGAAAATAAGAGTTTAGTTCCCAATTTATTCCATAAAGTGCGCCAAAAATGACTTAAGAACTTAACATCCCTATTACTAACAATGGTTCTCAATAAACCATACAATCATACCACTTCCTTAAAGAACAAATCAGCAATATATGTTACATCATTGGTTTTAAAACATGCAACAAAATGAACCATTTTGCTAAACTTATCAATAACAATAAATATGTTGTCCTTACCACTTTGAGACTTTGGAAACCGTAACACAAAGTCTATAGAAATATCAATCCAAGGATGATTAGACATTAGTAAAGGTGCATACAAGTCATGTAGTTTAACTTTAACTTTTGTTTTCCTACATGTAATGCATTTATCACAAACAAATTGCATATCATGCTTCATATTAGGCCAATAAAAACGCTCATGCAATATATCTAGAGTCTTCTGCACACCAAATGCCCCATCAAACCATTCCTATAAGTTTTCTTAACAAGCAACTCATGAATATATCTCATAGGTACATATAATTTATCTTTCTTAAATAAAAATCCTTCATGCCTATAAAAATCACTAAACGCACACTTGTCACATGCTTTCCATACTTGGCCAAAATTAGAATCATTAGTATACAAGCCCTTTAACAATTCAAAACCAAGTAGCTTAGTTTGCAAAGAAGTAAGCAATGTGTACCTTGTAGACAATGTATCAGCAACAACATTTTCCTTTCCATTTTTGTACTTAATCATATAAGGAAATGTTTTTATGAACTCTAGCCACTTAGCATGTCTTTTATTAAAATTACCTTGTGATTTCAAGAACTTTAAGCTCTCATGATCAGAATGAATGATGAATTCCCTTGGCCACAAATAATGTTGCCATGTTTGAAGAGTTAGTACCAGGTTATAAAGTTCCTTGTCATAAGTAAGATAATTTAAGGCAGCTCCACTTAACTTTTCACTAAAATAAACAATTGGTTTGGAATCTTGCATCAAAACAGTCTTTATTCCTATTCCAGACACATCACCTTCTATCTTAAAAGTTTTTTCAAAGTTAGGCAAGCATAAAAAAGGTGCATTACTAAGTTTTTCTTTCAAAGTACTAAAGGCTTGATCATGCACATCGTCTTATTTAAAAACAACATTTTTCTTAATAAGTTCGTTCAAAGGTGCAACACTCGAACTAAAATCCTTAACAAACCTTCAAAAAAAACTTACTAACTCATTCACATTATTAGGCATAAGTCAATCCCTAATCGCCTTTTCCTTCTCCCCATCCATGCTAATACCTTGTGAACTGATAACATAGCCAAGAAATACGATGGATTCCATGCAAAATGTGCACTTTTTAAGATTAGCGTACAATCGTTCTTTCTTAACACACTAAACACAACATGCAAGTGTTTCAGATGTTTATCCAAATTGTTGCTATAAACTAAAATATCATCAAAGTAAACTACTACAAATTTTCCTATAAAAGTGCACAAGACATGATTCATTAATCTCATAAATGTACTAGGTGCATTAGTTAATCCAAAAGGCATTACTAAACACTCATACAACCCATATTTAGTTTTAAATGTTGTTTTCCATTCATCTCCCTCTTTCATGCAAATTTGATAGTAGTCATTCTTTAAATCAATTTTTGAAAACACACACGAACCATGTAACTCATCAAGAATATCATTTAACCTAAGGATAGGATGTTTATACTTTACGGTGATCTTATCGATGGCTCAACAACCCATGCATATACACCATGTTCTATCTTTCTTTGGGACTAAGATGATAGGAACAAAGCAAGGGCTAAGACTCTCTCTTACAAATCCCTTTTGCACCAACTCATCTACTTGCGTTTATATCTCCTTAGTTTCCTTGGGATTAGCTCTATAAGTAGGTCAGTTTGGTATATCAGCACCAAGTATAAACTATATTTGGTGATCAATTCCTCTTAAAGGAGGTAATCTAAGGGGAATCTCTTTGAAAAATAAATCTTCAAACTCCTGCAGTAATGGAACAACCACACTGGACAAAAAAGAGTTAAGGTCGTTAAACAAAAAATAAACATCCTTGTACTTAAGTACAAGTAATTGTTGCCTTACGATCATAACACTCTTAACTTCACTTTTCCCAGCAAACACACTCACCCTCTTACTTTTCTCTCCTTTTGCACACTTTTTTCTCCAACTTTTCTCTCAGCCTCACCTTTTTCACTTGAACCTTTCCCTTGCGCTTCACTTTTTTTTTTTCTTTTGACATTTCTTTCTCTTTCCTTTTCTTTTTTCCTTGTGCTCTCATATGTTCTTCTCTCATTTTACACTCTTTTATTATCTTAATTTGATCTTCATATGCTTTAAAAGGTTTGAGAGGAGTTAACATAACAGATTGATTATTAATTACAAAAGAGTATCTATTCTTGTGGCCATTATAAGTAACTTTCCTATCAAATTTTCATGGTTGGCCAAGAAGTATGTCTAGTCAAAAAGTGAAAAGGAAAACACCCACACATGTTTCTACATTCAGCCAAACATTATTGCCTAGTCAAAGAGTGCAAAGGAGAACACCTACACATGCTTTTATATTCGGCCAAAGAAGAAGAAGAGGAAGAGAAATGACTATGGTTGTGGAAATAGCCTTAAAAGCTTCTAGGAAAGAAAAATCATGGATCCTAGATAGTGGTTGCCCTTCGCACATCATAAGAGACTCCAAGGTGTTGAAGAAAGTAGTAAAATATGATAAATGGACTGTCACATTTGGCAATGATGGTGCCTTAAACATTAATGGTATTGATGTTGCTGAAATTAGTGCAGAAAAACTGAAATCAAATAAAGGGCATTACGTTGAAGGGCTAAAACATAATCTTATTAGTATTAGCCAACTTTGTGATGACGAACATAAAGTTACTTTAAGCAAAAGTGATTGCATAATAAAAAGATTAAATGATGATGTTGTTATTACTAAGGGTGAAAGAACAATTGAAACTTATACCAAGTTTCCAAAAGCAAAAACAAATGCTACATAAGCACCAAAGATGAGAATTTTTTGTAGCATAGAAGATTGGGACATTTTGGACAAGTTGTCCAAAAATAAAGTTATGAAAGATGTACCCAAGGTGAGAAGAGAAAGAGATGTAATTTGTAGTATGTATCAAAAAAATGAAAATGGTGAATGCTCCCCATAAAAATGTGGAGATTAAAACAAAGAAGCCATTGAAGCTTATACGTTTATATGTTTATAGGCCTATAAGACAAAGATTAACAAAGGGTGATAGGTACTTTATTTCTTTCATTGATGATTTTACAAGAATGACTTGTATTATGTTCTTAAAACATAAATCAAAGGCTCTCAACAATTTCAAGAGCTACAGGAGACTGGCTGAAAACTAGTGGGACAAAATACACATGCCGTAAATTTGAAGATTATTTGAAGAATTATAGAGTAAAGCGTGAATATGCTAGTTCTTACACACCCTAACAAAATGAAGTGGCTAAAAGGAAGAATAGAAGCCTAGTGGATATGACAAGAACCATATTAGCTAAACATGGTACTTCATATAGCTCCTAGAAAGAGGCTATCACTACTACAACTCATATTCAAAATAGATACTTGATGAGATCATATATAAAGAAGACACCTTATGAGATGCGAAATTAAAAAATGCCAAGTGCAAAGTATTTTAAAGTTTTTGGAAGCTTGTTCCTTATTAAAATTAAAGGCAAGAATCTTGGCAAATTTGATGAGAAGACTGATGAAGGCATATTCTTGGATTATGTACCAAATGGAAGAGGTTCAGATGCTACAACAAAAGGTTACAGAAAATTATGGACAACTGTCATGTTAAAGTGATTGAAAATAGTTCTACAATGCAATCACAACATAAGGAAGTTAAAGGTGTCATGTGTGATAACAAAAAGGAATTTGAAAGTGATGAATCAGAGGTCATTCAGCATGAGGAAGACCTGGATTCTCAAGTTATAAGTGATAAAGAAAAAGAATCAAGGCATTCCAAAACTCATAGAAAAGTCAGAGTTAAAATTGAGGTTAAAAATATTATGGTAGTAAAAAGAATTATGTGCAAACTAGAAGAAGACTAAAATGTAGTAAATAAATCTTATTGATATCTGAGGTTAAACCCAAGCTAATGGAAGAAGTATTAAAGCACAAAGAATTACTGTGTGCTATGAATAAAGAACTTGATCAAATTGAAAAGAACTATAAGATATAATTAGTCAAAGAGAAAGAGAAAAAGATTTCCCAAAGATAAAATTGTTGACATCGATGGAATAGTGAGGTAATAAAGGCAATGCAAATTTAATTATCTAGAATCCTTATCTTAATTAGTCATTTTATAATCCAACAGGAACAAGTAATATTTACTTCATAAAGATTGGATTTGGTTATTGGGAAGCATAAGGCTTCCCTCTGATGATTAATTTGTGAACTAGTTAAAAAATTTGATCATGTGATACTTTATTGGAAAAAATAGATGGAGCCTAGTTTGTAACCTTCCTTGAGCTAAATTTAACATTTTATAACTTTCAAGTATAACATTTGTATACTTAATAAATAATTTTGAAAGTATAAGTTGATATATTTGAATAAGACATGATTCTTCTTACATGTGAGGCTAGTCCTACTTGATGCCATAAAGAATTTCATTTGTGAAGGTGCCAACAAAGTGGGGGAAGTCAAGAAATGTGATGCTGCTATTGATTGTGTGGCAAGCATCACACACTTCAATATTTAACACATGGGTTCAATTTTCAGACTAACTTCCTCTCAGTTCAATTGTGGTTCAATTGCTAGATCTTAGGATCCATATCACAGTATTATCTCAAAGCTATGCAAGAATGTTGATCCTGATGATCTTTTTTACCACTCTACACCAGAAAAATGATGGTATTATCAAGGCAATAAGTTTAAGCAAAGCACTAAACTACTGATCTTTGTGATGATATGCAATAACTAAAGAGATATATTTTTAAGTTTATAAACAACAACCACAATAAGAGAAAGAGGGGGGTGGCAGCGAGTGACAACATTTGTCTCCATTGATTCCCACCAAGTCCATGTTTTATCATGAAAAATTGTTTTTTTTCTTAAGTATTTTTATCCTTACTGAAAATCATTTTTTTCTTCCACTAAAGTTACTTCTTCTCTTTATTTAAAATTTAAAACCATTGAATTTATTGACTTAAAATATTTCAACTAATATTAATCGTTCTAGCTATTATCAATTTCTTATAATTCTCCTATATATATGTCTATTACGTTTATTATATTTAAAAATAATACATATAATTAGTTACAATTAAATTTAATTTAAATTATATACAAAATAAATTTATTTGTATTTTTAAATTAAGATAAATAAAATTGTTAATTTTTTTATATTCATAATTTTAATTTTTATATAAATGATTGAATAAAATTTTAAGTAAATGTAATATTTTTAAAATACATATAATATGTAGATTTGTAAGGATGTGTTTGTTACAAAAATAAAATTATTTATTGATATTCATAGATTACATATTATAATTCTGAAAATATATAGTTTTAAAAAATAAAAAATATAGATAATTATATCACAATTTTCATAAAATAAATAGTTTTGTATACCATAGATATTACTGTATCTAATATTTGTTTTGTAAGAAATTATATAAGTTTTATTTGAGGTTTTCAGTTATTTGAAAAAAAAATTAAATAATATAATTTTTTTAATATTATTTATAGTTATTACATATAACAGAAAGCTCACTCCTTCGTAAAACGTTCACGTAAAAGAATGCTTACGATAATACCATATAGGAACACTTTCTAAATAACCGTTGAAGCCGCGAAGCAATTTAGAACGAAGGTACAAAGCTCTCTTTCACGAGGCTTTCCATGACGACAAGGGTGGAGTCTCAGAATTCTCGTAAGTATTGACGTTGTCGTGGAACCTACCACCTCTTACAGCATCTGCTGAAGCAATGGATTCGAGTTCAGACATCTCTTCAGGGGTTAGTTTCACAGCCAGGGCAGCAATGTTTTGGTTGAGGTTATCAATTTTGGTGGTTCCTGGTATGGGACACACATCTCCCCTGATGGTGCATCCATGCAAGCGCTAGCTGCGTTGATGTGCAACCCTTCTTCGCTGCAATTTCATTAACCCTATCTAACAGGCGTTTGTTTTGCTCCAAATTTTCAGCTTGGAACCTAGGCATTTCCTGGAGAGACAAAAAAAAACCAAAAAGCAAAAAAATAAAACAAACAGAGAGAGAACTGATTAGTGACGTTTTGGGAGAGCTATTTCCATCAGTCACGTTTTCTATTTTTCTCCATATCACCTGGAACTATTGAACTTAATTTGTCTTTGCTCAGCCAGAAAGGTTTTCATATGGACTAAGTAACAATCTGAGACCCTAATTGCTAACCTTTCGACAGTCCCCTTCTGCTAGGTTTTCAACCAACTTAGGTCCTGAGGAAAAGAATCCCTGTCCTAGAGGGCTGTATGCTACAATCCCAATTTCAAGTTCCCCGGAAAAAGAAAAAACATTAACGAATTATTAATTTCTCTTCAAACATTCCAGCAAATTCACTATTGAATTTGAATGGTATGTTAGTACTGGCAATAAAAAAGAGAAAAATTAAAAAGGGAAGAAGGATGTTTAAGCAATTTCTTTTTGCTGAGACTAGCATAAATTTTGTAACATGGAGTCGCCAAGTTTCTGTCCCAGACTAAAAGATTTCCAACAGAAAAATCCTTATAATTATGCTACATTTGCAATCAGAATATAGATTCAACATACATTACACATTCTCTAAACCTCTTTTAAGCAGTTAAAAACTTGCTAAACACATTGGAGTAGATTGGCTTTTAAAGCTCTAGAGTTTTTTAAGGAAAAAAAAAAATTACCTCCTTAAGAAATGATGTGATAGCTTCTAATGATGTATTTTTATGTAAGACAAGTTTTCATCCTGATTTTGAAAAATTATATATATGGAATCTGAAAACATCATTTTGATAATTAAGAATTAGAAGATGGAGAAATGCGAAGTGAGTTTGAGTGAATATCAATTCAACAACATCATAAATTTTCTAAACCTATTTTCACCAGGCGAAAACATGGACTTGGCATCTTGTGTATCCAGACCTAACTCCAAGTGGGGACTATTTCTTTCTCAATATCTCTTGACCATAAGGACCACTCCAACTGAACAGCAGTTATTGGATGAATCGCATGTGCCCTTCTAATCGTTGAAGCAGAGGCCTCTGATAGGCCTAGATACTTCACTTTCCCTTCCTCAACTAGTTTCTTTAGTTCCCCCATCACACCGGAGAATATTGCTAGATTTTAACGGCATGATAATGTAAAGCTTCAAACAACTCAATAATCTTGATATATTCACAGCAAGCATTGCATTTTTATTCTTATCATATATATGGCTAAAAGTTGACCATTGTCTTCTAATTAGAGAAATATAAACTATTGTGTACTAAAAGACCTGCTAAAACAGGCTTAAAACCAGACAAACATGGGGTCCAAGTGCGATATTAATTGAAAAACAGGTTTGGATTGAGAAAAGAAAAATGAAAAAAGCACACACCGTGACTTCAATGGAACGGTAGTATCAACACGATGCTGGTAATAAAGATCAATATGATCAACTTCAAGCTGGCCTCACAAGCAGCTCTCACGTAAGCAGGATCCCCATGCACCTCCCACTTACCATCCACGGGTTTACCCCGAATTTTGTGGCTAATTGAACTTTCTCCATCAATCCTCCTTTCAATGCCTGCAATTACACCAATAACATTCTCTCTGTTTTTTTTTTTCAATCTATGATAAGGAAGAGAATGTTTCATTGAAATATTAAGAAACCAACAAACCAGCTAGAATTAGCCAAGTGAGACAGAAAGCAGTTGAAGCTCGAACAAATCTCTGAAATTCTCTTAGTAACAGTTTGTAGCTAGGAGATTAATTTGATTATACGAGGACTCGATTTTAGCATAGTCAAGTGAGGATTGGTGAAATGAACTAGTCAATAACAATATTACGTACAATAAAATTGAAGTAGGGTAGGGTACCTTTCCAACGAGGAATTCATTTGTGAAGGGGGCCGTAGATGTCAGAGGTATCAAGAAAAGTGATGCCACTATTGATTGCATGGTGAATCAGAGCAATCATGTCAGCTTCGGGCTTAGGCGGACCGTAGAAGGCGAACATACTCATGCACCCCAGGCCCTGCGTCGGCACCTCTAGCCCTTGTGAGCCGAGCTTGATCTTCCTCACGGATGCCATATCTTACCAGTTTGTCGTCGCGTCTTCTTCTTTTGCTGAAACTAGAGTTCCACTATTTATTACCGGCACAACAGAACACGGGCCGGTTCGGTTTCAATTCAGTTTCGAAATCAGTTTCCTCTTCCCGTTGGTCAGGAAAACCACAACCGAACCGGCTCCCTGTCATTCGGTTCTAGTTCCTCTGTCAAGCCTGTGTTGCACCATTATCAAATCAACTTCGATTTCAACTCTGATCTTGATTCTTTGATTATTTTTTGGCTCCAGTTCCGATTCCAATTTTAGCTCAGTTCCACTCTAGTCTTTTTGCGGTTCGAACCAAAGGCGTGATCTCACCTGAATTAACCAGCAATTTGCAAGAAAAAAAGTCAAAACATTGCTGCTGCATAAAGTTGGAAGCATGGCTAATATAATAATAGTAAATTATTGGTGGATGACATAAGCCATGGCATGTGCATGTTCCACTTTTTAGGGCCCCGAAAATTGTAATTTTTTTTAATATTAAAATAATTAGTAATTAAATTGTTAATTATTATAAAAAAATAAAAACAAAAACACTTTTAAGCGCTATGATCAAATACAAAGCGCTCTAAAACTCACATTTATGGAAAAAAAAAATTAAAAAAATAAAATAAAATTGTACATAATTTTGTTAAGATAAGTTTTTGCACGCATTGAAAAAAAGTAAATTTCAATGCAAATTGAATATATTTAATTATATTAAAAATTATTAGATATATATATTAAAATTTTATTTTTTAAATTATTAAATGAAATATTATTAAATTAAATTAAATAATTGAAAATAATAATATAGAACATTAAATTTTTATGTATTGTATTTTTTTTATTTAATGAGAAAAATTTTTGGTAATAATTATTTGATTATATAAAAAATTGTCTCATTATTTTATTTTATTTTTTTGTTTTTGAGTTGTACTGCTTGACTGAATATTTAACTGTGGACTACATTTATAATTGGTGAGAATAATAGAATATGTTATCGTCGAAACCTAATTTTCTTCTTTAGTATTTACAAAATACTGAACCACCGCCACCCGCACTGACTTTCTGTTTTCTCTCCGATTCCCACTAGTCGCCGCTCGTTCCGCCTCCGCCGACCTGCACATGTACGACGCTGCTTCCATTGCAAAAGGGAAAAAAAAATGAAAAACAAAGAAATGATACGAACAAGTGTGTTAGCTTCAAGGTATGGTTATGATTTTGGTTATTCTTCTGCCAGTAAGATGCAATTACGGAAATCGAAATCTTTGCGAGAAAAGCGCTGGAGAAATGTGGATGATGTTGTGATTTTGTTTAATGAGATGATTCAGAAGCAGCCTTTACCTCCAATCGGTACTTTCAATCAACTTTTTGGTGAATTAGTTAGAATGAAGCATCATGCAACAGTGGTCTCCTTGTTCAGACAACTAGAATTTTTGGGTATTAGATACGATGTAACCGGTCTGAATATTCTGGTCGACAGTTTCTGTCGTTTGAAACGCTCCAAGTTAGGTTTTTCTGTTTTAGGGAAATTTTTTAAGCTGGGGTTTTCTCCACACCGTGAGACGTTTAATTCTCTTATCAATGGACTCGTTATAGATGGTGACATCAACAAAGCATTGAGTTTTTTCGATGGCTTGATAACGAAAGGCTACCAGGCTGATCTCCTTACGTACAGCACCGTATTGAAAGGTCTGTGTAGGCTTGGTAATCATAGAGGAGCTCTTCAGTTCTTCAAGTTTATGGAAGAAAGGGGTTGTGAGCCAGATCTGGTGGCGTATAGCACAATCATTGACCGACTTTGTAAGGATAGGCTAGTAGATGAGGCCTTGAATCTCTTCTCTGAAATGTTGGCTAAAGGAATCTCACCAGATGTTTTTACTTACAGCTCCTTAATCTATGGTCTTTGCAAGTTGGCCCAATGGAAGGAAGTTACAAGGTTGCTTGAAGAAATGGCTACTAAGAATATTGTACCCAATGTAGTGACCTGTACTATTTTGATTAATGCATTTTGCAAAGAAGGAAAGATTTTAGAGGCCCAACAGGCATTTGAAAGGATGGTTCGTAATGGTATTGAGCCCAATATTTGCACTTATAATACATTAATGGATGGATATTGTTCGACAAATCAAATTCATAAGGCTAGAAGCATGTTAAGCAACATGCTTGCTAGGGGATGCACACCTGATGTTTTTAGTTATAATATACTGATTAATGGCTATTGCAAGCATCGAAGAATTGATGATGCAAACATACTTTTTGCTGAGATGTGTCATAAAGGATTGGTCCCTGACGCTGTCACTTACACCACTCTTATGAAAGGTTTGTGCCAAATAGGGAGGCTTTGGGATGCAAGACAGCTTTTCGAGGAGTTGTGTTCTAAGGGCGACCTTCAAGATTTGGTGGCATTCTCAACTATGATAGATGGCTTAGGTAAATATGGCTATCTTGATGAGGCAATAAAACTGTGTAAAGCAATGCAAGAGAGAAGGTTAGATCTTGATGTTGTGGTTTATAATAGTCTTATTGATTGTATGTGCAATGCTAGGATTGCTCGAATGGCAAGAGGCCTCTTTGCCAGTCTTTTCATTAAAGAGTTGCTACCTAATGTCGAGACATATAACATCATAATTAAGGGACATTTCAGAGAAGGGTTGCCAAGGCAAGCATATGTTTTGTTCAGAAAAATGAAAAATTATGGTTGTTCACCTAATATTGGCTCTTATAATGTGATGATCCAAGGGTTCCTTAAAAATAATGACTTACCCAGAACAATGCAACTAGTGAAAGAGATGGTTAGAAAAGGTTTTTCTGCTGATTCATCTACAGCAGGCACGTTATTGGATTTGACTTTGAATTGATTTATGTTAAGCCCATAAAGCGGAAATGGGAGGTGATGTCAATGTCCAAGCTGCTGTCTTGTGTTCAGATTTGTAGAAATGATGGGAAACTGCATCATGTTCTTTGGCCCTTTTCCTCTTGTAAGTCATTGGGACCCCTGCTTTGTTTACTTTAACAAGAATTTTCTTATTTATATATGTGGCAGGTTCAAGTCATTGCTTTTGCAATGGAATTGTGATATTGTTGTTTGATCTGCGCTGCTAACCAATTCCTAAGGCTTAGGAAGTTAGAGAAATTCAAGGAGCTGCTCTTTGTAAAGTGTAATGATTCTTGTTTAAATTCTTAAGTCTCAAATTGATATCTAGTTCATCTTTTTGCTTCTGTTCTTTTAAATACATGTTTTTACTGCAGTTATGCTCTGTTTGTTGAAATTTCATGCACCCTCCTGTGTGAAATTTGCCTACTTTCTGAAACCTATACATCTTGGTGCATTTGAAGGAGTTGTTTTTGTCTTTTATATTTGTGGACAAATTATAATTGCTCTTATAATGTAATGATCCAAGGATTTTTTGAAAATGATGAGTCATCCTGTGCACTAAAACTTGGGAATACAGTGGTCAGAAAAGGGTAGGCAACAGATTCATCAGAAAAGTTTAAGAAGAGAGAGAACCGAATCTGACTCATTGCAACTCAGAAAACCAGATTGCAGACCTAATGATCAAGGCATTTGTCAAAGGCTAGATTTGAGAATCTGAGAAAGGAGATTGGCATGGGAAACAGAGTGCCAAGGAGAAAAATGAAGGCTTTTTCACCATTGCTCTTGTTTTTGCTCAAATTCATCGTGATTCTTACCCAGGTTCAAAAGAAAGTTACAGTTTTCTGAAGCAAGGGAAGATGCAGAGAATCCAGGCAGCTCATTTGCCTATATTTTCTATTGTATTTGAAGCTCTGCTGTTTAGGATTTGCTTGACTTGTAAAGTGCGGCTTTTTGGACGTGCAAATGTTGTCCACAGCCCTGAAATTGTTCAGCTTCAATATTCATTGTCTTTTGAAATTATCTGATGCATTGAAAGAGAGAGCGTATAATTTTTTCCTCTAAGGCATCTGCATCATTGTGCTGTAATGAAAACGAACCTGCCTTAATTGTTTCTTAAATAACTAAATGAAAATAACATGGATAGAAACAGTTTCTTGTTGAATCAATCACATGGACATTAAAAAAAAATGTGGTACAATAGAATACAGGACAATCTGTTGATCATTGATCTGCACCTTGTAAATTTATGAAAAATGTCGAACTGCTTCTAATACTTCTGTTCTGCCAGTTTCGTGGCATGAAATTGAACAGTAAGGAAAAATGGAGATTTGCTCATCACCAGCAGGCCAGCCAACGAGTTACAGATCTTCTGGAATGCAAATTTGTTTCGCGGGGTTGTCCCAAGATCAAGTTATAACCATGTAAATTACCATCTCGTGGAATTGCAAGGTTGCCTTTCTATTGTTCAAAACCAAAATCACAACGTTTGAGCTTTCATCGGACAGTCTCTCTCTCACAAAAAAAAAAAAAAAACTTTAATCAAATATTCTATTTTGCATTCATTACTTCAGCCTAGAAATGCGAGAATCCAGCTTGACGAGAACATTTGCGTTTCCGAAGAACAGAAAAAAAAGTGTGTTGACTACTGTGTCGAAGTGTAACCACAACACTACACTTAAAGACCGTTTTCCTTTTTCGAGAGGAAAATAGTTGTTTTTAATTAAGTTTTGTTCATATGAAAATATGATAAGTTGCTTTCGATATATGACAATTGATCCACTAGTTTGAGACCACCACTGAAATAAACCACCAATTCAACCAGGTGAACCAGGAGAAAGAAATGCAAGAAAAGGAACTCTAGAAAATGAGCGAACAATTTAGTAGATTAGCATTCATTTTGAAAGCGTTGAGTTCAAATCCTACTGTGGGAATGTGAAATTTGTATAGTTATTCATGTTGACTAACATTAAGATGATGATTTACCCGTTGGCTGACCTTTTAAGAAATGTAGTCTGCAATAAACATTTAGACCACCAAGCATTACCATGCAATTGACAGTTGCACAACTGGATTGTTGTTAAGGCGAGGGGCAGATCTAGTTCATTTATATTCTTAACACATTCATTAATTAACTAGTACATTAATTGATATTATTACACCAGCCACTAACTAGTACAATTGCACGTTGTTGGAATTAATTTAAATTAATAGTTTATTAAAATTATAATAAAAATTAATTTAATTGAATTCAATTTAATAAAATTTAAAATTTTATGTTACAAATTTCATAAAAGAATGAAAAATCAAGGAGAAATTACCAACAATTAATTACAAGATTATAAGTTAATTTTTTATAATGTTATTAATAATAATAAAGATTTCGTACATTTTGTAATGTTTGTTTATTGTGAATGTCTATTATTTGATGAGATGATTCAATATATAAACTAGATGAATGTTATGAATCAAGAAATCAAAATGATTAACAAGAATAATACATGAGAATCTACCAATATTTCACATGGTTATAAAAAAATTAATATAAAATGGATCTTTAAGATTATAAAGAAATCAAATATAAAAGTAAAGAGATACAAAACAAAATTAGTTACAAAAGAATTTAAATAATAACATAACCATGATTACTATAAGATATTCTCTTATATTGATCTATTAGATTTATGTTTATTTTTGTAAGTAGAAGATTTAGAAACTATTTTAGTTTATATAAATAGAATTCTTAATCTAACAAATTAAATGACAATGATTATATAAAAGTTGAAAAGATCTTATGGATAACCACATTGTGATACAAGCATATTGTGGTAAAAATAGAATAAGCACGTGATTTACCTTAGATGACAATTGATGTAATAACAAACATGTTGCAAACTCAGGAGCAATACATGGATGAGAAGCACGTTTGAAACCTAGTAAAGCAAACATTCCAAAATCAAACTCCTATCAAAAGTAATCAAAATGATCAATCAAAATAAAAGTAAAGTTCCTCTTATTATAGAGGACAAGGATGTGGTAGTAAGTCTAAAGTCAATAATTAGATAATTCATTATACATAAAAGGAACATGTAAATGATGAAAATTAAGTCCTTATGATAGTTATTGTAGTTATTAAAATAAAAATTACAATACATGGTTATTTGATATTGAGTATACTAATTAAATATGCAAAAAGTAAGAGTCTTTTATTGATCTTAATGAGTCAATTCATTCCATAGTCAACTTTACTAATGATAATAATGTTCTAGTGATGAAAAAGGGGCGAATTCTCATCAAATTAAATAATAGAGATCATAATTACAACTCAAATGTGTTTTATATATTGGACATTAAAAGCAACCTACTCAGTTTATACTAATTACTTAAAAAGATGTATAATATATAATTACATGATAATTATCTCTTAATTCTTAATAGAATAGGTATATTCATTCTCAAATACCTTTAATAAATAACTAGACGTTTTAAGTTGATATTATCACTAATACTTATATTTGTCTTAATGTGATTGTAAAAGATGAGTCATAGTTGTAACATCTTCATTGTGGTCATTTGAATTTATGTAATTTGAAGTTTTTTGCATAAGGAAACATGGTGAAAACTTTACTTAGGATATATCATCTTAATTAGATTTGTGAAACTTATATTTTTGCAAAACAAAATAGATAACCTTTTGTCTAAGGTGGCATACAAGATAATTACTCCAACTTATCCACTTTAATGTTTATGGTCTAATAAATGTTTCATCAATTAACAACAATAAGTATTTTCTTACATTCATTGATGATTTATAAAGAAAACATCAATTTATTACATGTAATGGAAGTAAGGTGTTTAATTATTTTAAAAAGTTTACGATTTATGTTAAGAAATATAATTGATACTATATTGAAATTCTGTAAATTAATGGAAATTTTGAGTATATTTATAGTGAGTTTAAAAAGTATTGTGAAGTATAAGGAATAAAACATAAAGTTATAATTCCTTGTATTACACAACATAATGAAGTTTCCAAAAGAAAAAATATATCAATTATGAATATAATAAGAAACTTGAAATGGATAAATGTTATGAATATAAGTTATTTCATCTTATGAAAAAAAAGGTGATTGTGAATAAAAATGTAACCTTTGTTAAAAATGAAATTTGAAATTTTAATATTAAGGAGTAAAATAACTCTTAGAGGCATTTAATTATTACTTTATAGGGAAAAAAAAAAGAAACTCAAGTTATAGTCCTCAATGCAAATGAGGATGTTTCACATGTTGTTGTTTAAAATTCTAAGTCACAAGCTCCTTAAGAGAATGAAAGACCAAGGATAAATTGCCAATAATCTACTATATTGTAAGATTATGAGTTAATTTCTTATAATTTTATTAACAATAATGAGATTTTGGTGCATTTTGTCATATTTGTATATTGTGAATTTGTATCATTTGATAGACCATTCAAGATACGAACTAGGTGAATGTCATAAATAAAGAAATCAAGATGATTAAGAATAATAATGCATAAGAGTCTACCAATATCTCACAAGGTTATAAAACTATTAATAAAAAATAGGTATTTAAAACTATGAAGAAGTTAAGTAAAAAAGTAAAGAGATATAAAATAAAATTGGTCACAAAATAATTTGAATAATGACAAGACCATGACTATAATAAGGTATTCTCTCAAGTTGATTGAAAGAAGACTGTCAGACTTGTAATTTCTTTAATTGTATAAAATCATTGGAAACCTCATCAAATGGATATGAAGTCAAATTTTCTCAATGGTTCTCTTAAATAAGAAGTGTATGTTAAATAGCTATTAGGTTTTATGAAAAAAGGAAGAAGATAAAGAAAATGTGTATAAGCTAAAGAAAACACTTAATGTTTGAAATAAATGTTTAAAGTATGAAACAAGGGCATTGATTCATTCTTTCATGAGACCAACTTCCAAAAGTATCCTTCTGAGTATGTTTTATATATGAAAGTCAATGATTATAATAATATCTTATTGATGTGTATATATATTTATGACTTATTCTTTTTACGGGTAATAATTTTTAAATGATTAATAACTTTAAAAAGTCTATAATGCATAAATTTAAAATGAAAAATTTGGACCTAATGTCATATTTTCTTAACATTAAAGTAATTCAAGAAGTTAATAGAATCTTTATTCTTAGAAGATGTATGCTACTGAGCTATTAAATAAGTTCTAAAATGCATAATTGCAATCTTACGACGACTCTTATGAAAATTGACATTAAATTATCTAAGAAATACAATGAAACTCTTATTGATTCTACATATTTAAAACTGATTATTGGGAGACTAAGATATTTGGTATACATGAAACCTCATAGATTTTATAAAGTTGGTTTAATTAGTAAGTTTCTAGAGTCTTTTTATCAATCTCATTTGCAAATTGTTAAAAGAATTATGCAATAACCTAAAATAATGACCAATTTTATTCTTTATATAAAAGTTATACTTTTATAGGTTATTTTAATAATAATTAAAGATAGAAATGTAGATGATCATAAAAATACTTTTAGGTACTATTTCAACTTTAAAATTATTGCTTGTTTGTAAATTTTCAAAAAATAGTCTATTGTTATACTTTCAACTTGTGAAAAAGAATATGTAAATGTAATTTCGAGTGCTTATCAAACTATTTGATTGTATAACTTATTGAGTGAGATTTATATTTTAATTAAAGGTCCTATGAAGATATTTATTTGTAATGTTTTTGCAAACAATTTATTTAAGAAACTAGTGATACATATAATAAGTAATCATATTTATACTTATTTTTATTTTCTAATAGATCAAATTGATAAAACGGAAATTAAATTGACATATTACAAATGTAAAAATCAAATGACTGACATTTTCAAGAACTTGTTGACATATGAAGTATTTGTTAAATTGAAAAAAAAATATAAGGATTGTGAACATCACTAAATTATAATTAAAAATGAAGTTAAAATTAATCTGGATTAAGTTTTATTAGAATTTTAGTAAAAATAAGTTTAGTTAAATTTAGTTTAATAATATAAACATACAATAATATTAAAAAATACATACAATAATATAAACATCATTGAATACAAGCAGTAAAAACACTCCTCATGATCAACTAATGAACCCTTAATGAGTATTAAATTAACCTTTTTCCTGCTACAACTATTACTGCCTATTTGGTCTCACAATAGGTAACAATTGTCAATTTGAAAACAAATATTTGATGTCAAAGAGAAAAATACTAGGACTAGTTGATTATCCAATTCAAGCATACACACACATGTGCTTGTACACCAAACACATCAAATTTTCTTTGAATTATAGGTTCTAAACTGATCCATTGTATATGATAACAGTTAAAGCAACATATAATCTAAGATACTAAAGGTTAATTGACATAATTTTTTGTTTTCTTTTTAAAAATAGTTTGACAACATTTACCTTATTAATAAGTTAACAAGAAAAGGAAGAATCATGAATGAAATGATATGATTCTCCTCCACTTAACAATGGTGACCTCCCTAAACAATGGTCTTAGCTCTAGTTAGACTGATCATGATATAAGCTAGAATGACATAGAAGTAGGAAGCAATAATAATATATATTTTCTTAAAAGGCTTTGTAGGAAAACACTATGAATCCTCTTTTAAGAATCCTTCCCTTTGCATATTCAATTGATTGTTGAAGTTTCTAATGAATGTTTTAGCTTTGTTATATAGTTCTTGCCTACTTGGCCCTTCAACTTCCTCTTGCTCCTCATCATCCTCAATTAACTCTTATGCTTTAGTCTTTCCACTTCCTATAAAGAAAAAGCTTGGAATGGAAGGACACTTTGTGACTTTGTTCACCTTGACAATGCTAACAATCTTCTCAAACACAAATCTCTTAATAACCCTTTGCTTCTTTTTAATACTACATGCAAAAAGAGGCTTTTACCGAGCTTATTATCATAAGCTTTAAGATAATAGGGACAATATGCTTTTTGTCCTCCAGTGACTTGGGCAAGCTTGGGAAGAGGCCACCTTCACCTCCCATTGCTAAGATAAGCATATTGATGATAAAAAAGATATACTTTGGTGTCACAAATAGAAGGGCAACATCAAGATATAAGACTCATTGTATTTGCTTATCGCAGCTTTAATTAATTTGTTTATGAGATGAGAGATTAACGTGACAATGTGGTGGGCAATAATGAACCACAAGGTTACAATTAAGGAGTTTGTGAGAATAGAGAATAAATAGGGGCCAATAAGACATATATAAATGAGACTATATAAAAGTGACATGTATGTTCTCCAAGGTAGGTAAAACTACTAACATCAACGTAGTCAAATTACTTGTAATAAGAGAATTTTTGAAATCAATAACAATATACGTATAAAAGTCTATTAATTATTCTTAAATTGTAATTATATGAGAAGATTTTGAAAATTTTTATTAGTAATTTGTGATGTTCATAATAAAATAAAAAATTAAAATATAATTCGTTTATAAATATTTTAATTAAATAAAATAAAATTCTTCACACAAATTTAATGACATAAATACGAGAGTTCATTATTTCAAAATTTTTATATTTTTTATTCAAATCAAAAATTAATTTTCTTTTAATTTGGTACAATTGTATATTTATTTTTATATAATAATACAACTTGACATTTAAAAAAAGTTTTGATGATATTAACAATTTTGATGATTAATAAGTTTTTAAATTCCTTAAATTTTTATATTTTATCCATAAAATTTTAAAGATAATATTGATAAAATTTAATATATAATTTATTTTTAAAATTCATCTAAATATATCGTAATATTATTACATTTTTCAATACAATATATATATATATATATATATATATATATATTATAAGTTATTTTTAAGCAAATGATATAATTTTTTTCAATAGATATAAGATGAGTATATTTAAAAAAAAAATTCTGGTTAACTTTGCCCTTCGGTATTTTCTGGAATAGATAACAACTTAAGAACTGTGACGGAATTTCTCAACGTGGATGATTTGATTCTTTGTGACGGAATTTTTTTTTTTTTTCTTGACATTTCTTAGAGTTGCCCTCTCCTTTCTGTGGTCAAAAAATAAGATATAGCAGAGCTTTTTCAATTTCTAAACATTGTTATGGTCAAATAAAAAGCACCATTAATGGACAAATTAAAAAGCAATCACAAAGCAATCAAGTTTCCGTACAACATTGCCTCACTTAGAGGTGTAGATGATTCCCTTTTACACTTGAAACTATTTCAGACTTGGAATGGTAATCTATCGCTACAGCAAACGATGCGCATGCAATAATGCAGCTCAACAATTAGAGTGGTGCCATTGCCTTGTTATGTAACTAACTACGTGCCAACTAATGATGTCAACCTTCTTTTGGGCATTGTCAAACTAATTGAACGACAGATTGTTACCGAAGAGCTCACCAAAAGAAAAGGGAGATGCATTACTGATACTTAATCTTGCAACCATCAGCTTGCTTTGAAACGGAGACTGGATTTAAGATGGTTCAGAGGATTCCAAAATTCGTGAGGAGAGCAATGAAGCAACCCAGGCCAGCACCCGCAACAACCTGCAGCAGCACTGATACTCGACATATTTAGCATTGAGAAGTGGAATTCCACATCACCAGGGAAGTTCCAAGCATATTCATCGAGAATAAATAGCAGTTCCACAGCAATGTCATCTTTTGTAATTCATTTGTAAGCTCTGGTCTGAAAAGATGATTGCATGGATCTACTCAAGCGACAAGAACCAACAATTGATATCTAAACCATACAGCTAAGATTTCTTTAGCTTCTGGGTAATGCTTGCGCCAGAATCTCATGATGAATCCTATAAAATAAGAGCCACCAGGGAAGTATAGCTAAGCCTGTCTGTACATGAAAGATGCACCAAAATGTGCACCATCAAGTTGGCCAATTCCCAACACATTATGCAGATAAAATATACAGTATAGGATTTCCACCCACACCCCAGAAACAATTGTTTCATGACAGGAATTAGGAACCCAAATTTGTGTGGTGACCATCCCATTTTCTAGTAGGAAAATAGTAGATCACAAGCATATAAATTGGCATTTTTTAATCCAGAGTCATGTCCTGGCTGCAATCAATTTAGGTGTGTTTGCGCAATTCAAAAGCTTAAGTGCAGAATTGGCAAGCAGGACATTAGATGATTGATGAAATTTGCTGCAAATTTATAATGCTTAAAAAATCAATTAAATCTGCAAAGTACCTGTACAGGAGTATGACAAAGTGAACCTTACAGAGGTCTAAAATTTGAGACACGGCGTTCATGGGGTAGCTCACATAAAATTTGATTTATTAACTGTGCTAAGCAGTGCAAAGATGCTAGTAAACCCAATTTAACAAGTATAACTAGAGAATAATTAGACAGCGTCACCACACAGAAGACAGGAAAACCCACCACAAGATGGTATCTATGACCATGATTTAAGTACTTTTTAGCAGAAAATTACAAGGGGCAAATTTGTGAGAAAGTACAATCAAACTAAGGCTAGGAGATGACTTCAATTATTCCTCGGTAAGCATGACAGTTTTAAGGATCCAATGACTTGGAAACATCTCATGCATACTCTAAAATGAAAACATGTGGACAAGTTTTGAACATTCTGAAGCTTAATGCACATGCTGCTAACAGAGGATGTACATGGCATAGACTTCAAATAACAGATCAGAGTTTTATTTTCCTTCTTCTTGGATGGTCATCTTCTTCATAAGTTGAGAAATAGTTCTTGCCAAGATTCCTTAATTATTGTCGTATATTTATGCATAGAACATTAATTGCACTAATTGCAATGAATGATCTCACCTCAGCTTTGGCAACCAGCATGAAGTCTGACACCAGAAGCACCATACATAACCTGTGGAAAATCTGATATCAACAGCTTGAAAGTTTTACTCAAAATGGACTTATGGAAACTAGTGGTTATGCAAGTAGACATGCAGAGGAACATGAGAAATAAGCCAACCAAAGCAGCTAGTGTCATAGAAGAAAATCAGTCTAATTTAGCAAGAGTAGCTTCTTCGTTAAAACAGTAAATGAAAGCAGACACAGGCAGATATTCAGTCCAGATGAAAAAATTCCCTGAGACATCCAGATTAACGACTTTGGTGACCACTCGCTTATGAACCGTAGATTAGCAGCAAAAACAGAACAAGCAGTATAACGAGCTTACCTCATCAACACAGGCATTCTGCATCTATAAACAAAGGTAAAAAGATGCTGCCAGAAAACCATAAATGCAGAGGTATCAAAACAAACAAACAAATATACAAAAGCACAATGTCAAATACGTACAACACACACCAAAACAAGTGCAACAGCAAATGTTGATGATCCAGCTCCTTCATGTAGACCAATAGCCGCTGCAAGAGCTGTCACAGTTGCTGAATGCACTGAGGGCATTCCACCTGATCCAATTATCCTTCTAGAATCCCATCTCCTTTCAGTGAACCTACATGTCCAACATGAGATGTGGATGAGAAAAAAGACAGTAAGCAAAGCATGAAAAGACCAACAGAAAAAGATGAATTGGAAAAAAGTTTTGGATATGACTTAAATCTAATACACTAATTATTGTTCTCAATCATACAAACATCACATTCCTAGCCTCAACATACTGTAATTAATTATAAACTCATTTATATAAAGGCAAGATTGCCTAAAGAAATGTCCAATTCCTAATCAGTTAAATGACCTATATAACTTAGAGAACCTGAACCAAAGAAAAAAAAAAAAAAAACAAGCATCAATCTTGCTCCTTCAACAAAGTCTCAAACTTCCTTATTTACAACATCATCACTAAAACTTGACCTAGCAAGTACCAAATCCTCAGAGTAGCAGAGGTAAGCTTTGAACTCCGTTCCTTCATGCTGATTTGGCAGCCATAATATTTGAGAGTCATTCAAAAATCAATGCTTTTCTATCTAGTTCAACCCACAAAACCCACATAGCTGTGGAAAAGCCTCATGATTCACATAGCAAGTGAAAAGCAACAATTCAGAAATCCCAGCTAGAAATACAAATGCAATGACTAGTTAAAAGAATCATTATCTTTTAACCATGAAATCAGACTAAAGCTTTGAACCTTCCAAATTCCTGTCCTTTTCTTAGTCTCTTCAACACAACAACAAAAAGAACAGAGAAGTTAAATGCAAAATTCCCATAAACAGAACTCAAACGAAAGACAACAGAACACAGATACATGATTCACACAAACTGAATGAAATCCATAATTCTCAATGACCCAATTGCACAGATTATCAACAAAGCATTAAAAAATTTGCACCCTGCCCAGAAAAAACGAGAGAGAGACCACATGGTGAAGAGCTTGAGGAGTTGGGCTAGAGCAAAGGCGAGAAATGCAGCAAGGAAAGGCATGTTAGAGGGTAAAATGGATGGATGGGATGAGGCTGATGGAAAAGATGATGATGAAGATGATGCAACAGAGGAAGTGATCACTTCATCCATTGTGTAAAGCAAATGCAGAGGTGCAGAGACACAGATATTTTAACTTATTGGTCGACCATTGCATGAAGAAATGCAAGTGATAGGACAAGATCAAATGTATGTAGCCTCACCCATAATTACACAAAGAAACTATTTCTGTAACTTAAACTTGTAACCTCCAAACCATGATAAAGTAGTTTTACCTTTTCATAAGGACTCGCTCTCATATTTACATAGTTCTGAATCTGTTAATTAAGCATTTTTTAGAAAATTCAATTGCCTCTAATTTATCTTTTCCGGAGCACCATGTTCACATCCCTTCCCCAAGGACAGCCCGAAAATTAAGAGTTAGGGCTAACATCAACACAAGATAACAATGTATACACTATACATCAGCTATGATTAGAGAGAAGTAGATGGGGGGATACCAGCAACAGAGTAGTTATACTCCAGCCAGGAGAAAAGGATACTATCTGCTTCAAGAATCTTTTGTCAGAAAGGTTCAACAACTGGCAGGAAAGAATCACCAACTTCAAGATTGGTATTTACTATTGGCAGTGGGGATACAAATAGCATTGTGGCACCTGCACCCTCGATTGTACCCATATTTTGGATCCCTCTAAGGCAAAGGTGGTCATCTTGCTGCAACAATTATTTGGGTATGGTTCATCTAGATTCCACAGGTCATCCCATAGCCCCATCCTATGTTACAGAATCTGCCCAAGGTGCAACCTCCATATACATCACAGCCAAGCATTGATACTCCAAGGTGGGGTACATAAAAAGCTTTTCTTCCTGTCCTGATACATCAAGTGCACTATTGAAACTTTTCATGTCATCTTCTGTTTTTTGTTGCTCTTGCTGTTGTTGATCTTGATTCTGTCATTTTTTTATTTAACTTCAACTTTTTGCTTCTCTCATATTTAAGAGTATCTCTCTTTGTTGTTGAAATGGGGTCTCCAGTAGTTCTTTATCTCATTGTCTGTCTTGCCAGTCAAGTATCTGACAATAGTTGTCTATCTGCATAAAAATCATAGAAAATGACTATAGTTTTGCCACAGCAGCTAGTCTCTCTAACCAAAGAGTGTCTCTTCACTAGCACTTTATGGGAATTATGAATAGCAACTGTAACAATACAGTAACTAACTACAACTAGAATTTAAAGGTGCAATTTAAGAAAGATGTATTACTTGTTAATCCCAGAAAGCATGCAGCTCAATAATAATTAAATCCTCCAGAGGTGAAATTAGACCTCTTTTAAGGCCAGGCAGCACAGGCTTAAGGTAATTTACCCAGCTCAGCCTGTAGCTCTTGCCACTTCTGTTTAAGCCTGGCAGCAACACAGCAATAACACAAGTTCTTAAATCAAAATCGGAGAAAAAAAAATTGCAAAATCATTCTTATTAAATGGTATATGCTGAAAATAAATGCCTTACCAGCACACCTGGCCATGGAACTCCACCTTCCTGCTTAATACAACTTCACATATTCACTAAGCAACTTATCCTCTTCAGAAGTCCAAGTACCCTACCATCACCCTTGCTCAGAAACCCCACAACTTATCATGGCTACAGTTGTTATTTCACTTTCACTACTTTCCACAATAAGACAGCAACAACATTCAAGCGTTTAACCCCGTGCCTGCAACAAATCCAGTAGAGTATAAATAGTGCCTGCATTAATTTGATAGCCAAATTTGCCAAAAGACCTGCAAAATATTCATCAAAACAGAAATTAAAGGTTCATAAATATTCACAGCTTCACTACTAAAAGCTATTGCAGATTGAAAAAGACAGCTACAAACCTACTCAAAGTGCAAAGGGTTGCTCTCTAAATATGGTAAATCCCACGAAACTGAAATTATGGCTCTCTGATTTGGATATTAGGGATGCGAGCAATCTTAGGCCGGTCCTTAGACAACAGTTGCTCTTTTCTGGCTTGGGTTGGAAACCAGAGGACTCGCCATTTTGGGAGCAATTTCTGCTTACTACATGAAAGATCAAAAATACATCATCATTGATTTACACATAAAATGATTTGTGTCATATTGAGGAAACAAAAAACCAAAATATCCCCAGCTGTGAATCTCACAAACCCAACACACACTCAGATACATGAGAAACTCCAGTGGGACGAAATACATATGAGTGTTTTGCAAGATGACGATGCTAGTTTTGATGATACAATTTGGTAAGGAAAGATGCAATGTCAATTGAACATGCCTACAATTTTATTTAATTTTTCTGACAGAAAGAAGAAGACGAAGAAGAAGAAATCGGTTAATTTGTAGGAGAAAAACAGTACTACAGGCTATCTTTTTAATAGAAAAAAATGAGAGCAGTAGGAGGAGGAGGGACCTGCCGAAATCGGAAAGGAAGGGTGCAGGGAATCTTCTGATGAAATCATAGTCCATGGCAGCCATCCCTCTGGATGTATCGCCCATCGACTATAATGTTAGGGATATGGGCAATCTTGGGCCAATCCTCCCCCGTGTTGTTTTTGCATCTCTCTGACAGTTGGGAACAATAAATAATATGTAAATATTGTAATGAGGTGAGGTTGGGCATCCACTCCGGCAACGACGCCAAATTAGGGCAATTCCTGATCTGGAGACGCCGCAGGACAATTGATCGCAGAAGAAGCCTCCTTGGCAGATGCACCAACTTTGGAATACCATAAATTTCAAGAGAAGTGAGGCTTCTAAGGCCTTGTCCTTGCCATAGAATAGCATCTTTGTTGTTGATGTTGCTGTTGCTGTCATCATCATAATTGGACAGATCTAGATTTTTGCAATTCCTAATTAAGAGACACTCGAGGGAAGTGAGAAGTAGCATTTTCGCATGAGGTAGACAAGTTAATGTCCGGCAGCTCTCAATCTGTAAATGCTCCAGAGAAGGGAGGGTCAGCACCAACTCCACCGGCAGAAAATCTTCTGGCAGATGCTTAATTTCAGAAATCTCCAGATGTTCCAAAGACGAGAGGAGATTAGATGGACGAGAAGAAGACGAAGGTTCGGGTGCTGGAGAAATCGTCTCCTTGAGCATTTGCTCCAATGACTTTAAGCTGCCTGAGGTTATGTCGAGTTCTTTCAAGGATGGGGACAGTGGCATTGAAGTCAGGTTTGGGGCATGAGTGAATCCACAGCTTAGAAAGACGCTGAAATTGGGGAAGCAAAGATGACGGTGATGATGGCCGCCATCCCTTCAGATTGGGACAGTTGTAGAGTTCCAGTGACTCAAGGGAAGAGATGAAGGAGTACATGCTATTGTTGTTGCTGCTGCTACAGATATCTATGTATTCCAGATCAGTTAATTTATAGATATCTATTGCTTTTAGCGAAGGGAGTTGATCCAATGCCGGCAGACTCCGGCATTTCCTGCAGCGAAACAGCCCAAGCCTGACCAGATTCGTGAGGGAAGAAAGCCAGTTGACAAAATTTACTCCTCCGTAATTCTCCACTCTTAATCTTTTCAAATTTGGGTGTGGCCGCAGAGCTTCCAATGACATGTCATCTTCATTAAAATCAATATCCTCGTCGCCATCCAACGGCACCCAATGTAATTCCAACTCTTGGAGACGTGGCTTCTCTCTCAAATTGGCGGCTGCTACATTAGAGGCAGTGGGAGTAGTAGTAGTACCCTTCTCATTGCCTTTTCCATTCCCCTGATGCGGCAAATTCACGATACTGAGCTTTCCTCCCAACTTGTTCAAGTCATGTAATTCACCCAATCCTCCGCTCTCCCGTTTCGAGTTTTCACTTGTAGGCAGTATGAATCTCGTTAATCTCTCCAGCGAAGTCAGCCGTCCAATCCCACGTGGCATATGAGTCAAACTACAGCAATCATCGATGTGAAGTTTCTTGAGACTGACCAGCTTTTTTATATCCTTGGGTAATTGTCTAAGCGCCACACATCCTCGTAGATTGAGCACTTGCAAGTTTTGTAATCTGGTAATTGAACGGCGCAGCAATTTGATCTTCCAATTCCAACACAAATTAAGACACCTTAAATGCTTCAATCTACCGATGGAATTGGGCACGGTCTCAATAACCGCTTCTTCTAGATCCAACTGCCGTAAACGCCGCAAATTACAAAAATTTGCACGGCCCTGCCGTTCACCTATATTAAAGTCAGTGTAACCAGATGGTGTCAAAAATGTCCGCAGACTTTTTGCTCCAATCACAGACTCTGGAAATGGAGTGCTAAAGTGAAATGAGATATGCCGAGTTTTTTCACCAACTTCTTTTGGTTCTAAGATCGACATATAGACGCTTTCAGCTCCGGCTACTGAGGAAGCAAGATCGTGCATTAAGTCGTGCATTTTGCAACTCATGATGTTTCCCAATTCATCTTCAACCACATCTTGGAAGAAAGACCCCATAGGAGATCCATGAAATATTCCCGGCCAATATCTTCAAAACATTGACTTGGGTCCGATAACCTAATATGCCCTTGCGCCATCCAAAGATCTATCAATCTGTCTACATCAATTATATGGTCTTTTGGAAACAAACTACAGTACGCAAAACAGTACTTCAAATGTGAAGGAAGAAAATCATAACTCAACTTAAGAGCTGCCGTGATGCTGGTTTCTCCGTGATCCATCATCGTCAATTCCTTACTTCCCATTGATTCCCATTCAGGTATACTCTTTTTGGAATACATGAAACGCCCAATTACTCTTATTGCCAGGGGAACTCCCTTACACTTTGCAACAATTTCCTGTCCAATTGTTTTGTGCCTTGGTGTTGGTGGCGACAACATTTGAGCAAACAAAGACCAAGAATCCTCCACAGATAAACCCCCTAATTCATATCGTGCTTGTGGCAGAGGGCTTGTAATCGCTGCAACCCTGTTAGAACGTGTGGTTATTAATACTCGACTTCCTCTTAAACCACAGTCTAACAAATCTATCAAAGAACACCATCTTTCAGCGTCTTGATTCCAAATATCGTCCAATACAAGTAAATATTTTTGTTCATTTATTTGCTTATGAAAAAGACTTTTTAAAGTATTCAACTCCTCCTCTTCACATTTGTTTTCAGTTATACATTCTAAAAATTTTTTAATTATTAATTTTATATTAAAATCCTCGTAAATACAAGCCCAAGCCCTTAAATTAAAATACAACTTCACATCGTAGTCGTTATATATGCGCTGAGCCACCGTCGTCTTTCCCAACCCTCCTATTCCGACTATAGAAATTACATTCACATTAGTCTCGTAGTTATCTGACAAAAGAAGTTCTCTGATTGCCTTCTCATCAACTTCTCTGCCAACAATTACTTTAGGGGGAGAGGAATGCGTTTGCTCTCTTTTTCCACCCATCACAGACGTTGACTTGTCAACGTGAAGTTGCTGAAAATTAAACCGCTGTCCGCGAAGCATAACAGCATCTAGTCTCTCCCGAATTGCCTTGATTTTGTGACCCATTTTAAGGCCATACGCAGGCCGATTTGAACTTGAAAAGAAAAGGCGTACCTCATTTGTCACTTTGCTCCCGGTCATGACTTGTCGCCGCAGAACTTCTGTGGAAAAGTCATCCAGCAAGTCATCTGCATCGTACACCACTTCATTCAGCATACCGAGCCATTCTTTGACTGGGTCATCACCTTGTGCTTGCCGGCCTTCTGCATCAAGAAGAACGACCTTGACACCGAGAATAGTGGTGCGCAGCAATTCAATCTCATCTTTGACACCCCACCACAGGCCAATCTCTTGAAGAGCCAAGGAGCCTATTTTTCGAAGAATTCCCTCTGCAACGCTGAACAGTAATCCTTCCGCCATGTCCCTACTGGGTGCAAGTTGGAAAGCAAAGAACTTTAGTTGTGTTTGAGTGACAATAGTGTGCGATCTCAGAGGCTTAGGTGCAGTAAGATGTACGCTGGTAATTTTTTGGGACCAGAGAGCCTTATGTTTCAATGAGTTTAATATGTACACATAGCATGGTCTTTAATATCGCATTCAAATGCTCGCATATGTGACATTTTTGCATACAGTTGTTGAGATGTTGATTGGTCTAACTTTTTCGAGAAAGGAGAAAAATTAATCAAATAGGAAGCTTCAAGGAACAAATAATAAATACTTGCTGTACAAAGTGGGCAGAAAAAAACAAAAACATTTAAGATAGGTGTGAAAGTGAAACACATGGGCGGTGGCAAGTGGGAATCATCGACCAAGTCCGTCCAAACGGACCATCATCACTACCTGACTTGGTCTTCGGGTTCTCCCATATCCCCCCTCCCCCCGCCTGAAAGGAGCAATAAGTTGGAGTGAACATAATTTATCGAAAAATAGTGAAAAGTATAGTGAAAAGTATGTGAACCATAATGAAAATAGTGTAAACCATAAATTTTGAGTGTCTCGTCAAAGTATGTGATGAGTAATTATTAAGTTGTTATTATTATTATTATTATTATTTAATTTTTTAAATAAATTTAATAGATTACTAATATAAATAATAAAAATTTATAATTTAATTTATTTTTAAAATAATTAAATTCATTTAATGTCTTTTATATATATATAATTTAAACAAGTAACAATAACAACTAGTCTATATTAATAATAAACTTTACTTATGCATGGGAAGAAGACTTTTGAACAGTGATATTAGAGGTCAACTCCTTAGGTAACAATAATCATCAAAAGTTTTTAAATCGAGCCAAAGGTTGAAATATATTGAAAAAAGTCAGTTTTCTTTCATGATCAATATAACCATCATCAATAGTAACCTTAAAAAATTAATTTTACTTTTTTATTTTTAGTACTTTTGCAATCTATATATCTTATAAATACTTTATCTTGAAAAATTATTAAATCTAAATTAAGACAACAAAAAATTACAAACAAATTAAATTGAAAATAAAATTAAACTTAAATATATCATTGATATTCTTTTTGGTATTCCTTGAAAAAACGAGAGAAGTAGCAAGCGAAATTTCAAAAATCAAACAACAATAGTTCTTAAATTGCATATACGTCAAAATATAGAGAAAAGTACAAACTTGTGCAAAGTGTAGCTTGGCTGCTAAAAACATGGTAGATACCACGAAACTAAAATCATGGTTCCTTAATTTGGGACGTGAGTGATTTTGGGTCAATCCTCGTACATAAGTTATTATTTGCTATCTTTTGTTTAGAGGACACAATTTTAGAAGTAATATCTTTTTACTATACAAAAGTATAAATAATAATAATAAATGAATGAAATACACAAATTTTTATTTTTATTTTTTATAATAAGAAGTTATCTCTTTTTAATATTACAGAATCTCATGTATAAGTATGATGGATAAATGTATACAATAAAACTAAATAACAACCCTAACAAATTGACCTAGACACAAGAAATTACAACATAATCTCATAATTAACAACAATTCCAAAAATCTCTTTAGATTGTAGCTTATGGCAATACCTTCCTTTAGTTAGTGCCTAAATATCTCTAAATATCACTAATGTCTAACTTAACCAATGAGTTGTAAAACACTCTACCTATAAATGCCTTTGTCAAGATGTTCACTAATTGGTCCTCTGATTTCACAAAATGAAGTCCAATGATCTTCTCTTCTAACTTTTCCTTGATAAAATGCAAGTTTGTTTCCACGTGCTTAGTGCAATCATGTTGAATTAGATTCTGAGTAATCTTAATTATAAACTTACTATCATAATATAGATTTGTAGAAGGATTTTGTAAAAAATTGATTTCCTTTAATAAACTCCTTAGCCAAAGTAACTTATATAGTCCTTTTGCTAAGTTATTGAACTTGGCCTCTGCACCCTTTGTTTCTTACTTCTCCAAGTAACCAAGTTGCCACGATGACTCTAAGCTAGTGAACAAACTGTATATTTGAAGTGTGACTCATGAAGACTAAAAAATAAACTTGGGAATAAAGACTTCATGTATACGAATGATAGATGTCTCAATGAGCGATGTCATAACCAAACCTACTCTTCTATATTATTTACTTGGTTCATTTTATATGCTTATCTAGGTGTGAGTTTATCAACATAGTATAGCCCTCCCTGCTTAGTAGCATGACCAATAGTCTCCTTATTGAGAATATCATGGAACAAACAAAAGGTGAGATAGATTATTACACAACCATGTAAATCTTCAATTATTTGTCTTATGGACCTAATAGTGTGTTTGAGAGGGGAAGAGAAGATGGGAGTTCCATTATCCTAGCTCTAGTAACTGGATACTTTATGTCATTAACATTTGCAACATAGGTTCTTTTTGGTTTGATTGTTTTCACAAAATCTTATCCATCAAACATCATATGTTTTGAAACCTCTGAATCAATAATCCAACCATGTTTACCTAGTTTTTTAGAGATTTCTAGTTCACAGGATGTTATGGCAAAGATAACTACTTCATTAGAGAAATCACCTACCTTGACTCTCTTCAAGGAATAAGTGAAAGTTGTGGTTATATTCCAATGTCCATCAACGAAGCTTGATTTGATTGGTCTCTTAACCTTACCACTTTGCTTTCTCCTAGATTTCAATTCATGCCACCACTCTTGGTATCCATGAAGTTTGAAGTAGGTCTCATGAGTATGCTTTGGATTTTCACAGTGGGCATGTCTCTAAGCAATTTAAATCATTCACTTGCATCCACATTATTGTCACTGAATCCATATTCAATAGGAACATAACATGTGAAATAGCAAAGAAGGCATGAGACAGATTAAAAGAGGAATATAAAGGCAGTTAAAAGTCTAAGACCATGTAACTAATCAATCTTAGAAGAGAATTTGAACTTTTAAGAATGAAAGAAACAAAAATTATAAAGGATTACAATGATAGGTTACTAAAAGTTATAAACTATATAAAGGTGCTAAGGAAAAAATTTTTAGACATAAATGTAGTTCAAAAGGTCTTAGTGAGGATTCCAGAAAGGTTTGAAGTTAAGATATCCTCTCTGAAGGACTTCAAGGACTTGAACATAATCACTCTAGGTGAGCTTATTAGTACTCTCCAATCTCAAAAGCATAGAAGAATTTTAAGACAAGAAGACACAATGGAAAGTTTGTTACAAGTAGCTCACATATAAAAAGGGCAATCAAAGAAGAAAACCAGTTACAAATCATCTGGAAAGGAAACTAAAACATCAAAATTAGCTTGGTCTATCCTTAACTTTGGGGGATGAAAGCTTGTTGAAAAGTTTAAGTTTGTCCCAAGTATTTTGAAAACTTATGTTCAAAGAAAATCCATAAAAGCGAGGATCTTAGTTGCTTACAATATTCATGGGGACGCCCCAAAACTTGCCTAAATGTTTGAGAAACAAATGAGTCATCTCCTTAGTTGTGCAATCTGTTGGAGTTGGGATGAACATACATACTTGCTAAATCGATCTACCAATACTATGATACTTCTAAACCCTTTGGACTTAGGTAGAGAAGCGTTGAAGTTCATTGGAACACTCTCTCATGGTTTTATTGGGATTGGAAGGGGTTCAAGTAGTCCTGCAAGAAGTTACTACTCATTCTTATCCTTTTGGCACACATGTTTTTACGTAGGACTTCACCTGTTCTTGCATTTACGGCCAACAGTAGGTGGTCTTTAATAAGGCAAGGGTGCGCTTTATTCTAGAATGCTCATCCTACTTTAAATCATGACACTCCTTAATAAGATCTTTGCAAAGATTCCCACATTTAGGCATAAAAATGTGATTTCCCTTTGTGTAAAGTAGCTCATTAGTAAACCAAAATCTTTGTGTCTAACCTTTCTCTGTTAGGGCAATGAGATTCTTGTTAAAGGGGTCTTATGCTAATCTTTCCTTGATCTAACCAAGTAAGGGACCATCCATTTAGCTAATTGAGGCCAACGTTTTCATCTTATTGCTTAGTGCATCTGTAACCACGTTTGTAAGAAAATCTTGCCATCATGCTTGTTTGAGACTTAACTTTCGTTGGGTCTAAAAGTAACTTGTGACAATGTTATCAGCCATGTTTGTGAATTTTAAGCCCAACAGATAATGTCATCATACTTTTAGTCAATAAATAATGGTCATCATCTCCTCTTCTTGCACAATGTACCACCATTCTATTTCATTTAGCCTTAAACTTTCATAGGTGATCATATGTCTATTTTGCATGAAAGCTCCTCCGATGACAAAGTCCAAGGCATATATGTGCACCTTGTATGACTTGGAGTGGTTAGGTAGGCTTAAGATTGGCTCCTCACACACAATTGCCTTGAGTTTGTCAAATGCTTGTTGGCACCTTAAATCTTATTCCCAATAATGGTTTTCCTTTAAGGAGATCTATAAGTGGAGTGGCTCTTACTGAGTAACCCTAAATGAAATGATTATAATAATTTACAATACCAAGAAAGGATCGTAATTCATATACCTTTATCGATTTCTCAATCTTGGATGACTTAGACCTTAGATTCATCCATCATAAACTTTCCATCCTTTATTTTATGTCCCAAGAATATCACCTCATCTTAGACAAATCAACACTTTGTTTTCTTGATCTATAACTCATTGTCTTATAACACTTGGAACACTTTTTTGAAATGTTGCATATGTCCTTCCAAGGTACAACTATACAACACAATGTCGTCTAAGTACATTACCATAAATTAATTGAGGTATGTATGGAAAAACTTGTTCATCAAGGTGTAATAGGTGACTGTGGCATTTGTTAACCCAAATGGGAACTTTTATAATCCATACCTTGTAACACAAATTGTTTTTGGCTTGTTCATTTATGTAATCCACACTTGATAGTATCTTGAACACAAATTCAACTTGATAAGGTACCAAGCATGTCCAAGTTAGTCGAAGAGATCAGGAGCATCGGGTACTTATTCCTAATGGTTACCTTATTAAGTGTCCGATAAGCAATACACATTCGGAGGGAACCATCTTTCTTTTTCTAAAAAGGAACTAATGCGCCATGGGATGCCTTAGATGGTTGAATAAAACTAGCATTAAGCAGTTCCTTTAATTGTCTTTGCAACTCAGCTAGCTTGGGTGGCATCATGCAATAGGGTCCCATGGTTGGCAGCTTGGCCTGTAGTTCTAACTCAATCTTGTGATCCACTTCCTGTCTCAGTGGAAGCTTTTGTGGTAACTATGTAGGTATCACATCCTTAAATTTACTAAAGATTGATTGTACTTGCTCTAGAATGTTGGACAAAAGGCTTGGGTTATCTTAGTCATCCATTTTTAGAATAGTAAGATAACTATCCTTATCTCATCTTACCCCTTTCTTGAATTGAATTACAAATAACACCTTGAGTTGGAGCTTGCTTGCCCTTTTAGTATGGACAACACAAGTTTTCTCTTCATCTCCATTATGTCAGAATTAATATAACTAAAGGCAACCTACATGTGAACATAATCATGAATCCAATTTATCCATTCAAAAATGATAATGTCAAAATGTCAAAAATTTAAAGAAATGAGAATGATATTCTCCTTATTAAGTCTTCATCGCAAAAAGTGTCAAATCACATGTATCCTATTATGTGTAAACTGGAGTCATAACTACAATCATAGTAATAAACTGAGTAAATACCAGGCTTGCAAGACAAGCTAGGTAACAATAAAGTAACTTAAATTTGGTGCACACGTATCATTTTGTTACAAGACATTCAATGTTAATTTCAAATTCACTAAAATTTGGAACCACCATTTGCAATGACTCATGAAAACCTAGTTCAGCACACAATACTTGTAATACCTACATCTGCAAAGAAAAAGATATATAAAAAAAAAAGACACTTGGAGTAGTATTTTTTGAAAAAAAATGTCATGACATAATAAACCATTCAATTATTATCATTTTTATAGCACTTAATTCTCTCATTGACTTTGAATTTTGGTGTGGGTAGTCTAATATTAATGTTTGATGTTCTTCCACTTTCACCAAATACAACTACTAGTACATTTGAGTCCTTATTGGAATAAAAATCTGGTCATAACAATATCACGTGTCATGAAATTGCATGCAAAATCAAAGGAAACTAGGAAAGTAGTGAAAAAGGATGAGCAAGAGGTTACCTGCTCAACTGTTAATATGCTTCCCATGTATGAAATTTCTGCTTGTTTAAAATGCTTTATGTAAACATGCATTCTCATCTACAGTAAGAGCATTGGCAACAACATCCAAGATCTAAAGCAAATGCCATTTGAGCAAAAATACCATATATCAATCTTTTATTGCTTAAAAATTACAAGTTTACTTGCAATTTAAAATGAATATATATTGTTTTTCCTTGACTACATAGAAAACAAAATCACTCCTTATGGCACATTGCTTGCCAAAGTCACTTACGACCTCGCTACAAGGAAATACACACACATATTTGTCAACTAAAGAAAAAGGAAAAACAAAGCATTTTATACTATAAAGGAAATCATAAAGTTTGTATACATACTCATTCTCACCTAAACTAATGCCAAAATAAACATATCCACAAATCTCCTTCATAGCATTGACCAAATGTGGCTTTAATTTGATCTTAGTTGCACTTTCACTAGTCTCTTATATATGTTAAAACAAATTACGCAACAAAATAAAGAAACAAAAGGAACAAGTACACAAAAATTTAATTACAAAGAATAAATTTTGAAGGAACATAATGAAAAACTACCAATAAGATTGCAAACACAAATTATAAGTATGCACAAATATATTTCCAAATAATACGAAAAAAAAACGCAGGGAAAATGTCTAAAAAAGACCAACTTCAGAAACTTCAAACCTGTCCTTAGATTTTGGTCTCACACAAACACATTAAGATTCCTTGTAGGAGACTTCAAGGTGACAATGAAAATAATAGCATTGTCAAACCTTAGCAGTTTTCTCGGATTTTCGTCTGCGTCTGCCTTTTGGACCAATAAAAAGAGAAGAAATCACTTTTCCCTTTTTTCAAAACTTTGGAGGACCAAATGTTCGACCGCTTTGAGAATTCATTCTTTTTCTCAGACTTAATTATAATAATGCCAAAACTTGAACTGTGAGGTGCAATCCCTTAACCCTTCAATAAGATATTAAACTAATATGAATATTCAATTGTATGCAAGAATCCAATTTACAAATCAAATTTTTGAGTCTAATATCTTCTGCCTGCAGAAACAACATGTATGACATTATACAAGATAATATATTAGAATGATTCTTTTAATTGTTAATGTAAATGACTTTTCTTGTGACTTATAGATACACTATATGATGATGACACATCCTCGACCCTATGAAAAATGACATCCTATTATACATAGGGATACTTAGGGAAGCACAGACAAGAAGGAAGTGAGAGTCTCAAAATAGAGGACCACGTAAGAAGGTTGTTAACATTAATTTCAGTAACTCATTTGAATGAATTTACTAATACATACAAAAGGAAACTAATCTACTTTTTCTACAAATTCAAATTCCTTTTAATTTAACACATGATTATTAAATTTTTTGATTAAAGCAATGACAATTTTTTTGAAAAAATATACTTAATTAATCCCTTATAGTGCAAACAAATGATACAATAAAATAATGAAATTATGTTGTGCAATTTGATAAAAACTTATGTGATGCAGAAAACCCCAAAAAGACGTGGCTTAGGAACCCAACACACACAAGAAATCAAAGAACAACCAAGAAAGATAAGTCAGAGTTAAATAACAAAAACCCTAGACCCAACATTTGAAGGAACACGAACCTAGGGTATTTAAGAAAGATATGGATGTCACACTCAAAAAAAGAAAGGAATTGGGAGTGATGAGTTTATTGGAATGTCACAAGAAGAAGTACCTCTTGATAAGTTCTTTAGTCCTCAAAAAAACTGAAAGAGAAAACCCTTACTTTCTATTTCACTCAAAGTTGTCTGATTTTTTCAGAACTTATAAGGAGTGCCCATTTATAGGCTAAGATAGCAATCCTAGAGAGGCACAAATTCCTACTTAGGACAAATCCTTATTTGAAGAAATTTATAACAATGGAAAAATTCCAACACAGACAATAAAATCCTATTTAGGAGTGAATGCTAGTACTTAGTATGAGTCATCAAGCACTCTAATTATATTAATTAGGTATCTACTCTTTGTCAAATTTGACTTCACACCATTTGAAACTTGGTTGGTTTGAATGTCCTCAATCAGCCTATTTAGTGGTTCTTTAATCTTTTTGGCTCTAACTTGTGTTATTAGGCCTTCTAGAATGTGCAATAGACCTTTTGCATACACTAAAACTCTAACTTGTGTTATTGGACCTCTTGCATCCATTGGAACCTTCCACTCATCATCTCTACGATTCTCATTATTCCCCCTCTCCTCAAAAGGATTTGTCCTCAAATCACCACCTACATTAAAAAGGGAAAGATCAGAAATGCTAAATGTTGCACTCACAATATACTCACTGGGAAAGTCTAACTTATAAGTATTGTCATTAATTCGTGCTACAACTTGAAAGAGACCATCCCTTCTAGGTTGTAGCTTTAAATGCCTTTGAGCTAGGAATTGTTCCTTGTGCATATGCACCCAAACCCAATCACTAGGTTTAAACATCACTCTCTTTCATCCCTTGTTGACATGTGATGCGTATTACTCAGTTCGTTTTTCAATATGTTACTGCACCTTTTCATGCAATTTTTTTATCATGTCAACCTTGCATTCACCATCTAAGTTGGCATACTCATTGACAGGTATAAATACCAAATCCAAATGAGTCAACAGATTAAAACCATATACAATTTCAAATAAAGAGAAACTAGTAGCAAAATGAACACTTATATTATACGCAAACTCGAAATGTGGTAAACAATCTTCCCATGTTGTCAAATTTGTTTGAATAATAGCATGCAAAAGAGTAGAAAGAGTTTGATTAATCACCTCAGTTTGCCCATCAATTTGTGGATAACAAGTAGTTGAAAACAATAACTTAGTACCTAACTTACCCCCATAAAGTCTTCCAAAAGTAGGTTAAGAACTTTGTATCCCAATCTGAAATAATGCTTCATGGCATGTCATGCAAACATACTATTTCTCTAAAGAATAAGTCAGTCACATTGCTTGCATCATCAGTTTTATGGTATAGGATGAAGTGTGCCATCTTTGAAAATCTATCAATAACAACAAATACAGAATCCTTACCCCTTTTTGTTCGTGGCAATCTTAGTACAAAGTCCATAGATAAATCAACCCAGGGATGACTAGGTATGGGCAAAGGGGTATACAAGTCATGGGGCAAAACTCTAGATTTCTCCTGTTTGCATGTTATGCATTTCTCACATATCCTCTCAACATCTCATTTTATGCGTGGCCAAAAGAAATGCTCATTGAGGACATCTAGGGTTTTCCTAACACTGAAATGACTCATTAGACCACTCTCATGAGCTTCTCTTACAATCAACTCCCTCAAAAGAACTCATAAGCATACATAAACAATTTTCCCTAAATAATAAACTGATGGAAGCCATATTGTATTAGCTCAAATCAATAAGTGAGTTGATACTTTGCAAAACCTTGGAGGACCAATGATAAGGGCAAGGTCAAAGAAAATAAAAGAAGTTCTTAACAACTTATTATGCGACATTTACTATCAAGAAGTTGCTAGGTACGAGTTAAGGATGATGAAGGCTTCACTAAGGCTTGCAAATATGTCATCTGTGGAGGAATTTGAGAACCATGGGCTTGGGAAGGAAGTTGGATACAGGTGCCCATTTTCAATTAAAATGAATTAAAATGAAAAGGGCATCTGGGAAGGAATTTGATAAGGCTTGCAATTAAAATGAATTATTTTCATAGGTTATATTATTATGTAGTGGGTTGAACGAATTTTGGCATCTTAATGGGTTATTTTCATGGGTTTATTATTATTTAATGGGTTGGAGGAATTTCCTCAATAAGCCTATCTTATTAGCTAGGGTTTTGGGGGGTTAGCATATAAAAAGGGCAATAAGGGTGGCTGGAATGGGGGGACCCTAATTTTTCATGAGTGTATAAGTTATTTCTCTTGTTCTTTGAGAACTAATTCTGAACTTTTATACTTGAGTGTGTTGGTTCAATAGACTTATCTTCTTCAATGTTGTTGTTGTTAGGAGCGACGTCTGAATCTTATAGTTCTGATTCTTAATTGTTTATAATCATTGGGTCAGAACTCCAAATCCCTTAACCTCTGTTAGAACGATCTTATACCAACATTGGTGTTAGGTTCCGTTTACATATAATTGGAGTTTGTATCATTTGGTATCAAAGCCTTGGCTCTAACTCAGGTTAGTTATACTTTTGTTATCATCTCCTTCATGTATTCTTCATTGTTGGTTGGATAATAATAAAAAAAAGGAGAAATTTGTGTGTTTCTTGTGTTTGGCCGCTGATATCATTCACTTTGCAGAAATACCCATCAATTAACCAAAAAAAAAAAGAAAAAAGAAAGAAAAAAATTATGTATTTCTTAGGTTTCCTTTCTGATTTTTGTTTCTTCTACAAAAATATCCATTAGTTAACCAAAAAAAAAAAATGGCTTCATTGCTCAATTGGTCATTTACTCAATTATATTCGATAATTGATTGTTGTTTGATTGCACTACTCATATCGTTGAATTCCTTGTTATTTTGTTTGCTTAATTGCCCATCTTCTTAATCGTGTCACTTCTCTGAAGAGGTAGGTCTAGGATTGATATATTCAAGTTTTGTTTGTTTTGAATTTAGTTTGCCTGGAATATTAAATGAACTCTGAAAGTTTTGCAATTCATTGTGTGAAACACAAGAGTTGAGGACTACTATAGTTGAGTGGAGAGCAAACACACAAGGAAGTGAGTTTTGTGAGGTATATTCTTTATTTACTAACAATCTTGCATATTCAATGTCTAATGTTAAAGAAGGTAGTTTCCTACATAAAGAGAAGGAAGTAGTTGTTTCAGACTTCAAATTGTTTATGAAATCTTTAGAGCAGAAGTTTGATAGGATTGACCAAATGTTTTGGGAAGTTCAAGATAAGATGGATAAAATAAAAGGGGAATCGAGTGTCAAGCCTAAGAGGCTAGCTGGTAGGGTCATGAAGGAGCAATTGGAACATGACTTTGGTGAAGATGGTGATGATTATTATGATGATGGTGATAATGATAGTAGAAGCTTTAAAGGTGGATTTAGAGGAAGACGTGGTAAGAGGAATGGTAGAGGAGTAAGAGGCAATGGAAATGTTTATGATAGGTACAATGGAAGTTGGGACAACAGAAATAAAGTGGAGGAAGGAGTGGACAAAAATCTTAGTAGTATTAAAATGAAAATACCTTCTTTCCCAAGGAAAGCTAACCCTGATGTTTATTTGGATTGGGAACAAAGGGTAGAATTAATATATGAGTGTCATAACTTCTTTGAGGAGAAGAAAGTGAAGTTAGTTGTGGCAAAGTTCACTGATTATGTTGTAGTATGGTGGGACCAGCAAGTTACCACTAAGAGAAAAAATTTGAGAGAACCATAAAAACATGGAATGAATTAAGACTGTGATGGGAAGGAGATTTGTTCCCAGCTCTTATTATAGGGATTTTTATAACAAGTTGCAAAGCCTTACGCAAGATTCCAAAAGTGTGAAAGAGTACCATAAGGAGATGGAAATTGCTATGGTTAGAGAAAATGTAATGAATGATAGAGAGGCAATCATGACTAGGTTCCTCCAAGGATTAAATAGAAGCATAGCTAATATGGTAGAATTGCAACACTATGTAGAGCTTGAAGACATGGTACACATTGCCATGAAAGTTAAGAGGCAACTTAAGGGAAGGAGCACTTCTAGATATAATCAAAACTTAGGTTCATCTTTTTGGAAGTTAAACTGGGGGAAGAAGGAAGAGAAGATGACTTCTGAGCTTAAAACCAATTCACATAGACCCAAGACTAGTGGGGGCAGACTGGAAAGGGGCAAATTTGAAGAAAAACTTAAGGGCACCCAAGGAAAAACTAGAGACATCAAATGCTTTAGATGAACCATGTACCTTAAGGAGAATGGTGACTATATGTCTGGTAGTGATGCTAATGATGAAGACCAAATGTTGCCATTAGAGGATGCTAATGATGTTGATGAAGGAATAGAGTATTTAGAGCATGGTGGAAGGCTTTTAGTAGCAAGGAGAGCCCTTAGTGTGCAGGTTAAGGAGGAGGAAGATGTTGAGATGCAGCGGGAAAATATTGTTCATACTCGATGTTTAGTTCAAGATAGACTTTGTTGTATGATCATCGATGGAGGTAATTGCACTAATGTAGCAAGTATAGAGTTGGTGGAAAAATTGAAATTGCCTACAACCAAACATCTTAGACCATATAATTTGCAATGGTTGAATGACAATAGAGTGGTGAAAATGACTAAACAAGTTGTGGTTCCATTTTCCATTGGTGGATATAAGGACGAGTTATTTTGTGATGTTGTACCTATGTAGGCTGGGCATTTGTTATTGGATCGTCCTTGGCAATTTGATAGATAAGCTTTGCATGATGGTTACAAGAACTGATATTTTTTCACCATAGATGGAAAACCATTCACACTTGTTCCATTGACTCCAAAACAGGTATATAAAGACCAAGTAAGACTTTATGAAAGTGAGCAAAAGAGGAAGAGCAAAAAAAAAGAGAGAGAGTCGAGAGAAAAGAAAGTGAAGGTGAGAAAAGCAAGGTGAAAGCATTTAAGAGTGCTAAGTATAAGAGTGGTTAGGTTCACAAGAGTGAAGATGAAAGAAAACAAGTGAGTGTGTTTGTAAAAGGAGCAGATGTTAGGATTGCCTTCCAAGTTAGGCAACAAATGATCTTGATCCTTTACAAGGATTCTTATTTCTCTAACACTAACCTTGATTCATCTTTGCCTAGTGTTATTTCATCATTGTTGCAGGATTATAATGATGTATTCCCTGAAGAGATCCCAGATGGTTTACCACCAAGGAGAGGGATTGAACATCACATTGATCTTATTCCTGAAGCTCTCATTCCCAATAAACCAACGTATAGAAGTAATCCTGAGGAGACAAAGGAGCTTCAGAGGTAAGTTGATGAGTTAATGAAGAAGGGGTATGTAAGGGAGAGCATGAGTCCATGTGCAGTGCCAATGTTGCTTGTGCCAAAAAAAGATGGATCTTGAAGGATGTGTGTCAATCGTAGAGCTATCAAAAAAATAACAGTTAAGTATCGACATCCTATACCTATGCTTAATGATATGCTAGATGAATTGCATGGTACTTATTACTTCTCTAAAATTGACCTTAAGAATGGGTATCATCAAATTAGGATGAGTGAAGGAGATGAATGGAAAATTGCATTCAAAACCAAGCATGGTTTGTATGAATGGTTAGTTATGCCTTTTGGTTTAACTAATGCACCTAGTACTTTTATGAGATTAATGAATCATGTTTTGAGACCTTTTTTTTTAGGAAAGTTTGTTATGGCTTATTTTGATGACATATTAGTATACAACAGGAGTTTAGAAGAGCATGTTGAACATTTGCATTATGTGCTTGATGTTTTAAGGAAAGAGAAATTGTATGTTAATTGGAAGAAATGTGATTTTTGTAGGGATCATGTTATGTACTTGGGTTATGTTGTATTTGCTCATGGAATAAAGGTTGATAAAGAGAAGATTAAGGCAATTCCAGAATGACCTATACCTAAAAGTGTAAGTGATATGAGGAGTTTTCATGGTTTGGCTAACTTTTATAGGAGGTTCATTAAGGATTTTAGTATCATAGCTACACCATTGATTAAGGTAATTAAAAAGAGTGTGAGTTTTAAGTGAAGTAGGGAACAACAAAATGCCTTTGATTTGCTTAAATCTAAGTTGTGTAATGCACCGCTTCTTGCTTTGCCTGATTTTTCTAAGATCTTTGAAATTGAATGTGATGCATCAGGCATTGGGATTGGGGGAGTTCTCATGCAAGAGAAATGACCTATTGCATTCTTTAGTGAGAAGTTGAGTGAGACAACATTGAATTATCTAACTTATGATAAAAAAATGTATGCACTTGTTAGGACTTTAAAAACGTGGCAGCATTATCTTTGACCCAAGGATTTTGTAATTCATACTGATCATAAGTCTTTAAAATACTTGAAGGGGCAAGGTAAATTGAATAGGAGACATGCAAATTGGGTTGAGCTTATTGAAACTTTTTCTTATGTAATTCAATACAAATCAAGTAAGGAAAATGTTGTTGCTGACGTATTGTCACATAGGTACACATTGATTAGCACTTTGAGCATTAAGTTGCTGGGGTTTGAGCACATTATTGAGTTGTATGATAATGATGTTGACTTTAGTAACGTATATGTTGCATGTGAGAGAGTTTCCTTTGGTAGGTTCTATAAACATGAGAGGTATTTGTTTAGAGTAAATAAACTTTCTATTCCTCAAGGGTCTATGAGAGCATTACTTGTGAGAGAAGTTCATAAGGGTGGTTTAATGGGAAACTTTGGCATTCAAAAGACTTTTGATGTTTTAAATGAACATTTCTTTTGGCCACATATGAAAAGGGATGTTGAAAGAGTTTTTGCCAAGTGTATTACCTGTAGACAAGCTAAGTTTAAAGTTTTGCTCCATAGTAAGTATATACCTTTAAAAATCCCTTGTGAACCTTGGACCAACATTTTTATGGATTTTATTCTTGGATTACCTAGGTCCAAGAAGGGTCGAGATTGTATTCTTGTTGTAGTTGACAGGTTTTCAAAGATGGCGTATTTCATTGCTTGCACCAAAACGGAGGATGCCACACACATTGCAGACTTATTTTTTAGAGAGATTGTTCGCCTACATGGAGTGCCGAAGAGTATTGTGTCAGACTGTGATGCAAAATTTTTGAGTCATTTTTGGAAGACATTGTAGGGTAAACTTAGAACAAAGTTGTTGTTTTATACAACTTGTTATCCACAAACCGATGGACAGACTAAGGTAGTAAATTGAACTCTTGGTACATTGTTACGCGCTGTTATTGGTAAGAACTCTAGAACCTAGGAAGAATGTTTGTCTTTTGTGAAGTTTGCCTATAATCGTGTTGTTCATAGTGTTACAGGTTATTCTCCTTTTGAGCTTGTTTATGGTTTTAATTCATTATCTCCTTTGGATTTAGTATCATTGCTTATACAGAACAGGGTTAATTTAGATGGAAAAAAGAAGGCTGAAGTGGTTAAGCAACTTCATGAGAAAGTTGCAACCAAGGGAAAATGGTTCTTTTCAAGTAATGGCAAAAGTCAACGATAATGCATATAAACTTGACTTGCCAAGTGAGTATAATGTGAGTGCAACATTTAATGTTTTTGACCTTTCTCCTTTTCTCCTTGATGATGTAAGTGTTGATTTAAGAACAAATCATTTTGAGGAGAGCAGGAATGATTGAAGCCATATTATACCAACTCAAATCAACAAGGGAGTTAATTCTTTACAAAACTTTGGAGGACCAATGACAAGGGCAAGGTCAAAGAAAATAAAGGAAACTCTCAACAACTTGTTGTGCGACATTTACTATTAGGAAGTTGCTAGGTATGAGTTAAGGATGATGAAGGCTTCACCAGGGCTTGCAAATGTGTCATCTGTGGAGGAATTTGAGAACCATGGGCTTGGGAAGGAAGTTGGATTTATGAGCTCATGTTTGGGCATTTAAAATGGATTATTTTCATAGGTTATGTTGTTAATTTCAACATCTTAATGGGTTATTTTCATAGATTTATTATTATTTAATGGGTTGAACGAATTTCCTTAATAAGTCCATCTTATTAGGTAGGGTTTTTAAGGGTTAGCATATAAAAAGGGCAAGAAGGGTGGCTGGAGTGGGGGACCCTAATTTTTCATGAGTGTATGAGTTATTTCTCTTGTTCTTTGAGAACTAATTCTGAACTTCCATACTTGAGTGTGTTGGTTCAATAGACTTATCTTCTTCAACGTTGTTGTTAGGAGTGATGTCTGAATCTTATAGTTCTAATTCTTGGTTGTTTATAATCATTGGGTCAGAACTCCAAATCCCTTAACTTCTGTTAGAACGATCATATACCAATATTGGTGTTAGATTTTGTTTACATATAATCGGAGTTCGTATTAGAAACCCTTATGCCTATAAAAATTCTCAAAAGCTAATGTCTCACATATTCTATACACATTAGCAAAATCAAGATCATTCACATATAAATCCTTAATATATTTAAATGTTAATAAGTTTGCAATAAGTGTAGAGATAAGGGCATACCTGCGAGATAATGCATCAACTATCACATTTTCTTTACTTTGTTTATATTTGATGATGTAGGGAAAAGTTTCAATGAATTCAATTCACTTGGCATGTCTTTTGTTCAACTTTACTTGTCCCTTCAAGTGCTTTAAAGATTCATGGTCAAGATAAAGTCGCCCCTCAAGGAAATTAACAATTTTTGTCTTTTGAATTACAAGACCTTTGTATAATCCACAAAAGCAATTTTGTTCTTCTTGCTTTCATTAAAAACTTCACACAGTTGAACTAAGTACAAAAGATAATACATTTATACCATCCAACTCTTTGTATCCTCTAAACTTGAATAAATTTCCCAAAGTGGTGTTAATAGTGTGATTATTCCAATCCATGACATGTGGAACATTGCACAAATGAAGGGAAATTTTCCATGACCCCACAACCAAGTGCTCCAAGTAAAATAATTGAGATACAATAAGTTCAAAGTTTGCATGAAAAGGGAAAGTGACAATTAATATTGGAAAAAACCTCCTTTACATAAGAAAACATAATTCCAAACATTTTTCTATCACCTTGAGCACTTAATTTACATTACATGCATTATCGCTAATAACAGAACACATCCAGTTATGTGTCATGGCTAACAAACAACATGTTCCTTATCTTGACATTTTCCAATCCCTTCAACTAAACCTTCCAAGGTGTATTTAGCCCAATTCAAATTCTTGCACGATGGTAGTTCTATCAACAAGCCCACCAACTTTAGGTTGACATGGTAAAATGAAGTATTTAGGTGAATCACAAAGCTTACAACACAAAGCAATAACTTGGCTTTAAACTCATCATTTGGGGGCAAATTTTTCATATCATCTACAAGTTTGGAAACATCAAGCTTAACCATCCTTAAGAAATTTTCGATCTCAACTCCATTTGACGAGAGTACCATCATCCATTCGACTTCTGCTGAGGATAAAATCAACTTACCCTCATGAGCATTCAGATATGAAGTAGTGCAATCAAAATTTCAAACTAAGAACTCAATCAATTTGAGGTCCATCCTGATTACTTAGAGCCTCAACACGCCACCAAATCCAAGTAACCAGACTGCCATCATCTTAGAATCATCAAATGACTTCAGAATATTAACAATTTGCAAAACTGCACATCATGTTAGAAGATATTTATGTAACATTAAATAAAGACATAACAAATTGTATGAATTGGTCAAAATGAAATGTAAGCAAAACAATGAACAATTTTATTTTACACCTTGTCCATATCAAATGTTATGCACATGTCTTTGACAGTAGGGAATAAATTTCTATTTTAGTGTTAGGAGGAATTGAAGAAATGGGTATGCCAAGTTTTATCAATCACATCCAAATATAAAAGTAAAAACCTTCATATATAAAAATTATTATATTTAAAAACCTTATAATGGAATAAACCTTAAGTTCATAAAGTTGATTGAATGTATTTTTCTAATTAAATGTGTATATTCGGATAATAGTGCCAGTCTTTCAATATATTAATGTATTTGTTTTTCTAAATTCATTACAAACTTAAAACTTGGTAGACATTTTAACAGATATTCCTTTAAAGTTGGACATTAAGCATTTAACGAATAAGCCTACTTATAATTTTTCAACTAAACCATCACTATAACTTACTATCAAAGGTCTCTTCCATATGCTCTCTTCCTGCGTGCACTCGGATCCAGCTTCACTTTGTCCTAGATTAGCAACTTGCTCACTAAATCCCGCAACATCCTTTAGCTCCTGGTGTTCACACATTGTTGCAATACAACACAGTGACTAAAAATAGAAAAAATAAATACCACACAATAGATAACATTCTCCGCCTGCAAACACTTGCTCATAAGCACACACAAAACACCAAAAATGCATATATGAAATAATATTGGTGTAATGCCATGAGAGCATGGAGTAGCTGTCTTGCTATGGTCCATAAGACCAATGGAATAGAGCTCTAATGAGAAGATCAATAATCAATCTTCTATTCTCTAATTAATTGATTCTGAATTCTACTGAATTGGCAAGTTTCTGCTTAAGAAGAGACAAATACCCTGATTGTCTAAACATCAAGAAAATCATAATCCACTACTACAACTGATATTAAGGATTACGACATGTTCATTTAGCTAATACGATAACTGTTTCGTCCAAAGCAGAAAGCACAATACTATGCGACAATAAAAGTGTTAGTATATCAATAGATAACTGCCAATGTACATGTTCCCAGAGAGGCAACAACTAAGTCAGCCTAACTAAAATTCAGTCATCTGCATCAAAGTTGACAATGAGTGACAAATATCAATACATCAATATATAAAAAAAAAATCCTCATTTGAAAAATAGTGTATTTGTTGCTCTATCCTAATTTCCTTATCACTCATTGTAAGCTGATGAGGGAGGAATCTAATGAAGGATCCACTTAAGGAAAATGAAAAAGTAGGACACACCAAATTGAGGTTCTAATGACCAAACTCCAAGCCATTGTGGAGTGATTTCGCTTCTAATTTTACAACATATCATGTCAACTAGCATCCTTGATTCTGTTGTAGCTGACGGGAGCACCCCTTTACCTGAATTAATGATTTTTGTGCACAATATGTGTGCATGTGCATGAGAAATATTATCGTAACTGTAGGCCGTAGAAGTGTCAGTAGAGAATATCCTTTGTGGTCTTGGAAGATTACCCCAACACCAGCCTTATCTTCACTAATTTAAGTATTTGTGTTTAAAATTCAACCTGTCAGCTGTCTTTGGCAAAAGACAATTGGGAATTATTTATTCCCCAATTTTTTCACTGCAGTGCTCCTATAAACTTTTCATGAAATTTCCTTAATCATTAATCCTCACAATACTAAACTTTGAATAGCAACAAATTTTATGGTCAATGTTGCATTTGTATTCTATTACCTAATTCTATATTCTATTATGATGTCGAAAACCCCAAGGGACCCAACGCACACAATGACTCAAAGATGAACCAGGAAAGCTAAATCAGAATTAAATAACACAAACCTTAGACCCAACATGTAAAGCAACACGAACCTAGGGTATTTAAGAAGGATATGGACGCCACACTCCAGAACAGAAAGGAATTGGGAGTGATAAGTCGATTGGAACGCCACAAGAAGAAATACCTCTTGATAAGTTCTTTAGTTCTCAAAAGAACCGAGGGAGAAAACCCTCACTGTCTATTTCACTCAAAGTTGTATATCCTTCAGAGCTTACAAGGGGTGCCTATTTATAGGCAAAGATAGTAATCCTAAAGAGGAACAAATTCCTACTTAGGACAAATCCTTATTTTGAGAAATTTCTAACAATGAAAAAATTTCACAACAGAGAATACACTCCTGTTTAGGAGTGAGTGTTATTGCTTAATACGGGTCATCAAGTACTCCAATGATATTAATTAGGCCTCTACTCTTTGTCAAACTTGAATTCGCACCATCTGAAGTCTAGTGGGCCTGAATGTCCTTAATCAGTCCATTTAGTGCTTCTTTAATTGTTTTGGCTCTAGCTCGTGTTATTGGGCCTTCTGGAATGTGAAATGGACCTTTTGCATCCATTGGAGCTTTCCAGCCATCATCTCTACAGTTCACATCATTAGCTTGTGTTATTGGATCTCTTATATCCATTGAAGCTTTCCAGTCATCATCGTTATGGTTCTCATCATTCCCCCTCTCCTCAAAAGGATTCGACCTCGAATCATCACCTACATTAAAATGGGAAAGATCAGAAACGTTAAATGTTGCACTCACATTATACTCACCAGGAAGGTCCAACTTATAAGCATTCTCATTAATTCGTGCTACAACTTGAAAGGGACCATCTCCTCTAGGTTGTAGTTTTGAACGCCTTTGAGTTGGAAATCGTTCCTTGCACATATGCACTCAAACCGAGTCACCAGGTTCAAACACCACTCTCTTCCGTCCTTTGTTAACATGGGATGCGTATTGCTCAGTTCGTTTTTCAATTTGTTGTCGCACCTTTTCATGCAATTTTTTAACCATGTCTACCTTGCGTTCACCATCTAAGCTGGCATACTCATTGACAAGTATAGGTACCAAATCCAAAGGAGTCAACGGATTAAAATCATATACAATTTCAAATGGAGAATAACTAGTAGCAGAATGAACACTCCTATTATATGCAAACTCGACATATGGTAAACAATCTTCCATGTTTTCAAATTTGTTCGAATAATAGCTCGCAAAAGAGTAGAAAGAGTTTGATTAACCACCTCAGTTTGCCCATCAGTTTGTGATGACAAGTTATTGAAAACAATAGCTTAGTACCTAACTTACCCCCACAAAGTCTTCCAAAAGTAGCTTAAGAACTTTGTATCTCGATCTGAAACAATGCTTCGTGGCATGCCATGAAAACGTACTACTTCTCTAAAGAATAAGTTAGCCACATTATTTGCGTCATCAGTTTTATGGCATGGGATGAAGTATGTCATTTTTGAAAATCTATCAACAACAACAAATACAGAATCTCTATCCCCTTTTGTTCGTGGCAATCCTAGTACAAAGTCCATAGATAAATCAACCCAAGGATGACTAGGTATGGGCAAGGGGGTATACAAGCCATGGGGCAAAACTTTAGATTTCGTCTATTTGCATGTTATGCATTTCTCACATATCCTCTCAACATCTCGTTTCATGCGTGGCCAAAAGAAATGTTCATTGAGGACATCTAGGGTTTTCGTAACACCAAAATGACCCATTAGACCTCCCTTATGAGCTTCCCTTACAACCAACTCCCTCAAAGAACTCATAGGCATGCATAAACGATTTTCCTAAATAAAAACCCTTATGCCTATAAAACTTCTCAAAGCCTGACGTCTCACATGCTTTATACACGTTAGCAAAGTCAGGATCATTCACATACAAATCCTTAATATGTTCAAATCCTAACAAGCTTGTAGTAAGTGTAGAGATAAGGGCATACCTGCGATATAATGCATTAGCTACCACATTTTCCTTACCTTGTTTATATTTGATGATGTAGGGGAAGGTCTCAATGAATTCAATCCACCTGGTATGTCTTTGTTCAACTTTCCTTGTCCTTCAAGTGCTTCAAAGATTTATGGTCAGTATGGATGACAAACTCCTTGGGCCAAAGGTAATGTTGTCATGTCTCCAAAGCTCGCACCAATGCATACAGCTCCTTATCATAGGTAGGATAATTAAGGCTTGCTCCCACTTAACTTTTCACTAAAATAAGCAATTGGGTGTTTTTCCTGCATCAAAACAGCTTCAATGCCAATACCTGAAGCATCACACTCAATCTCAAAAGCATTTGCAAGTTAGGTAAAGCAAGTAAGGGTGCAGAACTTAATTTTTCCTCGATGCAATATAAAAGCCTTGTCTTGGTCAGTACCCCACCTAAAACTTATGTTCTTTTTTATAAAGCTTCGTGAGTGGTGCAGCAATGGTGCTAAAGTTCTTAACAAAGCGTCTATAGAAACTAGCTAAACCATAAAAGCTACGCACATCACTAACTGACTTAGGTGTAGGCCAATCACAAATTGCCTTAACTTTTTCCTCATCAACCTCAACACCTTTAGCACTGACAATATAGCCAAGAAATGCGATTTGATTAGTACAAAAAGGAACATTTCTGTAAGTTAGCATACAATTTCTCAGAACGTAAACACTTACAATGGAACGTAAATGATGCAGATGCTCTTCTAGGGTTCTACTATAGACCAGAATATCATCAAAATACACAACTACAAATTTACCAATAAAATGGACGCAAAATATGATTCATTAGTCGTATAAAAGTACTCGGTGCATTGGTAAGACCAAATGGCAATAACAAGCCATTCATACAACCGTACTTAGTTTTGAAAAGCTGTTTTCTACTCATCTCCCTCTCTCATCCTAATTTGATGATATCCATTTTTCAAATCAATTTAGAAAAGACACATGAACCATGCAATTCATCCAACATGTCATTTAATCTAGGTATGGGGTAACGATACTTTACAGTGATTTTGTTGATTGCTCGACAATCAACGCACATCCTCCAAGTCTCATCATTTTTGGTACAAGTAGGACAGGAACAACACATGGACTCATGCTTTCCCTCACATGTCCTTTGGAAATAAGCTCCTCAACTTGCCTTGAAGCTCTTTTGTCTCCTCAGGATTACTCTTATAGGCTGGCCTGTTAGGGATGGATGCACCCTGGATGAAATCTAATGCTCAATTCCTCTATTAAGTGGCAATCCACTTAGAACATCGTCAGGAATACATCTTCAAATTCCTGCAATAGAGCAACAACACTAGGCAAAGATGGGTCAAATTTGTTAGTGTTAAAATAAGACTCCTTGTACAAAAATAGGATCACAAACTGATTGGTATAGAATGTCTCTTTTGACATCGCTTTCTTTGCATAGAAACTCTCCTTTTCTTCTCTTTTCTTGTGTACCCACATTTTTTTCTCTCTTTTCTCTTTTATCAATCTCTTTTTTCGGTTCACTCTCATTTTTAATCCTTAATTGATCCTCATAAGCTTGTTGAGGTGATAAGGGTACAAGAGTGACGGGTTTTCCATTCATTACAAAAGAGTATCGATTCTTGAAGCCATCATGCATAACTCGTCTGTCAAATTGTCATGGTCTTCCTAGTAGAATATGACCCGCATGCATAGGTACAACGTCACATAAAACTTCATCGTGGTACCTTCCGATAGAAAATGATATAAGAACTCGCTCATTCACCCTTGACTTCACCATTCTCATTCAACCACTGAAGCTATATGGCCTAGGATGCTTCATAGTATGTAAATTCAGTTTCTCAACCATAGTTTTACTAGCAACATTAGTGCAACTCCCACCATCAATAATCATACTACATACCTTATCCTTGATCAGACACCTTGTATAAAGATGTTATCTCATTGCACCTCATTTTCTTCCTTTACTTGCACATTCAATGCTCGCCTTGTGACAAGAGCTACGCCATTAACTGGATACTCCTCTCCATCATTTTCAGCCTTTGATGATGTCAAAGAATCATCATCTGATTCACTTTCAGTTTCCACATCTTCATTACTTCGCAAGATCATTGCACGCTTATTTGGACATTGAGATGCAATGTGACCCTTGCCCAAACACTTAAAACATTTAATATCTCTATTTTTACTTGCTTGGAGTTCGAAATTACCTGCCTCCTTGCTAGAACCCACATTCTTTTGCTTAGATAGCTCGGCTTTGGACTTGTAATTGGCCATATTGTCTCTTTTACTCTGATTTGGCTTCCAAGACGAGGTAGAAACCGAATTCTGAACAAACTGTGTGGAACCCTTTCGTTTAAGTTGCCTTTCAAATGTCTCTTATACACATCTAGATGTGTATAAGAGACAGGTCATGTACATCATGTCTTCTAATTCTACATAATGTTGCAATTCAACCACGTTTGCTATGTCCCTATTTAGCCCTAGCAGAAATCGAGCCATAATTGCCTCACTATCTTCTTCTACATGGGCCCTAATCATGGTAATCTCCATATCCTTGTGGTAGTCCTCCACACTTTTGGTGCCCTGAGTGAGCCCTTGCAGCCTTCGGTACAACTCCCTGTAATAGTGATTAGGGACAAATCTCCTCCTCATAATAGCCTTCATGTCCTCCCATGTATCAACAGGCCGCTCGCGATTCCTTCTCCTAGTCAAAACAAGTTGATCCCACCAAATAATAGCATAATCAGTAAATTCAACTGCAACAAGTTTTACCTTTTTCTCCTCAGAATAGTTGTGGCAATCAAAAACCAATTCAACCTTCTTCTCCCATTCTAGGTATACATCAGGATCATTTTTACCTTGGAATTGAGGAATTGTCAATTTAATAGTGCCCAAATTATGGTCATAGGTGCCTTGTCTCCCAAATTCTCTTCGATCCCTTCTATCGTTAAGAGTTCTAACCACAGTAGTTTGATCATGAAATTCATCATCGTCTACATCATTTTCATGCTCATGGGCATATTCAACTGCCTTCTTACTTTGGGAGCCTCATATTCCCCATGCCTCATTTGCAACTCTGCTATTGTATTAGCTTGCTCCTTCATCCTCTCCCGCATATCATCAAATTTGGTATTCATGCGCTCAAATTGTTGTTGCGTAGCTTTGATCATGAAGGACACATCACCAACTCCCTCCTGAGCTGCACCTTTGTCTTTGGACGTCATAGTATTAGTTTTACACAAAATAATTAAGGTACCTCACAAAACGCTCCCTCACGTGTTTCACTCAAAAGATGATGTCACACTCCCTCATGTTTACACTCCTGATGGCTTTTCCTTTATATGAACTTTCTCTCTTGCCTTTTACCACTCAAATTTCCCCTTTCAGTTCTATAATGAACTAAACAACATAAATCAAGGGTATTGATTCTGAACAAAATATGACAAATGACATAAAATTGAACAATTTGGAGAATAAGAAATTAAAAGGGAAAAAGGACATCAAGGCAAACGAATTTAATGAATTAAATTCACAAAAGTCAAGACTTGATTAGTTAATCCTTGCTTCTTCTTTCTTTTTTTTTTTTTTGACTAACACGAAATAACTGTAACATACTTACATGTCATAATTGGAATTGAAATTGGCACGTTTTTTAGCTTAACAAACAAACAAAGGGAGAAGGATTGCAAACAAACAGATTTGTGTGTTTGAATGGTAATGCACAAACTAAATCAAAATAAATGAATCACAAGGTAGAAAATTGAAGGGTGAATGAGTTCAACCTGATTTAGAATCAGGCTTTGATACCAACTGATGCGGAAAACCCCAAAGGACCCAACGCACACAATGACTCAAAGATGAACCAGGAAAGCTAAATCAGAGTTAAATAACACAAACCCTAGACCCAACATGTAAAGCAACACGAACCTAGGGTATTTAAGAAGGATATGGACGCCACACTCCAGAACAGAAAGGAATTGGGAGTGATAAGTCGATTGGAATGCCACAAGAAGAAATACCTCTTGATAAGTTCTTTAGTTCTCAAAAGAACTGAGGGAGAAAACCCTTACTGTCTATTTCACTCAAAGTTGTATATCCTTCAGAGCTTACAAGGGATGCCTATTTATAAGCAAAGATAGTAATCCTAAAAAGGAACAAATTCCTACTTAGGACAAATCCTTATTTTGAGAAATTTCTAACAATGAAAAAATTCCACAACAGAGAATACACTCCTGTTTAGGAGTGAGTGTTATTGCTTAATACGGACCATCAAGTACTCCAATGATATTAATTAGGCCTCTACTCTTTGTCAAACTTGAATTCGCACCATCTGAAACCTGGTGGGTCTGAATGTCCTTAATCAGCCCATTTAGTACTTCTTTAATTATTTTGGCTCTAACTCGTGTTATTGGGTCTTCTGGAATGTGAAATGGACCTTTTGCATACATTGGAGCCTTCTAGCCATCATCTTTACGGTTTACATCATTAGCTTGTATTATTGAATCTCTTGTATCCATTGAAACTTTTCAGTTATTATCATTATAGTTTTCATCATATTATATTATTATCCACGTGAAAGGAAGAAAGGAAAAGCAAAAGGGTGAAGTCCTCCGTCAAATTCGGATGTTATTGAACAGCTACCCGATTACGTGGAAAACTACCAAAGAATACTTATAGCTTTTCATAGATGTCCTACAAAATTTTGTTCAATGCAGGACACATCAAGTTGCGATTTCCCTCAAATAACATAGTCCAGCCATTGAATCAGAGTGGAGTAAGCTGTGGGCTACCCTCGTTGTTTGGCTGACACGCAAAATACAATAAGAAAAAACAAAACGATGCATATACAAGATAAAAATGTATATGCTATACATCAACTATGATTATAGAGAAGTGGAAGGGGGGGTTACCAGTGATGGAGTAGTTATACTCGGGCGAGGCAAAAAGGACGCTATCTGCTTCAAGAATCTTTTTCCGGAAAGCTTCAACAGCTGGCGGGAAGGAACCACCAACTTCAAGATCATTGTTTAACATGGGCAGCGGGGATCTATGTAAGTATTCAATTTGCAAAACCCGAACCGACTCCTTGCTTAACTCAATTGCTACAAAACAGAGAAAAAAGAACACCAAACCATGGCAATTCATCAAAACCAGACGCACCCAACTCAAAAATCAAAGCAAAGATTCCAACTTCGCAAAAGAATCACCTAAAACAGTTGATAACATCAACTAACAAATGGGAAAAATTTTTACTTTTAACTCTGTTTTTCGTTTTTTTTTTCTTTTTTAAATATATTTCTTTAACGATCAGTCGTAAAAGATATTATTATTCATGTGATAATGAATTGTCCAAATCGTTTAGAGCGGAACATGCAATTGCCCCCTCACAAGTTTTAATGTAAAACAATTCAGCCGAATTTTCATCTTTTTAAAAAAGAAAGTATAGTTATCCTATCCTAATATAAACAGTAAAATTTAGTAAATTAATGAAAAAATTTATTGACAGTAAACTATATAAATAATAAGGTAACAATTTTTTTATTGACTGATTTATAAAATTAGTAGAAGTGTTACATAATTTGTATAAATATATTAGAATAAAATTATTTTAATTTTTAATTTATTTTTGAGTTAGATTATTTTTTGAAATTCTAATTATTTTTTCATTTAGATTATTTTTGGGAGTTTTAATCAATTTTTAGGTTAAATCAAATAAATTCATTAGTTAAAGTAAATGCATGAAAAATGGTGCAATGTAATTTTTTTTGTTTTTTATTTTTTTATTTAAATAAATAAAAAGTTTAGTTAAAGGAGAATTTTTTTTTTCTTAATCATTTCAATCATTTCTCTTTTATAGGTGAAAAATTTTGAAAGATTTTGCTAAATTAACAATTCAACGGAATTTTTATTTATTTTAAAAATAAATTATAATTATTCTACCTTAATATAAATAATAAAATTTAGTAAATTAAATAAGAAATTTATTAATAATAAACTACATAAATAGTAACATAACAATTCTCTTTTCCCGAACAATTGAGTCTCCATCAAGTATATACCACATTAATAGAAAATCTCATATAACTCATGCGAACATTTTTATTATTAGATTATATTTTAAAATTTTAATTAGTCTTTCAGTTAAATCATTTTTTTAATTTAAATAATTATTAAGTGAGATTAAATAAATTTATTAATTAAATCAAATTAATTAAAAGGTGATGCAATGTATTTTGTTTTTTTTTCTCTCTCTATTTTTTTTAAATAAATAAAAAATTTTGGTAAAGGGAAATTTTTTCTTTCTTTGTTTGTGTTTTTTTTTTTTTAAATCATCTCTCCCATAAGAGAAAAGTTTTGTAAAATTTTGCTAAATTGTTTTTGTTTTGGGATTCGAGTTACTTCCATGTTAGACCGACTCGGGTGTTCCATCCACAGTTATGGAAATTAAGAAGTGTTTTATTAACTAAAATTTTTAGCTCAATTTATCTAAAAATAAATTAAGTTAATTTTATACTATTTAAAAGAAAATAAAAATTTTAAATGAGATCCAATTACAATAAATTTTTTAAAAAATTATATAATTTAATATGATCAGTTTATTATACTTTAAAAAAAAAAGTGAGTACGATCGTACAAACAACCTAATTAATATAACAGATTCACACCTAGAAATTTAGAATGAATAATTAACAAAGCGTATAAAAGGGTAATTTCAAAGGTTCCATCTGTTTCTTTTAACCATGTGGATAAGAGTTTTGAACAAACCATGTGGACAAGAGTTTTGAACAAAAGAAACATGTAAGTAATTATTATTTTGATTTAGGCATGTGCATCACTTTCTTATATGTGAATCTTCGTGGTTCCTTGGCTATTTGTTTAATCTTTATTCATTGTAACGAAACAAACACCCAAATATCACAATATACCGTCATAGATTTTGATATATTCTTCTTATACATTGTATTTCATGATTATTTGTGTTGTTCATAAAATCCATGTGAAAATGTCTACTAATTTTTTCATTCAAAATTGGTGGGTTTAGGCCTATCTAACATCTTTGACTTTGGAGCCATCAAGAGTAGGGCTAACAAAAGTTGTCGGCTTCATTTATGTAGAGATGACATTTCTTCCCATTCATGCCTACCATAAAATGTTGGCTAGTAATCTTCTAAGAATCCTTACAAATTTGATGGGAGTCAAAATTCACATTCGCCCTTCTCAAATTAACTCGGGAATGCATAATCAAGTCATAATTGTAATAGAACTACTATAGAACCTTGACTAAAGAAGAATTGTATCACTTGCCATTGTGTTAGCATAACTCACAACAAGACACTGCGTCTATGCCTTTTGTCCCACTGTAAATAAGTTGGATTGACATGTCCAAATTAAAGTGGAGTATGGCTCCTACCTTTTTTTTTTCCCTTTTCTTTTTTTTGGAAATTTCGCTAAACATAGTTTAGATTTCAAATCCATTTACAATTAATAGAGATGATAACGTGGTTACGTCCTGAATTAGAAAGGTTATCTATTAGCTTCCAGCTGCAAAGTGAATTCAAGCAAGCTTAAAAGAACTTCCTTTAGTCTCTCCTTAACCTCTAGATCAATCAAATTACCATCTCTATCAAATTTTGCAGGAGGGACATGTGCAATGCAAGAAAAACTCAGGTTTGTTGATGAAATGAAGGTCTAGAAAAACCTCCAATATGGCGAAGATGGTATCGTGCTCGCTAACCAAGAGAGCCTCCTGTAGCACTTAATATGGCAGCGGCCTTATCAGCCCAGCAGTTTGGTGGTCTAGATGCCCAATCAGTCGCATTCTTCAAAGGTGCTAGCAAAATCGAAGGACAATAAGAACTCAGAAGAACAACTAATTTATTCGAACCATACATGGTATTGTAATCAAGAGTAATGCTCAACATCGAATTGACACCCCTGCTAAACTATTTATTGTCCATAAATGCATTTAATAAGCCAAGCTTTTTATCAGAAAAAGAAGATAATCTTTCCCATCAGTTAGCAGACAACCCAATTTAAATTCAAAGTAGTTCAATCCAAGTGCATCATCTCAACTTGAGGATCCAAATTCTAAAACTTAAATGGCCATTCTATATCCATTTAAATTAACAAGCATTTGCAATTTTCTCAGCATCTAGCTACTTATCAATGGACATAGGAGAATTCACGCATCTTGGTAGTTTCCTGAAAGACCTTGATGCCGTATGAAGGGATATCCCAAGAAAACAAGTTTGCAAAACGATCTCATAGAGGATCATGCATAAGAAACTTTCAAGATGTCAGTACATCAGACTACTTCACTTCAATTCAGCAAATGCCAAAAAATTGAAGGTAATGTTCTTATAGGAGAACACTTAAAAGTTGCAATGTCTTCCATTATATTAGCAGCATTTTCCATCTAACAACTTAAGCAATGACAAAGATTCACTGTTTCAGCAACTATTTTACAACCATTTTTCTTGGATTAAGTATATATATGCCCCTTTCTCCAAAGAACACAGTTTAGTTCACCATCTATAACACAATCAGCTTAATAAGAAACGCAATAATCTACTGATAGAAGACTCTCCCTCAACGGCCTGAAATGTAATACCCTCTTTTTATAGCTTAATGACAGAGGTTCTAACTTTGTTGCATAACAGAGCCCAAAAGACATTTCAACAGATCAAACAGAAAAACACCAACACACACCGTTTATATATGTGTGTGTGCGCATAGAGAGATAGAGCAAAAAGAAGTACCAGTGACCGAGTAATTATAATCAGGCCAGTTAAAGAGGATGCTATCGGCCTCAAAGACCTTTTCCCTGAAAGCTTCAACAAGTGGTGGAAAATGACCATCCACTTCAAGGTCAGTATTTAGCATTGGCAGCTGCGAAATGTCTATGCATTCAATTTGCATACCCAGAAGAACTGAGTCCTGGCTTAGTTCAATTGCTACAAAACAAGAAAAAAACACCAACCCACTTCCATTTATCAAGAACTCATATCACAAGTCATAATAGCAGAGATCAAGCAATCCCAAGAGAAAGTGTAAACCTTTTTGCCAAATGATAAACTACTGGAAAATTCCAGTACACTTGTAAATGTAGAAGGAAAGAAGATAAAAAGCTTGTGTGGTGGTAGTTTACCTGATCAAATGAGACCACGGTTAGAAGATGCTCTTCGAAGAGATCCACAAATGGCTGCCACTTTGATAACTCGTTTTGACGCCTCCACTCCCTCCTTCTCCATCTCTCCTTCCTTAACTGTACGCCTCTTTTGCTTTTGGGGGTGTTTCATTACAGGGCTGTTCCAAAAAGTCTAAAAATTTAGTTAGAGAAAAGTTAGCCAACCGTAGGAATTGAAAATAATAATAATGATAATAAATTATATCCAACTTGTTTTTAAAAATAAATAAAATTGAATTTAAAAAAATTATTTCACTATTTTTTTATACATACTATATTGCTTACTAAGTGCTATTATATAATAATTTTTAATTTAATTAATTAATAACTTAATCAAACTAAAATTTAATTTTTTAATTAATTAATTTAATTTATATAAATTGACATTTTTGACTTGATTACAGTTTTTAGTTTTTTTAAACTGAAATTAATCAAACCGAATTAAAGTATTTTTTATATTTTTTTTATTTTAGATATGCTAAAAATTATTATTATTAAAATTATGCATATAAATTTGAATATCACTAAATTATTATTATATTTTAGATCACATGTTTATATTATATATAATAGTTATTCTAATTTTTTAATGCATCAAAATTATATATTTAATTGAAATTAATTTAATCAATTAATCATTTTAAAAAAAATTAAACCTAGTTGGAATTTTTTTATAGTTATAAAGTTTTAATTTAATTTTAATTTTTTTAAATTAAATAAATTAAAAGTTTTAATTCCATTTGATTTCAAGCTCACTCCTCTCTTTATGTTGTAAAGATATACTAGGATCATTAATTTGACAATATGAGATTAAGAATTCAATACTTAAGGCAATTTTATTTTTTAAATATTTTATATTTAAAATTAAAATAAATAAAAAGATAAATAAATTTGATAACTAATAAAAATAAGACTATAACAAATATGTATATTATAATTATTAGTTGTAGGTCCAATAAAATTAATGTAATGATATTATGACATTAGACACTACAATTTAAGCAATATTTTGAATTATAATATTCTTTGAATACATAATATTTGTTATATTTATTGAGATTAATACACAAATTCATATGAAACATTAAAGGTTATAATTAGTTGTAACAAATCTATTCTATTTTAAAAAATAATAATAATTAAGGAGCCATAAAATTTTTTAATAACAAATTTATTTCACTGTTACTTCTTAGTAATGAATTTTATTGAACCAATTGATACTATAGCTGAAGAGAGTTTAGCCGATGGGGGAGGATGGTCCTATATAAGATGACACTAAGTTGAACTCGTATTGAAAATCAAAGAGGGCTTATTTGATTAGGCAAACATTGAATTGCGAAGATGAGAGAGAGCCAACATAATCTGATACCAGTTTGAAATCAATACAGGGAGTTCCCTTCCCAAATAAACACCCGAAAACAAAAAAGAAACAAGCATTTAACTCCAAATACCAAGTTAGACCCTTTTTCAACACAATTCCAAACAAGGAAGATTTTAAAGCTTAAAACTTCAAATGACATAGGGTAGAAGTGGCCAACAGATGGGTTGAACTGATTTCAAGTTGAATTATTTTGAATTTTAAATTATTTAAATTTTAAGTATTTTGGGTCTTGAATTATTTAGATTTTAATTTTTTAAAATTTTGAATTAGTTTAATTTCATTTAAAGTCAAATTATGGATCATTGACCTTTTAGTCAATATAAGTCAAACTAAGTTAGGTTTTAAACAAGTTAAGTCTAGTTATTTATATTAAGTTAATGCATTTATTTATAAATATTTTCTCTTTGTTATTATACTTATATAACAAGATTTCACTTTTATTTATGAAAAAAGAGATAATTTTTAGTAACAATGACTATTAGTTTTATGTTAATAAAAATAATTAAATAATAAGGTGAATTTTTTTTCAAGAAACTAATATATGATAATTTATAAAAGAGAGGAAAAAAATCTAAATTTAAAAATAAGCAAACATATTGTGTTTCTATAATATATTAATAAGGTGAAAGAAAATTTTTAATTTAAAATATGAGAAAAATATTATATTTCTGAAATTTCATAATTAAATATATGCATATCATGAAAGTAGTTATATATATATATACATATTGTTATAATGATTTTGATATTATTATAAATTTCAAATTTGAGTTTACATTTGTCATTGAAAATTCAATAATTGATATTTGATATACTTAAACTAATGTGTTTGTTAATTTAAAAATTAAAAAAAATACTTGTATAAATAATAAGTATTTATAAATATCTACAAATTTTAATTTGTATTAAATTGAATTACAAATTTCAAAATGAATTTAGTTTAAATTATCTCAAATTGTTGCATGTTTTGAGTTACTCAAGTTCGAGTTTTGAGCTATTTTAGATTTGAGTTATTTTAAATATGAGTTATTTGAGTTTTTAGGTTATTTTATAGTTGAGTTTTTTAGGTTTTAAGTTTTTTCAGTTATAAATTATTTGAGAACCATTCTTAAAGAGTCAAACCACCACTCTTAAAAACTCAAGAGTCATAACACAAATTTAGACACTCTTAACTAAAAACATTAATTTTTAAAATAAGGGAACAAACTCAATTTTCTCTTTAGTTTTGGAAAACTAAAAGAAAAAAATGTAAAACACCCCTTCACTAGTCATTAAAAAAGGAAACATTTTCAAAAAAAAAAAAAAAGCTAACCTAATTAAACTAGGTTAGATTGACATGTTGACCTTCACTAGACCAGAATCATCTATCCTCTCATTGGATGAAAAACAAAGACTTAAATTTGAGGAGGCTAGTGCTTACAATGTTATGGCCTTGGAGTAAATCCTGGTAAACATCTGCACATAAGAAAAAGTGGTTCACATGAGCAAACTATACCTTATTAAAGAAATCAAATAGGTCATCACCATCCCTGTCATGGCCAAGGCTAGCATTGATCACTTTATAATAAGTGGGGAATTAGTCACTTAGAATCACAAAAGAGAAGGAAGATTCCAAGCTTTAGACCTATGTCAATGTTGTTTTAGAAAAGTGAGAAACATAGAGAGAGACAAACAGAGAGAGAGAAGAGATAATAGAAAAGATTGTATTATTCATCACAATTAATTGTACATAAGTGATTAACATTAATTTATATCAAATTATATTTCTTGATTACCAATGATTACAACAAATCCTCTAGTTATTAACTATAATACTACCAAATTATTTTATATTTTATTACAGAGTAACCTAATTTTTTTAACACTAATGGTCATCTAAGTGTCATTTTTGCCAATCTAGCCTAACCTTATAATTGATTCATTAACAACTTCCACAACTGAAATAATAGTCAAGTCCTTTAATAAGCTTCATGTGTCAACCTTTTGACATGTATTATTGTCCCTTTTCTTCAAAACTCTTCTTCTCAAGGGAAATAGAAAGGAACTTATATTATAAATCATAGTAGAAGTCTAAAGTAATGGCGAAGGCAAGACAAATGAGGCCATTAAACTAGAATTTAAGTAATGACACATCTTCTATGTTTTACCATCCTTCTATCTAGAATAATAACTAGGTAGCCTTTTTCTTTAAGGTCAAGACTTTGAATAAGAAATTGGGAGGTGACAGATTAAAGAGGTCTTAATTTCCACTTGAGCTAAGTACACCTTAGAATGAGCTAGAAAAGTCAGCTTGTAAGCAACTTTCCCTATATGCTTTAGAATCTAAAAATGACCATAAAAGTGTGAAGAAAGCTTTAAGGTAGTCTTTCATATCATAAAAGATTATTTATAAGGTTGTAACTTTAAGTAAACCCAACTACCACTCTCAAAAGTTTTATTACTTTGATGTTTATTTGCAACTTGACACATTCTTTACTGAGCACATTTCAAATGATGTTCGAGCAACTAGACAATAAGCTCCCTTTGCTAAAGTTGTTGATCCATAGATACCACTTTAGAGTCTCCAGGTAAATAAGGAACATAAATGGATAGAGAATAACCATAAAAAGCCATAAATGATGTCGTATGAGAGGCAAAATGATAATGGGAGTTATACCACCATTCTGCCATGGAAAGCCATTTACACCATTATTGAAAGGTAGTTGAATTGGCACATTTAAGGTAAGTTTTAAGACATCTGTTAACCACTTCTATTTGGTCATCAAATTGAAGGTAATAGGTAGTGGACATAAGTAATTTGATCACCTGTAACCTAAAGAGTTCTTGTCAAAAGACATTAAAAAACATAACATCCTTATCACTGATTATGACTTCTGCTAGCCCATGAAGTTTAAAATTATTGTCTAAGAACAATTAAGCCACTAAATTGGTTGTATAAGGATGTGCAAGGGACACAAAGTGGACATACTTAGTTAGTTTGTCAACCACTACAAGAATCACATCCTCATCACTACATTTTGGTAAGTCCTTCACAAAGTCAATGTTGATACTCTTACAAAATCTCTCTTGTATAGGAAGAGACTATAGGTAACCAGGATATGCAAAAGTGTTATACTTGTTCCTTTAGCATACATCACAAGTCTTAATGTATTTTCTAACATTCGTAGTCATACCCTTCAAAAAGAAAAAAAGTACAGAGCTTCTTAACAATAATTGCCACCCTTAAATGACCACTATTTATTCCCTCATGATATAACTCTGTCATTTGTTTTCTTAAAAAGGCATCCTAACCCACTCTTAATTTACCTTTTCATATCAATTTATTATGGGTCTAAGTATAGGAAGAATCTTTAATATAGTCTAATTGTAATTGAGAGATAAAAGACTATAATTGAGGATCTTGTTGCCAAGAAAGTTGAATAGTTACATTTAGGTTAATAGAGATAGTTATGAGAGCTATTGTTTGCGTTTTAAAACTATAAAGCCTAGAAAGAGCATCAATATATTACTTTTTCCCTCTTTTTATAAGATTTCATAGTTAACCCATAAGTTTTGCTAACCAATTCTATTAACTAATGGTTATAAGCTTTTTATCCAAAAGGAATTTCAAACTATAATTTTTTTTATTTTCAATTTGAAATGTCTATCACGTAAATAGTGCTTCCATTTTGTAATTGCTAATATAGTAGCTAAAATTTTTCTTTTATATAAAGATAAAGACAAGTGTCTAAGAGAGAGAGTTTTGCTAAGAAAAGTCACCACAAACCCCTAAGATAAATCAGGTAAAACTAGGACTAGAGAAGTTATCAAGGTAGACTTTAACTCATTAAAAGCTTGAGTAGCTTACTTTAACCACACAAAGGCATCCTTTTTTAGAAGATCAGGAAAGGGTTGCCAATTTTTTTTAAAAGATCAGGAAAGGGTTGCCAATTTTATCATCATTAGCTATAAACCTTTTATAATAACCAGTCAATCCTAAAAAGCTTTTAAGTTATTTTATGTTAGAAGGCAACAACTGAGAAGAGACAACCTTTACCCTTTTAGGATTCATAACTACTTTAAACTTGAATATGTGTCCTAAGTATTTTACCTAAGGTATAACAAAGAAATACTTAATAACTTGGCATATAAATGATTAGTTTTCAACAGTTCTAGAGTGACCTTTAGATGCATCACATGATCATTTAATGACTTATTATACACTAATATGTAATCAAAGAATACTAAAATAAACTTGCACAAGTTTGATTCAAAAACGTCATTCATTAGTCTTTGAAATGTTATTGAAGAATTAATGAGACCAAAAGTCATCATAAGGAACTCATAATGACCATTATAACTCTTAGGTTATATTATGGATGTCATCTAATCACACTACAATATGATAATAGCCAAATCTAAGGTCTAACTTAGAAAAGCAAATTGACCACCCAATTCATCTAGTTAAGTTTTTATAACTAAAGGTATTATATAATTGTAAGTCTTACAAAGAGTTAAGGATAGGGGCTTTGGGAACACCTTTTTAAATTCTTGTAATAACTATTATATTGTTGGATCACAAAGGTCTCTTTTAACAATAGTGACTAATATGGCCCTAAACACATCCTCCTTCTTGGAAACAAAACCCAAGTTACATAATTGGATTAAAGTATTATGCAATGACTATTGAAACTTCTTAACTACAGTTTTAAAGGAAGTTTTCTTGATATTAGAAGATGAGACCCTCATATGGATATGCCTTTATTCTTAAAATTAAGACTTTATCTTTAATTCTTCAAAATTTTAGTTGATGTTTCTTAAGGTCTTTAACCACTACACTTCAAGGACCATGTCACAGCTACCTAAAGCCAATAAGTACATTTCTCTAGAAAATTTAGTAACTTGTAGTGACCAAGTAAAATTCTTGCACATATAGCCACAAGGCACCAAATTGCCATCAACTAATTTTATTGTTAATGACCTAATAGTTTTAAGTTGGCAATTTAAATTTTTGGCTAATTGTAAGCCAAAAAGTTATGTGTGCTACCTAAATCTATCAAGGTGTGCATTAGGTTTGAGTTTACCATTCATGTAATCCTTATAGTTCTTATTCCTTAAGTTTTATACCCATATATGACACGCAAAGAAATTTAAGGTTGCAACCCATGTTTTGTTACCTTAATCCTAAAAACCTCTAACTCCTAGAGTTCATTAGCTAACTTGTCATTATCTACCTCTATAAAAAAATAACTTTTTCTTCCTACATTTGTGACCAACAGTATCCTTCTCATCACACCAACAACATAACACCTTAACTCTTCAAATTTAGCCCTAGAGACCTTTCCTATTAACGATTATCTTTAAGAATATGAAGTTAGTGGTACTAACATTACCCCCAAAACTTAACCCCATTGTATTGGCAGATGGATTGTGTCTTGGTGTAGGCAACAACCTTGTAATCCTTGAAATAGGTATAAATTTATCTTGTATAGCATTAAAAACTTCTTGCAACTTACCTAGATCACAAGCATGTTTTAAGGTCTTTAGACTAAACATCCTTATAAGTATTTAAATTTCATCTTTGAGTTCACTCAAAAATATTTTGACAGCCTAGTAATAGAGCAATTGAACCTATTGATAAGCACATTAAATTGGTTTTGATATTCAGTTGTAAATTGTTGTTTCAAGACAAACAACTTAGATATAAGGTTAATATAGATTATAGTGCTGAACCTTTGTGATATGGCTTGCACATGTTCATCCCAAGTAGGGAATGTTCCTTTAATTCTACTTGTCATATAGTTACAGTGTCATTGTAAGGCTATGTCTTCCATATACTTAATTACTAATCTCACCTTAGACTCCTCAATAGTAATATCGATTTGAAAAAAGTAATCATATTTATACAATTATCCTTCCAAGTCCTTTTTGTTTAACAATGAAAAATCTAATCAAACTTGCTTATTAAAGAACAGGTGGAAGATCAAGAATTAATTACCTAATTTTGGCTCATGTATTAATTTTGAACAATAATACTAGCATAAAAGCTCTTTAATTCAGCCTTTTCCTTTTTATGTAATTCTTTCAAGTCCAAAACATCATAAGCATGATCTTCTTTAGCATGTAAGATTTCTCATGAAATATTCTTCGTCATCTCCTCATGTTTTTTTTACTTTGAAGCCACTATTATCATAATTTCTAATGTTGGTCGTCATAGTCTTCACTGTCTTTAGTGCAATAAAATAAAGTTTAATGGAGTTTTGGTACAAATCAAGTTTGAAGGAACTTGCTTTGATACCAAAATTGATAAGGAAGGAACTAGTCACCCAAATCCCAAAAAGGAAGGGAGATTCCAAGCTTTAAGGCTCATATTAATGGAGTTTCAAATAAGTGAGAAATACAAGGAAAATGAACAAGATAAATTATAAAAAATATTGTATTATTCATCACAATTAATTGTATACAAGTGATTAATAATGATTATATTAATTTATATTTCTTAGTTCTTAGTGATTGCAATAAATCCTTTGATTACTAACTATAATCCTACCAAATGATTATATATCTTATCACAAAGTAACCTAACTCTTTTAACACTAACAATCATTTTGTTTAGTTAGCATTAACACTTATTTCTTTAACAACTTTTACAACCAAATAACAATCAAGTCCTCTAATAAGTTTCACTTATTGACCCTTTAGCATGTATTGCTTTGCATAGGCACAAATCCTCAAAGCCATAAGCATCATTTACATTGTGGAAAGCAAAGTTCACTCTTTTTATTTATCGCAGGGGGATGACCATTCCTTGAACATTATCAAAATGATATAATTGGGTTGTGAGAGAGTTTTTATGAGTTTTAGAGTGTTCAAAAGCAAGTATTGATAAAAAAAATTAGAATTATTATGTAAAATTTTTATTATTAGTAAAAGAAATTGAAAAAATACAATAATGAAATTAAGGGTAAGGGAGATAGGCAATTGAAGAAAAGAAAAAAGAAAGATGAAAGAGAAAAAGAATAAAATTTTTTATAATATTTTATTTATTTATTTATTATTTATTTAAAAATAAATAACAACGGTGAGACTGTGTAGTTAAAATTCTATACATTGATACGTCACATATACATATTAAAAAAATTTGTCTGTATCAAATAATCCTTTATGATATTTGATATAAAATAATTTTATAAAAAAATTACGGCGTTGTGAAAATGGGGTTAAATTTATAAAATTAGCTGATTTTTTTTTCTTTATTTCTTTGTAATATCTAAAAAATTAATAATAATTTTGGCCTTTTCTCTTTTACTAGATTATGCAAACAGGTGAGAACCATATCCTTTGTGCTGTGATACTCGTCTCTTTTCCTTCTCTCCCAGACACACACACACACACACACACACACTCTCTCTCTCTCTGGATGCGGACAAAGTTTACGGAACTAAAACTGGCAGGTGATTATCTTCCTTTTCCCTTTTCTTTGTTTCATTGTTTTCGCTTGAAAATGCTGCAAGATCTGTATGGCTCGCGAGAGAACTTAGGGAGAACCGAAGAAACTGAAACCGCTTATGTATATCCGTACACAAAAATACCTACTCGCGTACCCGCACTTATTGATTGGGGCATCTTTGGTCACTGGACCGGCCTAGATTTTGGTACTTAAATTTAAATGGAGGCTGTGTAATATGCTTTGATTCGATCTTCTATTTCTGGAATTGGATTACAATCAACCAAATCATGCGCCGCACGTTAAGAAGTCTGCCTAGCAAGAAAGCAATTCTTTCTTCTTTTTTTAAAAAAATTTATTTATTTCATTTTAGGCATAGATTGCAGCGCATTTTGAAATTGAACTTTTATGAATAAACAATCCTTATCCATTTTCTTTTTGTTAAAACTTATTACCTGTGAATGAACGCCCACTCTCTTGCATATCTAAACACTAAAAGGGTCAAAACAATTGCTGAAATTTTCTTTCTCTGATGCATGTCACTGCAGTGGCACATTTGCATACCCGCTGTGCCTGAACACAGATGCTCGTCTTTGTTTCCCAAAGCACAATCTTGTGATAAACACAATCTATGTGCTCTAGTTGAAATGTCACCTTTGATTTCTTCTATATGTACACTTATTTATATCTTTAAGTTCTGTCTCAGCTAAAGATGCAGGTTTATCTTAGCACCCCTAAAACGGAGAAGGTCTCAGAAGATGGTGAGAATTGTAGACTTCGATATGGGTCATCCTCCATGCAAGGATGGCGTTCAACAATGGAAGATGCAGTGAGTAACTTTGTGTAACACTTTTTATCCTAACCTGGAATTGGATTTAGTGTTCAAGTAAAAGAATTTTATTGGTTTTATTCTGGAGCATTTATACCACCATTGATATGTTAGAGTTTGATGTTTCTTCACATGTTAGTGGGGTGGAATTGGGAATTTCTTAAATGGGTAGCCACAGCGAAAGGATATACATGGATGTAAAATAGTTGAGGGGGAAAGGTCAAAGCATTGAGATTTGTTTTTTAGGTTGATGGGGCTGAGCTTTAATATATTTTTGTTAAGGCTGTAGATTTTATGGGTAGCCAATGCTGTTAGGATTGGACCAATCTGATACAAAGCTAAAAGAATTGGACAATGTGACATTGGTTATCTCTCATTGAACTTCTGTGAGCTAAATGGAGTAATTTTTGTTTTTATAGTGTAATATAAAATATGAGATATGGATTAAGATACCCCAAAAAAGGAATATCAGTTTCTTGACTGGTGATAATCCTCATGATTTTGAAGAACTTGGATTTGAGTCTGCCTGAGTCACACCATCTATTTGGTGTAGACTATGGCAGTGTTATCAACCCAGGCCAGACCAGCCAGCCAAATCAGCTTAACTGGGAACTTGCTGGTGTCTGATACAAGTCTTCACACCTTTTGTAATTGTGACTTGCACATTTGAACTGGCCACCTGGCTGGGTTACATGTGAACTGGTTTATCTGCTGCTGGTTTGGCCTGTTTTCTGGTTGAACTGGTTGGGTTCTGCTTATTAGCAACAGTGAAGCTTTTGCATTGGAGGGAAATCTGAATTCATGATTTCTCTTATATATTACTTGTGACTTACCACTAGGATGCAATATCATCTTGTGTGGCATAAGCCATTAGTTGGTGTGTATATGAATCATTTATATGCCACATATACATTATGGTATGTTGTTTTAAGCAAAGGGCCATAGTTGACAAAAAATCATAATGCTAATTCAAAGAAAACATGATCAAACAAAAAGTAATCTTTGTATAAACTTGGCATTAAACCAATTTTTTAAAATCTATGATTGAAATGATATTATATTTCAACCTTATGTGTAATTTAGTAACTACACATTTGTATTGTAAATATTCAAACGCATGCTTTGTAAATTTATAAACCAACATTTCAATGTTAAAAGACTTTTAGTTTAATAATGTTTGATATAATTTATAAAGCTTAATACATTTTGGGTAATAACTAAAAAGTAACATCTAATTAACTTTTAATTCAGCCCCATTTGACCCCATTGAATCTTTAACCCGGGACTTGCTCCTTTTCCATTTCTTTGACTGCTCAGATTCTAAAAACATGATTGTTGTTGCTTGAGGACTTAACCTGTGAAAAAGCTGTCATTGCCTTCCCTTAGTTGCCATTTGCCACAAACTTTTAGTGACTTACTATTGATGAGTTTCTCTGCTTCAAGAAAACAATAAAAAAAAAATGAACCAGAACAGAGCTTATGACACTTTGAGAACCAACATCCTGTACAAATTTGTGTATTATGCCTTAGTTGCTGCAAAATAGTCATTCTGAACCTTTTCTTTTCTTTCATTTCTTTTATGTTTTTCCAATTAGCAATAGGCATAATTAGGAATTTGAATGGATGAAGAATTTTGAAATTCAATAACATTGAGCTCCTTGTAAGTTTTGTTTGAACCTTAGATGGATTGGAAACAACTGAAAAATTCTTAATTCTATCTGATGCCCTACCAATCTTTTGAGTATTTCCTTGTATTTCGATTTTGAAACTAAGTCCAGTCTTATAAAATTCTATATGGCACATAAAATAGATATGTTTTTGTCTACATCTGGTCATATATTTATGTTGTACTGATTGGAAGAATAACATCAAGGGGCAAGCAAGGTTGTTGAAATCAATTCCCATTAAGATCGTTTGAGGTATTCAAGATCGGATTTTAGAATCTTACAATTCTATATAAAATGAAAGAAAAAAAAATGTATTATTAAATAAAAATAAAAATTAACTAGCAAGTGTTATGTAACCCCATAATCTAACTTTAATTGTATACAATTCACCAATTCAATCAAAATTAATGCAAATCTGAATATGATATTTCATCATTTGTGGTTGAATGATATTTTGTGTTCGTTTGTTCATATATACTAGTGTGTACTATTCTCAGCATTTTTTTCGTGTCAAACTCTTTCTTTAATATAATATTGTTAATTACATTTACTAATTTAGTACAATTGACCTAGAAAAAATTGTAAATGATTTTGTTATTTTAATGAGACTAAATGATAATAAATGAGATATTCTAGTAAATTAATTGTTTAAAACTATTTTTCAAAAAAGAAAAAAAAAATTGAAGTTTATAAATTTACAATTCTACCATGATTCTACCTAGGTCCCACATAATTATATGTGATCCTATGCATGATTTTACCTAATCCTACTAAAAAATGCTTTTAAATCCGATTTGGATCCTACATCATGTGATTCTACGATCTTGATCGTGATTCAGGCAACCATGGGAGCAAGAAATGGACAAGACAATGATGAGCAGAAATTTTCATTTTCCAGTATGCTGCAAAACTAAAAGAATAACACAATAAATAAATAAATAAATGTTGTATATATAATAAGTTACTATAAGGTAATATGGAAAAATGATAGCCTTGCATTTAAGACTTTGTGGGACATGTTGACATCTATTGGAGAAAAAATAGCTGAGAATAGAAGTACAATAAGGTGGGTAAGGTCATTGTGTTGATTTTTGTTTAGAAGGACCATTACGAGGACAGTGGTTCTGTACTGCTTTCATTTACCACTAGCCATCAGTGGGTATTATTATGAATGCGTCTTTCTTCATGGTGTAATTACCTTTAGATCATCTAACATGCATAGCTGCAATTGGAGCTACTAAGGCAGTTGTGTCATAGCAATAATCTCCGTAGCATTCTATTTTAAATAGAAAGAGTGACCAAGAATGTGATCCATAATTATGTCAGAAGAAAATATTGATAGCATATGAAATATGCCGTTAGTCAACTTAATATGCATGATTTTGCATTTGCAATTTGTTTATGACACGCTAAAATTATATGAGGCATTGAACAGCATGCAGCTTATCCAGATTTGGACAATTCTACATCTTTCTTTGGGGTTTATGATGGCCATGGAGGTCAGCTTTATGCTGCTTTTTCTTATGTTTATTTGATTAGTTGTTGTAGTTTCTGTTATTTTGTTGAAAATTCATATATTTTTCCTGGGAAATTTGTTTTTATTTGTCACCACTTTTATTATTAACATCTTTGTCTGATATGGTGTACATTTTTACCCAGAATTCTTAGTTCCTTGTCACTTGTTGCATTTTTCATAACTTCAAGCAATTTCGAGTCTTATTTGTCAATGAGGCTTAGCTTTGCAAAACTCTGTATGATTTATGACCTTTGTGTTTTATGGCTTTCTATGGCTTTGGGAAGAAGGATTTAATGAACATACTGGTATGTGGTTGTGATTAGAGAACTGTTTTAGTTGAAAGTAGTTTAAGAGAGTTAAGAGCCCACCCTTTCCTTTGGCAGGTAACTATGAGCATTAGATGAATGGAGTAAATACATGCACATTTCATAAACACAAGGCTGTAAAGATCTAAAATTTTTGTGAAGATTTGTGTCCTAGACAGTGTAATAAATTAAGAGTTTGTTGAAACCAGCAATCTTCTGCCAGCAGCTCCTGCTACCAGTAGTAGAAGTTATTTTGGTATTTGCAGTATGTATTCATGGATTATAGTTCTTTCTTACATAGCTTTGCACAATCATTTATCAATTTTTATCAGAAGTTCATTGCTTGCAGGACAAGCAGTGGCTAAGTTCTGTGCCAAGTACCTTCACCAGCAAGTGCTCAAGCATGAAGCTTATTTGGATGGAGATCTAGGCACCTCTTTACAGAAAGCTTTCCTCAGGTCATTTGACTCCTTTTTTTGTTTATCTGTTCCTATCATTCGTCAAGATAAACAAAATTGTTCCTATCAATGCCTCAGATGTATTATGATGGTGTCGTCAAAAAGAATCAAAACCTATTATGAATTCCATGCTCGTTATTGTACCGGCTGTATTTTACAGTTGTGATATCTTATATGATTCACTATTTGTTTTTTTTTTTTAATTTTTATACTGACTGCTGAAAAAGAAAAAGAGAATCGACTCTTGTTTAATATGGCTGCATGATGATTATATGGTCAGTGGTTCTTATTAGTTGTCAACAAATGGTTTTGATCACGGTTTGCTTAAGCTTCCAATGTTTATGGAGCCCAGGTAATGTGAAGTAAATTGAAGTAAAATTGGAGGCATTTAGCATGATGTGCTTTTAGTTTAGTACTTTTCCACATATTTTGTATCTTGTCCTAACATTATTTGTTGCAGAATGGATGAGATGATGTGTGGGCAGGGGGGATGGAGAGAATTAGCAATTTTGGGTGATAAAATAGATAAAGTTTCTAGTATGATAGAAGGGTTGATTTGGTCCCCTAAGAGTGGCGAACCCAATGTCCATGTTGACAATTGGCCTTCTGAGCAGGTAACCATGGTGTAGCTTCTACATTGTCACTGTTTCTGTGTGTGTTTTTCTGTTTGTGTGTATCTGTGTGTACTCGTGCACACGTGTGTTGTCATGCGTAGTGACTACTGTTATTTTAAAAAATCTCTTTATTTTTAAATGTAAAATTGTGTCTCAGCCTCTTAGACTCTGTCAGTTGCTTTGTTGGATTTTCTGGATGCTTGTCAATACTAATAGCTAAGCCACCAGAGCAGTGCCCCTGTGACATAATTATTAATTTGATTTGCCATTTTTTTACTTCTGTTACCCACTTTTCTCTAAAAACTTGTAAAATACCCAAAAAATGGACCACCTTAAAAAACACTCAATACACTCAAAAGGCACTTTATACTTCTTCATGACATTAGATTTCTTGGGCATGAATTTGAGATTTGAATTCTATAGTGTTGGAATTTCATTTTGTTTCTGGATTAACTCGTTAATTAATCATTTGTTATGAGTGTGCACTTGAATCTGCATATTTATTGTTATTTGATATTTCAAAGTCTCTGAACTATTTTTAAATGCCTGTTATAATGATACAGCTAGGGTTTGTTTACAGGATAATCTAGGCAGAGGAGAAAGATTCTTGAGTCCAACCCATTATCGAACACTAACAGATGAAAGAAAGTTAGAGAGAGAGAAGAGAGATTCTATTTTGAATTTGGAGTTAACTCTTTATGAGTCATAGGTGTTCCATATTTCTACCATTCTCATCCTTGATTATCAATAAACAGAACCTACTATAGTTAACAACTGTAATAAAGATTCCATCAATTACAATGAGCCCTTTGTGCTCAATTACTTCTTTCCTAATTGCTATAATAGAATCCCTGCTTTTCCTTCTGAATTTCTATGCTTCAAGTGTCAAATTCCCATCCCTCTGTGTGTCTTGCTTCAGCTATCCCCAGCTTCTTGCTTCAACTGTCACTGGCTGCCACTTGTCTGTTAGTGTTAATAATCCCTCCCTTATCAGGACCCTTATCTGTAAGGGAGAAGGAGGGAAATTTGAATTGGATGTCAGTAGAATTCCTAAGTAGCCTCTGAAACAGGATGATCTAACCGTTGAATTAAAACTTGTGTTGTATCCCTATTATTCACTTCACCATTCTGAGGTCTAGAATAGCAATAGGGACCAAAGGAACCATAGGATTAGTAAACAATTACGAAAGTTTAGTAGAAGGTGAATGAGAGGAACAGACAGCCTTTTTAAGTTGGGAGATACGAAATGTAGAGTGGATCTTGGAACCAGGTGGTGAGTCCAATCTATAAGCCACCTTGCCTATATGAGCCAATGCCTTATAGGGACCATAAAACCTGGGAGCAAGCTCGAGATTGGAGTGCTTGATGACTGAGGATTGATGATAGGGCTACAACTTAAGATAGACATAATCCCCCACTTCAATCACTGTGGTACTTCTTTGTGAGCTGACACATTCATTCCTAAGCTTGATGGAGATGAAATTTGAGCATTTATAGAATCGTCTTAAGTTGTTGATGGAAGGAAACAATGTCTGGCTTGCCTGGAATATATGGAATGTGAATGGGAGGAGGATATCTATAAAGGGCCTCAAATGGGGTCAGGCCAGTAGCTGAATGCTAGTGTATTGTATCACCATTCAGCTAGTGGCAACCAATGACACCATTTCTGAAGAGCAGTAGCTCTAGAGCAACACAAGTAAGTTTCCAGACAGCGATTGAGGACCTTGGATTGACCATCTATTTGTGGATGATATGATGAAGAAAGATGCAATTTAACACCCTAAGAGCTTAAACAGCTCTTACCAGAATGCACTAAGAAACAGAAGGCCTTTGTCATTGATGATAACCTCAAGCAACCCATGCAACTTAAAGATCTGATCCAAGAATGCTTGAGCTACTGAGTTTGCTGTGTAAGGATGGGACAGAGAAAAGAAATGGGCATACTATGACAATCTATCTACTACCACCAATATCACCTCCTTAAAACCACATTTAGGTAGTCCTGTGATAAAATCAATGCAGACACTTTTCCAAACTCCTAGTACTGGCAAGGGTTGAAGAAGGCCAGGAAAGGCTATTAAGTCAAATTTGCATCTTTGGCAAATGTCACAAGACCAGACATAATTCCTCACATCTCTTAATAACCACTTTGAAAAACAAAAAAGAGGAAGACAACTTCATAGTAACTGTGACTCCAGAATGGCCACCACCATGAAAACTTTCATGCAATAATTTCATTTCTTGAAGGAGCATCTTTGCCTACCACCAATCTACCTTTCCATAACAATTGGTCATTATGCCAAGTATGGGGAGACTAACCTAACTGATCTTGTTGTAGCTAAGTAATTAATTGCTATAGAGAAGAGTCAGTAGTCCAAGTTTGTTGAATATGCTACAACAAATCAGAAGACACCAGGGATACCACATAGGATTGCAAACTAATGACTTGGTAGCCTTGACAAGGTATCTGCAGCAATGTTGTGCTTACCTTATACAAAATTTCATAACCGTAGCCCATGAGCCTAGTTGACCAGAGTATTCTGGCTAGAAGCATGCAGCTTCTTGTCCAACAAATATTTAAGACTGCAGTGAACAGTCATAATAGTGAAATGCTTTCCTTGTAGATAATGGCACCATTAAGAAATGGCAAACATTATAGCCAACAATTCCTTCTCATAAACAGAGAGACTTAATTGTCTAGGAGAGAAAGTCTTACTAATGAAGGCAATAAGATGACCATGTTGCACCAGTACGTCACCCATTCCAACTCCATTAGCATTTGTTTCCACAATAAACTCCTTGGAGAAGTCAGGTAATGCTAAAACTGAAGCATTAGTCAAAGCTCAATTAAGAGACTCAAAAGCCTTAGTAGCCTCCTCACTCCACTGAAAAGAATCCTTCTTCAATAAATCAGTAAGGGTCTTGCTAATTTCACCCAAATCCTGCTATAAATATCCTATAATACCCTGCAAGACCTAGAAATCCCCTTAACTGTTTAAAAATTACTGGGTATTGATGAAAACAAGTATTGGTGAAGCTGGTTTGCTTCCCAGTATTACAACTGCTAATTTTTGGTTGTTAGCTTTCTTCCATATTTAATAAATTAGTTAAGTTAGTTAACATGAGTGCTGGAAGAGTCTACAAGTCTATGCTAGTCTACTTTACTAGACTTTAGTACAAAATTTGAATTAAAACTTTTGTATTTCAAATTTGAATTTTCTGTTGTCCTTTCTGCAGAAATTTAAATTCAAATTTGAAATTTGAAGTTGGGCCAAATTTTGTGTATAAAAGGAATGATCTTGAATGAAATAAAATACTTTTTTGCTTCTGTTACTTCCTATTTATGAAAACATAAAAACTGAAATATAAAATAATAACAGGTGCATGAAATATAATTTAACAAAAGAGTAGTATCAGAGCTTTTTAGTCCCTTAGGGACCTGCCAAAAATTGTGAGGTTTGAGTGTAAACACTAGAGAGAAACACGTGAGGGAGTGGAAGACTGGAAGAAAGATTTGAAAGAGTCTATCACAGGAGACCAAGTCAGCCTCTACATATGGCTTCTGCAAATTTTTCTCCACTGCCACTGCCAAGGTTCAATGGAGATAACTATCTTCAATGGACAGTCATGATGAAGGCCTATCTTAGGGCCTTTGATCTCTGGGATGTGACAGAAAATGGAGGAGTCGTTCCGCCTATACCAACAAATGCAACACTCACTCAGCTCAGAAATCATAGTGAGCTTGTGTCAAGGCAGTATAAAGCCTTTACATGCATCCATTCAGTTGTTACAGAAGCAATTTGTAACAGAATTATGACTTGTGACACTGCTAAGGATGCATGGGAAAATCTAAAATAGGAATATGGTGAAAGTGAGAAGACAAGAATAATGCAGCTTCTCAATCTTAAGAAGAGAGTTTGAGTTGCTTAGGATGAAAGAAACAGAAACCATAAAAGATTATGGTGATGGACTTATGAAGCTGATCAATCAAATCAGAATCCTTGGAGAAGATTTTCCAGATTCAAGGATTGTTCAAAAGGTGTTGGTAAGTGTACCAGAAAGATTTGAGGCAAAAATATCTTCACTTGGGGACTCTAAAGATCTCTCAAAAATTTCTCTAAGTGAGCTAGTAAGTGTTTTACAAGCTCAAGAATGGAGAAGATTGATGAGATTGGAAGAAGGTTCTATTGAGGGTGCTTTCCCAGCTAAGCACTTAGAAAAAGCACAACAAAAGAAAAAGAAACAGTCTGAAAAGCAGCAGAAAAAGGAAGGAGAGGGCAACACTAGTGGTAAACAACTTTATCCACCTTGTGAACACTGTAAAAAACCCTCTCACCTACCAAAGTATTGTTGATGGAGGCCTAACATAATTTGCAAGCATTGCAATGAGAAGGGACATAGAGAAAAAGTTTGTCCTAAGAAAAGGTCTTACCAAAATTAGCAGCAAGTACAGGTATCAAACAATAACCACGAAGAAATTAAGGAACAGCTTTTTATGGCTACTAGCATTGCAACTGACCAAGATGCCAAAGTTTGGTTAATTAATAGTGGTTGCTCAAACCACATGTCACCAAACTTAAAGTTTTCAAAAGACTTGATCAATCATTCTCATCTAGAGTGAGGATAGGGAATGGTGACCTCATACAAGTCAAAGGAAAGGGTATTGCTATGATCCAATCTCACTTTAGGGCAAAGGTGATCTCAGATGTGCTGTATGTGCCAAAAATTAGTCAGAATCTACTCAGTGTGGGTCAGCTTCTAGAGAAAGGGTTCTCACTGGAATTCAAAAACAAACTATGCACCATTCATAATGAATCAGGTGAGGAGCTTTTTACTGTTTCTATGAAAGGAAAGAGCTTTCAACTAGATCTAAAGCAGGCAGAGAATGTAGCAATGTCAGCCTCTATAATTGAAGCAGCTTTATGGCACAGGAGATTAGGGCATGCTCATTATGCAGACTTGCAGAAACTACATAAAAAAGAGATGGTGCATGACTTGCCAATGATACCAAAAAAGGAAACAGCTTGTAAAGCCTGTCAACAAGGGAAGCAAGCAAGGTTGCCCTTTACAACCGATCAAAATTACAAAGCCAAAATCAAATTGGAGCTACTAAATAATGACATCTGTGGTCCAATGAGTACAAACTCACTTAATGGTAGCAAGTACTTTCTAACATTGATTGATAATTGTACTAGATTTTGTTGGCTTTTTCTCCTAAAGAAGAAATCAAATGTTGCAAATATTTTTAAAGATTTTAAAGTTTGGATTAAGAATCAATTAGGCTATAAAATCAAATCAATCAAATCGGATAACGAACCCAAATATACCTTTGGATCTTTTAAACAAATTTGTCTAGAAGCTATAATTCAGCAGCAGTTCATAGATCCATATGCCTCCACAACAAAAATGGGGTGAGTGAGAAAAAACAGAACCATACTGGAGATTTATAGGTGTTTGTCTCTTGAGAAGGTATGCCTAAACAATTTTGAGGAGAAGCTGTAACCAAAGCTGCATATCTTTTGAACAGATTGTCAATTAGGGTCTTGCTAGAGAAGACTCCATTCAAAGCTTGGTTTGGTTGGAAACCTTCTCTTGGTTATGTCAAAATTTTTAACAGTATTTGCTACTCCTATGTACCAAAAAGGAGAATAGACAAACTAGACTCAAAAACTGACATCGATATATTTGTCGACTATACAAACACAACTGGTAACTACAAGTTATACAATCCTAAGTCTGGAAATTTCTACATCAGTAGTCTGGAAATCCTAGGAGAAAGCTACTATTGAAGTTTTTTAACTTCAGCCAACTCACTTACAACAAGAAGCAGATGATTTTGATCAGTCTGATGATGAAGATATTGATCACATACCTGTGAGGGGATCAAGGCCTCTTGCTGATATCTATGAAAGAAGCCTTGTTGCACAGCTTGAACCCACAAGTTATGCAAAGGCTTCAGTTAATCCTGGCTAGAGAAGTGCAATGGAAGTTGAAATCCGAGCAATTGAGAAAAATAAAATATGGATTTTAGTGGAAAAACTAGAGGAAAAGAAGTCTAATGGAGTCAAATGGGTTTTCAGAACAAAGTTTAATCCCAATAAACAAGCTGAAAGTGAGGTCAGTAGCGAGGGGCTATGTTCAGCAGTATGAAATTGATTATTCTGAAACATTTTTTCCTGTTGCTAGACTAGATACAATTAAATTGCTCCTAATTGTTGCTACTCAAAAAGGTTGGTGCATTCACCACCTTGATGTGAAATCTGCATCTCTGAATGGTGAACTGCAAGAACAGATTTATATTGAACAACCAGAGGGTTTTATTAAGCAAGGACAAGAAGACAAAATTTGCTTGCTTAAGAAAGCTCTTTATGGATTAAAACAAACACCAAGGGCTTGGTATAGTAAGAACAATGATCATTTGTTGAAGCTATACCAAGAGCAAAAATGAGGCTACACTGTATGTTAAGGCTAATAAGGAGGAGATATTGGTTGTTTCGCTCTATGTTGATGACTTTCTAGTCATCGGGAGCAATTCTCAATCAGTTAGACATTTCAAATGTGAAATGAGTAACATGTTTGAAATGACTTAGGACAAATCACTTTCTTTCTTGGTTTGGAGGTGCAGTAGACCAAATGACTCTTCTTGAATCAAAAGAGATATGCAGAAAAAAGTACTAAGAAGATTCCAGATGATGGATTGCAAAAGCTCAAACACTCCTTTGGTCGTAGGAGCTAAATTCCTAAAGGAAGATGGAGCACCTAAAGCAAGTTCCAACAAATTTGGAAGTCTAATTGGTTTGCTTTATTTGTCGGCATCTAGACCAGACATCATACAAGCAGTGAGTCTTTTATCTAAATACATGCATGACCCAAGTCAAATGCATTTCAAAGCAGTAAAGAGGATGTTGAAATATATCAAAGGTACAACAGACCATGGAATCATGTTTAAAAGGACAGAAAAGGTAGAATTAGTTGAGTACACAGACAACAATTGGGGAGGTTCAGAACATGGAATGAAAAGTACCTCAAGGTATGTTTTTACCCTAGGAACAGGTGCTTTTAGCTGGTGTTCAAAGAAGCAATGAGTTGTTGCGCAATCAACAGCTGAAGCTGAGTATTTAGCTGCAACTGCAGCTGTAAAGCAAGCGATTTGACTAAGAAACATGCTGGTTGACCTGAAGCAACCCCAAAATAACCATACCAAAATTTTTTGTGACACCCAAGCAACCATAGTCATTCAAAAAACCCAATATTACATGGAAAAACTAAACACTTCCTGTTAAAAATCCATTTTGTCAAAGAAGTTCAAGAGAAAAGAGAGATTGAATTAGTGTTTTGCTCATCAGAAAAACAGTTAGCAGATATATCAATGAAATCACTTCACAAAGGAAGATTTTTAGAGTTGAAGAACAACTTGGGAATGCAAACTAACACCACCAAGGAGTGATGAAAAAAAGTATTAGTGAAGCCGGTTTGCTTCCCAATATTGCAACTGCTATTATTTTTGGTTGTTAGCTTCCCTCCATATTTAAAAAATTAGTTAAGTCAGTTTACATAAGTACTAGAAGAGTCTAAAAGTCTATGCTATGCTACTTTACTAGGTTTTAGTACAAAATTTGAATTAAAATTTTTGTATTTTAAATTTAAATTTTATGTTGTCCTTTCTGTAGAAATTTAAATTCAAATTTGAAATTTGAAGTTAAGCCAAACTTTGTGTATAAAAGGAATGATCTTGAATGAAATAAAATACATTTTTGCTTCTGTTACTTTCCATTTATGAAAACACAAAAACTGAAATACAAAGTAATGGCAGATGTATGAAACATAATTTAACAACAGGTACTGGCCATTGAGCCAAAGCAGTGATTTTTATTTGGATCAGTTGAAATTCCTTTGACAAAAATAATATGCCTACACGTTTAAACTCTTGACCAAACTCTTGTAAATGTTGAAATTCCTTATGCAAAAACAACATTTAGATTTCTTGGCATAAAGCTAATGAGACCTCAGTAATCATATAGTAGTTTGTAGATGTTGCAAATGTTCCTCCAAACTATTTGTTGTAGACCAAGATGTTGTCAAAGAAACTAAGATGAATCTTCTCAAATGAGGCTGGAAAATTTCATTCATTAAGCCCTGGAATGGTGCAGGGGCATTGGTTAAGCCAAATGGCATAACCCAGAATTCATAATGACCTTCATGAATTTTGAAGACTGTTCTGGGAACATCTGCAGGATGCATCCTGATTTGATGATAACTAGACCTGAGATGTAGTTCTGAGAAGATACTTGCCTTTCCCAACTCAACCAACAGCTCTTCAATCAAAGGGATGGGAAACTTATTCTTCACAGGCACTTGATTAAGCTTTCTATAGTCAACACAGAACCTTCAAGTATTATCCTTCTTTTTGACCAGCACCACAGGTGAAGCAAAGGATGATATGCTATTCTGAATGATGCCAAATTTCAAAACTTCCTGAATGAAAGACTCAACTACATCTTTATGCAAGGAGGGATACTTGTAGGCACTTGAGAACATGTCTCTTTCCCTGGATGACAAATTCCATCATCAAATTCTTGAAACCCCAAATAATATGTCTCAAGGTCCTGAGCTATTTTACTCCTAGCACCATATAACAGCCCCCCAAGCTGAGGTAATACACATCAACAGTAAAGAGTGTACCTTGCAATTTCCACTGAAAGTTCTTGCACATGTAATTCCAAGGTATATGATATTACCATTAGCCATCGTCACTTTCAGGCTAGAGATAGGAGCCAAAGAACACTCCAACTTCTTGGTCATTCTTACGTCTAGGAAGTTTGTGCCCTTCTGTCTAAACCTAAATGAAAAGGTTTAAGAAGCATCTATAACCAATATCTTAACAAGGGTTTACACTTGAATTGAATCTTTTTGGAGCTTATGGCCATCAAAAATAGCCAGTCTTGAGGCTCATGCCTTGCCTCACAAAGTAAAATCTACAAGCTTAAAAAGAAAGAGCATTTTAAATGTTGATAGTGTTTGTATCACCTATGTACCTTTAATTACTCACATCTATTAACAGTTTGCTTAATTGATGGTAAATGATGGTATTTGTTGGAAGAACATTTTAAATGGAAAGTGTAAGTTGGGATTCATGAGAAGAAATAATTCTGAGACTTTGATTGTCAAAATGAACCATATTATTAATTACATCTTAATAGATATGGGTTGGAAATGTTCACTGATTGAATCCACATTCAGCAGATGTTGCCAATCTTTACTGTCTCAAGTATTGATGTTGATCAACACTTTGAGTACTTAACTGCTCAAAGGAAATTCTCTTTTGCCAAACAGGGACCTCATTCTGACTTTGATGGACCAAATTCTGGAAGCACAGCATGTGTTGCAATTATTCGGGGCAAGCAACTTCTTGTTGCAAATGCTGGTGATTCTCGTTGTGTAATATCCAGGAAGGGTCAGGTACTGCCATTCTGTCTCAGTTTGTCATATTTTTCCAGTCCATCCCCTTCAAAACTTCCTATTGGTAGAATGATTTGTATTCCCTATTTCATGAAATGAAACAATCTGAGCAGTTCAGTCAATGCATGTTGTGTGTGCCTGCTTGGATGGGCATATCAAATCCACCGTCAACAGAAAATTTTATGATTGTTAGTCAATTCATGGTGCTATTTTTGTTATGCATTTCTTGACTAAATGTATGACAAGTGAATTTTTCCAATCTGTTTTCTCGCTTTTCTCTCCATCTCACCCTGTCACCCTCCTTTTCCCATTACTAATAAAAACAGAAGATTTTCACACTTTCTCTTATTTGTGTGAAAGGTTTTGTCACAGTACGTAGATGCATGTTATTCAGTTTGACCAATCATGATTGTTGTAATTGCATTTACAAGCAATATCTCCTTCAAGTGACAAATGTGCTGTAAAAATTGTGGTGTGCTGCATTTTAGCATAAAATTAGCTGAAACAATCTGATTTAGATAGGCATCACAAACTTGAATGCTGAATATAATCTACATGCACTGTTAGATGAATGATAAAAGGCCTCATTGCCCAGAAAAGGATGGGATGCTTGCTAAAGTGGTCCCTTTAATAACAACTAATTGAAGAATTAGATCCCAAATGATTTTTCCGATTCTTTTCAAGGTTTTGAGCCATAGATCCCTTATCCACTTCCTTCTTCTGTATAATAAAAGGTGCAAGAGTTTGTCTTTTGTACAGTATCCATATCTGTGTTGTGTAGATATCTTATCTTTTACAAGGTTTATGATGTGCAGTCTCTCTTGAAAATTTCTTCTGTGCAGGCATATAATTTATCTAAAGATCATAAGCCTGACCTTGAGATTGAGAGAGACAGGATTCTTAAAGCTGGTGGTTTTATCCAAGTAGGGCGTGTGAATGGGACCTTAAACTTGGCAAGGGCAATTGGTACCAAAACTGTTCCATTTTTGTTTTTTCAAGAAAACTTTTCATTGCATTTCAATTAATTTTTTGATAGCATAAAATCTATCTATTGCAGGGGACATGGAGTTCAAGCAAAACAAGTTACTGCCTGCTGAAAAGCAGATTGTCACTGCTCATCCAGATATAACTACTGTACGTAGCATTGCTATTGTCATATCTTTTGTTCATGGTCATTCTTCCTTGAAATACTGTGCAGGCTGAGACCTGTGATAATTTTGGATGGAGATACATGAGGCTCTTCCTTTGGCTATCAAATTTCTCCCTAATGGCCTTGTGTGTGTAATTGTGAAGATTGAAATTCTATTCTTATATTCATTCTAATTTGAGTTTTGTATTGGTTGAACAGATTGAGCTCTGCAATGATGATGAATTTCTTGTTCTTGCTTGTGATGGAATTTGGTTAGTGCCACCTTTTTTAAAGCATGGTTGTTCTGTGTTACTGTAAAGAAAATGCTTGATGTGTCACATTGAATACTCTGTTTTTTAAAATGTCATCTAGATGTTTATGCAAGGTTGATAATCCTGACTGTTTAATTCTGAAAGTGGCTGCAGTCTGCTGCCAGAAAACATTAAGCTATGGCCACAATTGTACTTAATCAGGCCTCTTCAACCTCAAAATATTGGTGTGCCACTCACTTGACCCTTTTGTTAGACCCGCCAGTTAATTAAGTTCGCTGACCAAACCCATTAGACCCTGCCTTCTTGGTCTGGACTTTTTCTTGGACATTTCTGCATCATCTGTATGGGATTCTTATTCTAGTGCATTAATCAAGTGGTCTGCATTTTGGTCCACAGAAATCTGTGAATACAAGTGATGGAACATAAGGAACCAGTCTTTTTCTTTTTGGGTACATTAGTAGGCCCATAGCTATCCTCTTTTCCATAAATCACACGTCCCTTCCATATGCGTGAACTTGAAGACTATAACTTAATCATTTGGACAACCCCTTGGGGATGAATGCAATCTTCTTAGTAACTATTACTTTATGTAGGTTTTATGCTTTAAAAAGGGTAATCTCCATATTTTTTTCTATTTGGTTAATATTAGGTTGGATCTTTTATTTGATCACAACACTTATTGATTTCCTGTTTTGTTCCTAACTTCTAGGTAGCTATCTGACAGTAAATAAGCATGTTACCCATGTAGATAGTAACCTTTGTGGTTAGCATTCCTGTTTAATGATAAATTGGACGAATACTGTTACTTATCTCTTGGTGCCTCTTCCTCTTCTGCACGAATACTGTTTCTTGTCTCTTGGTTCTTCTTCCTTCTCTGCTTCTTTCTTCCCTGCTGTCTAATTTTCTCCAAGGTTTTTTTCCCCCCCTTTCTTCCCTTCTCTCTACTCTTATTTTCTTATTTTCTCTGTTTCTCTCTCTCACTCATCAACAAGGCAATAGTCCCGTACTCTTATTTTAAAAATGGGCTAGGTGTTTATTGACCATTTATTTATGATGTGCTTATCCAAGTAAATGGATGACTATTCCCCATTGCCTTTAAATTGAGTAATTTTACCATGTTTATTGTCCTATAAGCCAGCCAAATAATTCTAGGCCTATGTTCAAATTGTGGAAACAGCCATAAGGATATATACATACTTAAGACACTTCCCTAGACGCTATTATGTGGAAGCCTTGATGGAATGCCCTTTGTAGACCAATATAATCTTATTGTAAGATATAATGCAACTAATAGCATATTCAACCATGTGTACATATGCATACAAATGTGTACAAACGCTTATCAATTTTTTAATGAAAACATACATATTTAGGAAGACATGGGATCCTATTGTGATAGCAGTTTATCTTTCTCTCTCTGCGCTTGCATACACTAGAAGCACAACAGCAGATAGCTCTCTATCTGAAAAAAGAACAAAGAAACCAAGATTGAGAAGGTTGTTTGAAAATTTATCCCCAAAATCTACAATGGTGAGAAATGAGATGCATGTAATGTCACAATTCATGATGTAATTCACTGGCTGTTGCAGTGTTTGTAGCCAAGGGAGATGAGGTGTTTGTTATGACATCTGACAGGCACTTGTTAAAAGATACTTTGCTTGACTGGGTAATTATGACCTGTACGAATTCCAGTTTAATTAATTGTATAACCTTTTTATAACCATATAGTTTAGATTATGTTGTTATGCATTTAGTTATACCCACTTATTGTTGGTGAATCTGGATTAGTGGATGGCTATGGGTAAAATTTGCAATGTCTTATAGCCAATGATAATCATATACAAAGGTATATGAGTTTGAGATTTCTTCAATCCAATTGGAACAGTAATATTGTAAAAGTGAATAAGGTAGCATATCTTGTTGTGGCAGTGTTTCATTTTGGTGGGATTCTCCATGTGAATAATTGTAGAAAGTCACTCCAAAAAGCACTTTGAATTTCTATCTCGCTGCAATGATTCATGTTGAAGTTCATGTGGCATTGATGAGTTCAAAGGTCACAAGGAAAGTTGTGTGCATGTGCAAGCTATTGAATCCAGAATTATATCTTAGGTCATCCGAATCTATGGATAAAGTCATTGTTGTCTAGAAGACTAAGAAAAGGTGGAGGATTTGAAAATATAGCTGCCATTCCTACAAGGATAGATTCATTTTTCATTCTGTCTTTTGTTTTCTGAACATCTCCAATGACTTATTCTCTAACAAACAACATGTTTTAGTCAGTTCTATCATTCTTTTGATTTTTCTTTTCACTTGGTTGGGAATTAGATAACTGTTTTTTGTGAGTCAGATCTCACACACTGGTGTGATTTCAAATTAGTAATAAGGCCTTCAGTAGCAACACACCTCCTACTCTAGATGGAACTGAAATGTCACTACAGCCAAATAAAATGCTAAAGACTGCCAATTGTGATGATTCTGTTTTCATTCGGCATTGATTGTTGATCATGTTCATGGTGTACACTGGATTATTAATGTTGAAAGTGGCATGCACTGCTTTCATGTCTCTTATTTTCAATTGTATACTATGGAATCCATTATCATCCCACTTCACCATTCATTTTGGCCATTTTTCATTTGCTTCTCTCTTGTATAAAAGCTTTAAGATTCATGACATTTGACTGTCTTTTGAGCTATAGGGATTGCATGTCAAGTCAACAACTGGTGGACTATGTGAGTGAACAGTTGAATGCTGTAAGTTCCCGTACCACTAGTGGAAGCTATATGCATTTCAATGTGGGGGTAACAGTTTTGTATTTTTATATATGCAGGAAAGTAAGCTTTCTGCAATCTGTGAGAGAGTATTTGATAGGTGTTTGGCACCAACTGATGGTGGCGAAGGATGTGACAACATGACCATGCTGTTGGTGCAGTTCAAAACACCTGGCTATTTGGGTGCTTCCGAGGGGCAACACCAGCCACCTCCTTATGAACTCATTGAGGCTGATAAAAGCACACTGGAGAATGACAGAGCTTCAGCAGATACGAGAGAAAAGATGAGGTAAGTGGGTGTGCTGAGAAAATGGCCACCTTTTTAGGGAATCAAAGCTTTTGATTAATGCATGAATCAGGGGCCTGCTTCTAGATTTGATGAGAAGGAAATGAATTCATGTTATTCTAAGTGATCCAGTTTTGTCGTTGATTAAACTTTTGGAAGATGTATCTGCATTCATTTTTGCAGTTATGTAAGAACCCCGGAAGTCAGATGTCAAAAGAATCCATGTCGTCCTTTACCAAATAGATTAATTTCATAGTAAGACAAGTGTATCAACAATGAACTAAAGTGCACGGAGCTGAACCCTGTACAGTGGCATTCTTGCTCAGCATTTGGGTTGAATTACTGCCACTTCTTGTTACCTAGGCACTGTCCAGTCCGCAGGTTGCGCGTAAGTTCGTCACTGAATTATACCTGATTTTAGTTAGGTCTGTTATCTGATCACTGCGGTTAGGATTGAGACTAATGGAACCCCACTCCCTTTATAACCCTTGTGAAGCCCTTAATGGATAAAGAAAGGAAAAGGGGCAGTGGAGATCCCCCAGGTCTTGCCTTCCATTTTGGCTTTTTACGTTGTGTTGTGATCTTTTATCGTTGTTGTATTTAATCACTGTAAAGTGATATCATGGGTACGGGCCATTCTGTTTGGGTGGAGATTTTTTTTTTTATATATATATATAGGCTCAATGGTGCAGTGGAATGTAGGATTGTGATTACTAAAATTTTAAAAAGCACATAAACGTGGAGGATTAATTGAGGATTTTTGTCTACAAAAATAAAAAAATAAAAAGTTATAGATAACCAAACTCGTTTAAAATTTCACTAAATTATAACAATATATATATTTTGTGTTTTTATAAGTGAGGACGTTCATTTTGTATTCTAGTGGAAAAAATAAATAAATAAATAAATAAAATTACCAGTTGCCGGTCTCTTTTGTTACCTTCGAGTCTGTCTGCATCCTTCGATAGGGGGTTACAATTAGTTAGACAAACCAATTATTGGATGGATAGTTTCAAATAATGTAACAAAGTAGATGAACAAGTTAAATCAACTTTTTGGGCTTCCGTCCCTCAAGATGCTCTGCAACCAGGTTGCCTTCCGGTTAACATTATGTTTTGCTTTTTTTTTTTTCCTTCTTTTACTTGTAATATTGAGCTTTTTTTTTTTTTTTTAATCAAAGTGGATAACGTACCACACAATTGGGAAATTTTAGTTATTTCCTTAAAATCAAAAGGTTCATGCCTACAAAATTACTTCTCTTTTTCTTTAACAAAAATTCCAAATGTCAAATGAAGAGGGAAAGCCACAAGAGAAGTCTTACTCTCAAATCTGACTAGGACAAACAGACAACTAGATAAGCACGGCGTTGTCCCTGTCCCTCTCTCACTTTATCTCTCTTTTTAAAATATTTTTTAAAAAGAAAAGCAGCCGTACGCACTCCGCGCACGCATATGCGGGACCCACGGATCCAATCCACACCCCAGAAGTTTATTTACTGTATATAGATAGATATATAAATATTCTGTTCCGTTTACCATTCCTACTACCATTTACCACCTTTGAATTAAAAGTTCAACAAAAACAAAGGAAAGGGTCATATATATACATATATAGGGCCAAAGTCTTATTATCAAATCAAATCACACTGGTTTTTGGTTGTTTTATCCTTTCAGGACCAACCCAGATTTGTCTATCTGTTTTTCCTTCATTTGGGATTTAGATCTGTGGTTGATTCCTTTCTGGAAAAAAGAGGAGAAAAACAATTTAAAAAGAAAGAAAGAAAGATGGCAGTTGCTGGTGTTGGGATTATTAAAGGAAATGGGTGTGCCAGATCTTCGTCTTCTTGGTTTCAGACCAACATCATAAATAGGAGGAGAAAGAAGGATATGGTCGGAAAGAGGGTCAGGTTTGTTTGTGCTTCTTCTTCTTCTTTGATGGATCCGTACAAGACTCTTAGGGTCCACCCTGATGCGTCTGAATATGAGGTCAAGAATGCTTTCAGACAGCTTGCTTTGCAGGTGCATGTAACATTTTGGCCCCTTCTTTTCCTTTTCTTTTTGTTTTTTATTTGGTGGGTGGGTTTTTATTTTCTTCTCGATTCCCGTCTCCTTTGTTTTTTTTTTTTTGGGTTTGAATTGCGTTTTCCTTATCTCTTGTTGGGTTGTTTATTGTGTGATTTTTCTTTTTCCTTTTCTTTTTGCAATTCTTCTTGGTGTTTCCTCTTGAATTGATTTCCTTAGCAATTGATTCTTGTTTCATTCATTTTGCTGATGGGATTGCTTTTCCTCTTCTTTTTTCTTGGTCTTCCTGGGGTGTATTTTCAGTATCATCCAGATGTGTGCAGGGGAAGCAATTGTGGCGTGCAGTTTAATCTTATTAATGAAGCCTACAAGGTAAGTATTTTGTCAACAGATTTTCCTTTGGTTTTTGTTTGAAATAGCTGCAAAAATGTACTTAACATTTATGATCAGCAGTAAGAATTGGTCATGTTTTGATCACTTTGTTGTTCCCAGACAAGCAATGTGTTTTGTCTCTATAATTGGCAAAAACTAATGCCTTTTCTGGCTAAGTTAAAATCAAAATTGAAAGAAAATTTTCAACTTTTTAATTTTTTTTTGGAACATTTTTCACCTTAATGTTCACCTTTCATCCCTGAATTTCGAAGTTTTTATATATGTATCACTGGACTCTTTTTTTTTTTTTTTTTTACAACAATTGAAACTACAGTGAGTTCCTCTTTTTGAAGTTTGAACAACGCATGTATTTCATTAGCACTGCACCCATTGATAAGGCAGATTTTTTGCGTGGAAGGCTATAAAAAAACAAAATCCAATGCTTTACTCGGACAACCGGGAAACCTAAAGCTAATCTCCTTCATAAGCGGACTCTCTTTTGCCATAAAAAAGTGGCATGGTGATGTGATGCTTCATCAAAAGCGTGGCCCACCAGTGCCATTCTCTTAATTGGCGTGCACATCAATGGACCATCTCTTTATAATCCACATACGTAATTTTTAATTTTTTTTTTTTTTAGCAGACTGTGATGAGCAAGTTAAGAGGTGAATTAGTGGCTGATCAAATGCATGAGACTTACGATCAGGGAACAACAGATGAAACGATGCGTGGAATGAGCGATCCAGATTGGGATATGTGGGAGGAGTGGATGGGATGGGAGGGAGCTGGAATTAGAGACTACTCATCTCATATTAATCCATACATTTAATATATATATATATATAGAGAGAGAGAGAGAGAGAGAGAGAGTAAAGTTGTTATGTAATTAGATTCACATCTTTCAACCCAAATCGGTGGTTGTTGTATTGTGGCATTAATAAGATGTGGAGATGAACTTAGTTGTCTCTGTACATAATTTGTTAAGTTTGTACATTAAATATGCTAATTGGAAGTTAAAGAATTCTCACTCAACCATGAAAAAAGAAAAAACGAAAAAAGAATTCTCATTTGCTCTAGATTTGTATTATTTTTTCTTTTTTCAATAGGGTATATTTTTTAATTACATTCCTTATTTTTACGACATAACTAAAACTACTTTTTCAAGTTTAGGTGCCGTAACAATAACAATCTTCTGATAGGGTGTCGTTATTAGTGTTGTCTGTTGGGCATCCAGACTGTAGGCAGAGAGGATCATTTGGTGTTCTGTCCAATCAATTCGCTACCCTCCAATTAGTTTTGGCATCAGGAGTTTGGATTTATCCAGCAGGGTCATTGTCACTTGCAACACCTAGAAATGGAGAACTGTTTTGCTATGGTTAACAAACCCCACATAAACTTCAAGTTAGTCTCTTTTTTTTCTGTTTTTTATTTTTTATTTTTATCACATAATAATCCCTCGGACATCTCGATTCAAATGACCCAAAGATGAGTTCGGTCCAGTTTCATTCTCCCACAAATTTAGACTAAAAGGCCTCAATTTCCGAAAAGGAAATATCAAATTCAAAACGAAACTGTTGCACCCTTCCATGTTGCATGCTCTTTCAAAGTGATTCACATTCTTGAATAATTGTTTCTCAACTAATATCACTATTCTCCTCTCTTCATATTTAAATGAAATTCCATTGATCCTAAAAAGTTGGATCATTTTTCTTTAGGTTTACTTTCTTCTCTTCCCTATACTCTTCGATTGAAATTTCACCGTCAAAAGCACTCAAAATTGCTTCATCCAACATCTGACCTTCTAACTTTTCTTCATCAACCAATCATCTTGATCAGACTCAGTAAACTCACTCTTCATCTCACACTTTAAATCCCAAGTCTTCATCATTGTCCTTCTCAATACGTGTAGGCTGCTTTGTATTCTTACTAGAACGGGTACTCTAGGAGAGCTTATCTCCTTTTCCTCGTATTCTTCTCCATCGAATTCAGCAACGACCTTGTCACGATCCGGGTCATCCTTCATGCTCTCTTATTTAGCAACTTTGTATGGGAATTGCACAAGTCGGTAGCTACTCAATAGGAATGTTTAAAGACCGGTTTCTATGGATTATGCAATTTGAATCCTTCCACTGATTTATTAGCCAAGCACTTAAATCTGGGTACTCTTTTGTAGAACACACGACTACACTACTAATATCAGCATTATCTTTACTCACACAATGTCAGTAAGATTAATGAAATGACCATCACAGTAGCGGACACTTCCTCTAGGATCAACCGTCGAAGTTATATCTCTTGGTCTGGGAAGATAATTTTACTCAAGTATCTTGAATGACAATAATTTCACTCTTGCATCTACTCCGAGTGTGGAAATGAATGGTCTCATTCTTCTCTTCGTCAATGGCCCTCGACCAATCAACAACACCTTGCACACCCTTTATTAGATGAATGAATGTAGCGCACATAGTTTCTATCTAACAAGTCTTCAATCTCTTTCATATCCCCTTAATACCCACATGCACAACCAATCGAGAGAAACATAAATTTATTAAAACACCCAAATCAGTGAAAAATAAAAAAAACCCTGGAGTAATTGAATAATATAATAAAAAATTGAACCCCAAATTAATTGATTGATAAAACCCCGAACAAAATTCATTGAAAATACAAAAAATTTGAAAAACCCGAAGAACCCCAGAGTAATCAATTAGAAAAAAAAAAAGAAAGAAAAAAAACTTTAGACTTCTTGTTGTAGACAAAACCCACGAATAAAAAATTAAGAAACAAAAAAAAAAAAAGGAGCAAAACTATTTTATTGAGGCATTTTGTACATATAAGGAAAACTAAAAAGTTAAATTATGCTCAAAATGTAAAAAATAAAAATAAAAATTATACTATATATATATATATATATTTGTTTTTTCAAATATCGTGATCTTAGGAGTTTTGGTATTTAAAATGAAGAAAACGTGAAAGAACAAAAAAGAAATAAAGTAGTTTGTGGTTGGCAAAGCCAAACAATCTCTTGTATGCTTCAACCACCTACGCACAAACACGCACACATACACACGCCCACACAGCAGCAGCAGCGGCAGTGGGGCGTCGGCGGCTTTACTTAAACGCTGCTGGTAGCAGTCAACTGTCTTCATCTCCAATTTCGCCATTTACGTTCGAAAAGTAAGAACCTCGGAGCTCTCCACCAACATCTTTTTGGTTTTATTGATTTATTGATTAGATTTTGGTATCCTGAAATCAATTTCCTGTCACTTTTCTCGGGTAATCAACAGGGCCAATTGTGTACTTGTTTGAATTAGGTTGATGTCTTTGACGTAGCAGATCTAATTACGATATTTTGTTATTGGACATATGATGGGAATAATGTTTCCCTTTTTTTTTTTTTTTTTTTTTTTTTTGAGTTTTTGGATTTTTTATGTTTTTAGTTGCTTTTACCTGTGGACAGCTTAAAGGATGGCAACTACAGCCTGTTTTATGATTGTGAGTAGGAATGACATCCCTATATATGAAGCTGAGGTTGGATCCGCTGCTAAAGTAAGATAATCTTTGGTTATGCTTTTTCCATTTATCACATCTATTTACTGGGCTTTTCATTGGGAACTGTAATTTCTGTTGACAAGTGTGCATAACTGGTTCTAATTTTGGTTGATGCTCATGGCCCTCAATATGCCGTGGCTGTATTACATATATGGCCTTCCCCCTACTCCCTTAGAATTTCTGTCACCACCTCGCTGTTATATCAAGGATCTTGGAATGGCCCCAAATGATTTTCCTAGCTAAGCTGGTTGTGTGAAACCCATTCCACTTAGTGTTTTAGTTTGGATTTTCCATTTTTGAAATGGTATTAGGTACCCTGATGTGGATTATCTTAATTATTTTGAAGTTTGAAGTCCCTTTGTTAGCTCAAGTTATAAGTAATGTGTGTCATTAATTGGTGCAATTGTCAATTCAATACCTGTTAGCTCTTGTTTTTCATTTATAGGATGGAACTATGGTGATCCATCATTTTCATTCCGATTTCATCCTTGTTTTTCTGATCTGTCTGCTGCTCTATCAACTTTAATTATATATATATATTTGACTATGCAACAAGAAATCAAAAATCCCAGAAAACTTGCTGACTAACAGAACTTAATTCTAATTCTATTTGCCTCCACCAAGAAATATCAGTCACTATCTATTTAGTACTGCATTTTGCTTACAAGTAAAGTTCATATTTTTACAGAAAACCTTCAGTCTTAATATATTCATGATGTAGACTGAGAAAGCTTATTGTATTCTACAATTTTGTCTATCTATAAACCTGTTATTCACGAACTTCATGTTTGATTGTGTAATGGTCTAATTGCTAATGTCATGCAATGAGCTTACAGATAGCAGACCAAAAAATAGCAATGGAAAATGGAATAGTAATGTAGGAAAGATCAGAGTGGAGGATTTTAAATTGATGGAATCTAGGTCTATGGTTTAGTAGGGTTTGGAAAACTGAAACTTTTAGGCTTCAAAGAATGGAATTTGGATCTGTAAATGATGAGGAAATTCACCAGAGCAATACAAATTCTGAAAGGAAAACTATTAAGTATCATACTAATGGGATAAAAGATTTACTAGCATCACACCTTGGGGATCCCTGTGTCAAGGACTTCAGGAGGGTGAAGCTGGGGATGGTTTGGATGGAGAGTCAAGTGATGAGATGATTGAAACTTACTTTGTTAATCTGATGAAGCACACATTAACAGCTTGGCGGGTGGGTGGGCGGCCATCCCCCACGCCCGCCGGGGGGGGGGGGTGTTATAAGACTCAAACAGGTGCTTTTCTTACTGAAAGTTTGATGTGGGGAGAAGGTGTGTAGGCTTATTATAGAAGGAGCATGTACATTGGATGTGTTGTCCAAGAATACTACTGCTACATTAGCTGTACTCTTAAAACAATTTTAGAACATCATTATGAAATCTAGACCATAGTTCTAAGTTCCTTATTTCCTTGAACAAGGGCCATCTGAAGACATCAAACCAGGAAAGAAAAAGAGAGAAACCAGAATAATAAAAAAAATAAAAAAAAAGCTCTTGCACTTTGACGGCCAAATTTATGTTGTGAATTGAGGAATTCATGGTTAAGTTGTTGGCTTCCTTTTTTAGATCACTGCCACAATGATGCATTTTGATGTGAACTTGACTAAGCTGGTTGTGGTTAAAACTAATGTGACCCCTTCATTAACACAATGATAGAGAGAAGATGCTGCTCAACTGCATCAATTCGTACTGCATGCAGCTCTGGATATTGTTCAGGACCTTGCATGGACCACTAGCGCAATGTAATCAGTCTCTTCTCTCTCTTTTTGCATGTGTGTGCGTGTGTGTGTTTACATGTGTGTCAAATCCTGGTATCTTGACATTTTTGTTTGTCACATTCTGATGCAGGTTCTTGAAAGGAATTGACAGGTTTAATGATCTGGTTGTATCAGTTTATGTTACAGCTGGTCATATCCTTTATATATATATCTAATAAAGTGAATTGCTCATGCTAAAAGTAAGATGCTTCTGTGGCATTGCCAGAAACAAATTATGTGATTAACATAGGAAAAGGGCGAAAGGGAAAAAACACTTTGGTTGCTCATTAATGAGCGGTTCATTCTCCTTGAAGTCAATGTGATCAATGGATATTGCAAATTCCTGGTATGGAAAACACTAAACTTCTGGCTTTGTGACCACAAAAGGTATTCTGCTGATATATTTAAATCAACAACTATTGCCATCGTATTTCTAACTGATGCATAGTATGGACAGGGCAACTGAATATTTTTCAAAAATTTCATGCTGCTTTAAGAAGTAGTATCTGCAGTATGAATATTCTGAGCTGACCCGCAAATTTGATAGTTTTTTCTTTCTTCAGTGGTATCAATGGTACTGTCTATTTCATGTGGACCTCCCTGGGACTACAGTTTTGTCGTGTCTGCATTTGCATGTGAAAATTTTTCTTGCAATATGGTATGTCTGATTAGTTAACATTTCCTTTGTGATATGGGGTTTACTATTCTTTGCTTAGCCATTCATTACCAGTTATGAGGATGAAGCCCTGTGTGCTTGTTCTCATGTCCATGATAGTTATATTGGGGCATTTCCTTGGCATCATACTGGGCATTGAGAGTAAAGCTTTTTCTAATTTCACTTTCATATGGTATAATAGCTTCTCTTTGATATCTTCTTTAACTTTACATACATACACGATTTATGCTACTTCATGATTCCCGCAATGAAGATGGAATCAAGAGTTTTTTCCAGGAGGTCCAAGAGCTTTATATAAAGGTACATCATCAGCTGATATGGTCTGATGCATGTTTTGTATGCCCATGTGCATATTGCTAATTGAATTTATACATGTAAATAGAGAATATTGATAGAATTATTCCATAAACATAATCAATGTTAAATTTGGACCTATGAGTCTTAGCAAGCTTTCACCGTGAACTTTATTATAGGAATCCCTCAGCAATCCGGCTTAGTTGATTGGTTTCATCCAACGATATCTCTACCTGGAACTACTGATAACTGAAAAAGTGAAACACATAAGCCTAATTGGAACAAGCCTTAATGCCACTGGAGGAACCAAAGTTAATAGTCTTTTGGCAGTTTCATGAGTAAACGTTTCCAAGTAGACAAATAAATGGGATTTGTACCTTAAAATCTGAGAAGAGATCTTGGGGACATAATTTCCTCTGACAAATTTCAGTTGGTAATTATTTCTGCCATCATGAGGTCCTTGTTAATGCAGTACCAGAATTTAGAAAATGTTTCTCCTTTTGAGTTGATCATCTTTTATTTTTAGAATTTAAATTGGTTTATTATATGTATTCTAAAAAGTGCTTGAGGACTTAAAATCATGTAGATACATGGTCCAAATGATTTGCTAGCTATATTTAGTATTACATCGTCTACCTACCTCCTCACATGAAACGGTTGAGAGAAGGAAGTAATGAATTGGTCCAAATTCCTAATACGTTACAACATGAGACATATACCACAGCACTAATTTGTTGTAGCATTAGCATTGTTTATTTTGTAACTGGCATTTGTTATGGGGAAAATGCAACACACTATTTTAGAATTGTTAGTCAATTTCAAACTTGCAATTATCATTCAGAACTTATCTCCTTGAGTTGATGTGCATGATGTCTTTGTTTTGTTTTAATTTTTTTATTTGCAATAACAATGAATGGAATGGATTTCATGTGATCAATTGTTCTGCTAATCGAAAAGATAAGCAATTGGAGGTTGTTTTGATCATTGGAAAGCCAAGTGAAACAAACATTTGAAGGAGGATTCACCCTTTACAAATTTAGTAACATTTCATTCAATGGACTAACCAATTGAATTTTGATTTCATCCCATTTAACTGTGGGACAGAATGTACGATAGCTATGGAACATTAGAAACTCATTCATTTAGCTTTTAGAATTCCACCTCTGTACTGTCTTGGTAAAGTGAGGAGCTTAGTATCTTGCACATAATAGTAAAAACTCTTTTAAGTGCGATAAAGGATAAGATCAAATAGAATGAAATGTTCTTGGTGGTCGTTATGGTGGTGTTTAAGAAATCATTTAACCTATAAATTAAAATTTTTGGGTGATATTTAAAAATATAAAATTCTAATACATCTCCTTGTTTAAGCCCATTAGCCTAGAAGCAAGGACAAAGCACATGCTCTCTTTGCCTTCTGGAGAAGCCTGTAATTTAATTGAAAGATTGAGAATAGCATGATTTGAACTCATAATTTCTTAGTTATAAATGCGGCAATATCATATTTAGAAATCATTCAATTCAAGTAATATAATAAATTCTAATAGTGGTCTCTTGGAGTGTGAATTGCTGTATTCTCAGGTACACCTGCGTACTTTAATGTACGGGGGTGATGCATTACTTAAAAAATGGAAACAGCCTATTGATGTTCGGGATTTAGTCTTATTACATTGGAAGGCGTTGAATTCTTTTGCTACTTACAAGTGTTGTTACAGTTGAATTAACACTATTTCTTCTACGCAAAAGATTGTAACTGACATTGTTCCACAAACACTAATCTGCAGATTCTTCTCAATCCCTTGTACTTGCCCGGCTCTCGGATCACATCTTCACATTTTGACACGAAAGTTCGTGCCCTTGCTAGGAAGTATATTTAGAGGCCAGCTCCTTTAGTTTGATTCCAGGTTTTGACCTTGTTGCGATGGGGACTGAGACAGTATCTGAAATCTGGAGCCCTGCCTTTTTTTTCTCGGTACTCATTTGGACTAGTAGTCAAAGCTTTCTGCTGGGTGCAAGTAAACATTAGCAGCAGGAGAATGTTCTTGTAAAAATTGGCTTTTACAAACTGCTCATTTTGGTAATTTTTCTTTAGTTATTGACATTATTTTTGGGATATTTTGTAGCCTTATCATTCTAACTTAAAATAAATAAATAAAATGAGTATTTTGTACCAACTTTGTTGCATCAATAGAAGCTACATTAGCACTCTCAATTTCCCTATACTCAACTTCTTTGTTCTCAACATGTCGTCAAAGTCTAATTTTGCTTACTCGCAGTTGGAATGAAAATGTAGTCTCTGTGGATGGAGTACAAAAGTTGTTTGATAATGTTATTAAACGTTTCAAAGTACGTACATGTATATATATGGACAGAATAATCTTTCTACTGTAAATAAGACCATCTGTCTCAATCATTGCCCAGATCGCTGCAGACGGAGACTCCTCTCTCTCTCTCTCTCTCTCTCTCTCTCTCTCTCTGTCTTCTCTAAAAATAGCATCCTTATGTATATTTACTTGAGTGTTAAAGTACTAATACGGCACAAAGTTTTCACTTATTTTGCATATCATTTCTTAAACTCCATATCATTTGTTAACACCTGGTCGAAGTTGCCATGAATGCCCTTGTAAAATACTAATATATCTTTATTGGATTCAATGGGGTTTAATAGATTTCAAACATAAAAAGTTTATCGTTTCATTTTATGTCGACCGCTAAATGCTTTAGGAAATATCTTGGATACATATATAACATAGCTTTTAATAAACTATAAACCACATAATTCGGTACAAATACTACAAATAAATCATTCTCATTGTCATAAAGGTTGTAACCATAAAAAAAAAAGTTGTTATTAGATTTTTTTTTAATAAATTTATTATGATAAAACATTAATATATAAAATTTTAAAATTAAATATTTTTACATAAATAATATCATAAATAATATATTTGAATTCATGTAAATTAAAGTATAATGAAAGAATTCACCTTAACTTAATAATTAATTTCTTTCTTTTAACTTTTATCATAATCATGAGTTTTTAAATAAAATTTTTGTATATATTAGAAAAAAAAAACCCAACTATATATATATATATAATTTAAATTATATATGCTCGTAAATGTTCAAATTATACTTAAAATTATAGTTCTTAATAATAAAATAATGTATAAATATTTTTTCATTTACTGTGTCACATTATAATTTCCTTCTTAATAATCATATTATTTAGAAATATTCTAACATATTGTTAATAAAGAAATTTTAACATTTTCTCATTTGATCAAATTAGAATTCATTACATTAATTATCATGCACAAATAACGATTATAAACAATCTCTTATGATTTCATTGTAATGTAAACTATAATAAATGTTTAGCATAAGCTATGATAGTTATGCCCTCTATTTACTCAAAACATTTTTTTCATATACTAAACATTTGTAATTTATTATACAAGACCTATAAGGTATATCTATGAAACATAATTTTATAATAGTCTACATTAATATTTCATAGAGATTTTTTTATTAATTTTTAAATAATAACATATATACAATTATAAGATAATAGAAAATACATAATATAAATTAAAAAGATATCAGTAAGTTCAAAGTGTCATTATATGATATATTATCATTTATTATTATTACAACTAAGATTTATTTTGAGAATATGTTCTTTATATAATATTGATTGTACATGTGTATGTTGATTTGGAATTATGAGATCAATTTTGTTGTACTTAATAAACACTTTTTGTTCTTGAACTTTCTCTATAATAATAGAATATTTTAATTTTCATTAAATTTGATATATTTTAAGCGTCAATCATTCTTAAAGAAGAATATTACTGTAAAATTATCACATAAATATTTCACAGTTAGTAATAGTGTTAATAACCTTAAGTCTTAAAATAAAATTTCACAACCATAATACATGAATTGTACTTTAATTATGTCATAAATTTTACTTTTATAATGGATGAAATAATGATAAATAATGTTTGATTATTCCATAACATAACTCCTTTTAATAAGTATAAATAATTAAATGTAGATTTTTTTTATCAATGCATTTAGTAAAGTATATCTAATTACATCTAAATAGTTAATTTTTTTTGTTCTTAGCATCTCAATACTTTCTTTATATTTTTTTTAAGGATTATTTTGATATTTGTATAGTATTTCGATCTTGAATTTTATATTTGATTTAATGCAAGTTCGCAAATATATTAAGTTACTAACAACAAAAACATATAAATTTTATTTTATTTTCTTACGTTCCATATCATTTTTAAGATATTGTATGCAACTAAATTTATCACCTTTCTATATAAGAACAACTTTTGAGGAACACCTACATTGAATTTCTATAAGATTTTCTCATTATAGTCATTCAAAGACAATATTAACATTCTTTGTGATCTATTATGAAATATTATTATTTTTCATATATAAGATACCTCTATCATATCTTTCATTTCAAAATTTTTCAATAGAAATTCTTTTTTCATATGCAATATACTTAAATAACTAATAGAAAGGAAAATTACTTTCACTAATATTTTAGCATATATACCAATCAATAATGTTTTCCTTAAATTCAAAGATGCTATGATATCATTAAATTTAAAATACTATTGTCAAAAAACTTGTTTAAGTACATTTATTAATTTCTTTAGTTTACACACCAATCAATCTTTTATCTTATATGGAAAAGCTTTTTGGTTAAGCTATATAAACTTATTTTTTTAAGATCTTTATTATGAAAGATAATTTTCACACAATATGGTGAAATTTAAAATTATACTATGCCACCAATGTGATAATTATTCTTAATCAACTTTTTCAAAGATAAGTGAAATATCTTTATATAATTAATGCCACTCTTTCAAGGTATCAATCCATTTATTAGATTTAATATTTTCTATACTTTATGAAAACAAAATTGAATTTATTGATTCCAATATCAAAATTTAACTCTTACAAATAAACCACAAAATTATCTAGAATAGCTAATCTTATTTCTCTTCGAGATCTTTTTAATGCTACTCCTTGTGGGTTATGTACATTAATTAGTTACGAGTTAATTCTTTTAAAAAGTCTTTCTTTACTTATATGTTTTTAAATTTTTAAATTAACAATTCATGCAGTAGTAGACGAAGGAACTTTTATGTTTACATTTTAACATTCATTACTTCTACTAACATTTTTCTTCTTAACGAATTTTGTATTATTAGTTTTTATAATTCTTAAACTATAGTTATACGAGTAACCAATAAAGTAGTCATTAATTGTTTGAGAGTCTCATTTCTTTATATATGGATTATAAATCCTCATTTTCACTAGGAAACCAATAAACATGCAAGTACCTTAAACTATGTTTCATTCACGTTCACAATTCAATAAGAGTGTTTTGAATTACCTTACTAAGAACCTTATTTAACAAATAATTTATGATTTTAAGTTCATACATTGAAAAATGTAGAAAGGTGTTACTCATCATGCTTTTAACCATATTCATTACTTCCCACTAATCTTTATTTATTTTTTGATATATGACCCAAACTTTTATTTCATAAATAAATAAAATTTTCATTTATCGTGCTACGTTTAATTTCAATAGTACAATAAACTTTATGCAATGATTTTGTAAAATATATTATCAAGTTTTAATCTATGTCAACCATTAATAAGAATATGTTAACCAATAATGTTTGTATTCTTATATAAATTGAAACAATTGAATCGTAATGAATTCTTTGCATTATCTTAGATACATGAGTTGTAACATCAAAATTATGCTGCCAAATATTATGAGGAACATAAAATTTAATTTGAAACATACTAAGATATTTAATTTTCTATTCTTTTTCAAACTAAATCTTTTGTTTTGGGTAATTTTTATATTAGCATACAACTTTTGTTGCAAAAGTGATATATATCACCTTTTTGTTTTTTTTTTTAAGCATAAGAAGCATTAATAGGCTATTTATTTCTTAGAATTGGTTGTTTTTAGTTTCATTCCTTTTTTAGTCTTCTTACCTTAAGAGATTAATAGAGTGATTTGCTCAATTTCTTAATCTCATTTTCTCGTAAAAGAATATACTGATCAATTCATTATCATTTCACTTTTTCTTTATAGTGTTGTAATAAATTTGATATGATTCCTCAACCACTAATCTAAGGTCTCAAGCCTTATTACAATATTAGTCATTTTAATAACATGTTCTTGCATAGTTTGCAACCTAGTAAACTTTATGACTATGAGTACTGCCATAAGAGTACCACTATGTGACTTATAATTTATGAAATAATTTTTTTTAATGTTGTTGGCAATAATTACTTTGGTAAGTATAAGACTCAACCTATTGTTTCATTCTTATGTTTATGAAGTAACTTCTCTTCCTCACTACTTGAATTTGTAATAACTATGAGTTTACTCACTGGTAGTACAAGTTAATAATTATAACACCTAAGTGAAAATTAACTTGTTTATATCATTTTGAGAAGTTCAATCTATTGGACAAAATAATAGATTAAACATAAAAATCAACTAAAATGATTACACAATCATAAATGCTCATGATAGATCATAAGTTTAATATAAAAAAGTGTTATACAAAAAACTTAGTCTTAAACTTTTATGAATTGTTTCATTTGAGTCTTGTGCTTTTTAAATTCATTCCAAATCAGTCTTTTTTTTTTATGAGAAGCAGTTAAAATTGTTAGAAATTGTACCATAACCAAACAAAAACCCTTAAAAATTAATCTTTTTCATCAAAAAAGGATCAATTTGGAACAAATTTAAAAGATATAAGACTCAAATGAAAGTAAAAAAAGGTTACGACTCAACTGTAAAACTTATAAAGATTTAGGATCAATATTTTTTTTCATATCTATATAAAAAAATAACTTCAAATTTTTTTTTTCAACGCATTTAACACCACCTTTAAAATGTAATAACTTATCCCTTATAAATTAATTTTTGTAACAAAAAGAGCACACTATCATAGATTTTTTCAAGTGTGTTGACTTAGCTTAATGACATGAATCATATGTTGATATGGATCAAAAATTAAACAAAGGATTGGGTTGTATGGGTGTCATGTTGTTTATTTAGGCATATTGAGTTTAAGATAATTATTAAGAATAAATCCAAAATCATTTAGAAATAAAATCATATTAACTTGAAAAAAAACCTATATATATATATAAAAGAATAAACTTAGCAATAACCCTTCCTTTTTTAGTCTTATGAATCTTAAATTGAAATTGTAAAATGTATAAGAAAAATGAAGAAAAACATATCATCAAAATTGCATAACAAAGAGAGAAGTAAATAAAACCTAGGTCGAAGATTTAACAGCAATAAAGTCTTGTTGGGATTTTGTTCTTGGAGGTGGATTGCCTCTTCATCTTCCTCTTTTGCTTTTTCAAGCATAGTTTCAAACCAAATTATATGCTACCATAAAGTTGAAGCCTAGATGTGCAATTTATGAAGCCAAAACAACCTAAGACAAAGATTTTGGGGATGTCAATTTTAGAAATAAGATTATTGCACATTTTTTAAGTGGCATGACCAAGATATTGGAGAATTTTACAAAAGTGTGATTAGGTTTCTCCATAGTAAAAATAACAAATTAGAAAAAAGAAAAAATAATAGAAGGTGGATGTAAGGTTATATAGGGTTGTGGACATGTTTATGTTTCAATTATAAGGAAGGTGGGAAATACTCTTTGTTATAAGATTTGAAATGCAGGTTGAGATTAATTTTTTTATATATATTATCAAACTTGCTATGTTGGGCAATGTAATATATATTAAATGTCACATCAATCCTAGATACGTAATATATTCAAAATATATGTTATACTTCTACTTTTTTCACTCTAAAAATATCATATTTGCTTACTCTCATAAAAAATTAATTGTGGTAAGTCAATTTAATTGTAAATTACTTATTTAGACATGAAAGATAAAGCAACAAAAAGAAAATAATAGAGCATAAAAAAATAAATGAAAAAAATAGAAATAATAAAAATTAAATTGTTATAAATTAATTTCTAATATATAATTACAATCCAAAATATAAAACATGTGCCAATACAACAAAAAAAAAAAAAAGTGCAAGTGATCTTTTTTTTATCTTGAGATTATCCCAAAACTAAAAAATTACTTTTAGTTATTAGTCATATCATCAAACTTAAAAAAGGTCTTCCCTTTTAAGCAACCCACCACAAAGAAAGGGTGTACAAATTGTAGTCCTGAGACAAAAGGGAGGTAAAGGCATTTTATGTTAAGGCAACCAAGACCAAGAAATCCAAATACGTTGGCAATAACTTAAGAGAAGTTATATCCTTTGGCTAATAATAGAAAAAATAAAGATAACCATAATGGGATTATGAGACCCTTTTCATCTTTTTCATAATTTTATTGCACTTTTTGAGAGCATAATCATATAAAAAGATTTAGATTAAGCTCAAAATCATGATAAAGTGAATTAAAACTAATTATTAATTGTTAACATCCAATCAAACACATTGTTTCGCTCACCAAAAATCATTAGTGATCATTAATTGAACATTTTAATTAATTGAACATAAAAAGGGTAGTAAACACCCAAAAAAGGAAAAATCACATATGAACAAAGGAGTTATAGCACACAATTACTAAAATTAAGTTAAGCAAAACACTTATATTGAGTTTGTGGTCCTAAATCTACTTTCCCTACATAAAAAAGGTAAGGTAAACATATGCTATTTTTCTTTTTTTCCTTTTTATGCATAAATACATACTAGGAAATTGAAAAAAAGTATGAAAATATCAACAAAAACAAAAAATAGTTAGAAAGAAAATACCCTGAATTAGGTATCCTGTATGAGGAGCTTGTTAGACCCTCGTCAGTGTTGGTTGTTGAAAAATGTCATTGTAAAAGAAAAAAATATAAGGAAAGAAAAGGAAAGAAAAGAAACAAAAAAAAATGAAAAATGAAAAATATAGAGAGAGAAAAAGAGAAACAAAATACAAAGCTTCTAACAATAATATCATTTTAGGACATCTTGGGTAAGCCTATAGATACAAAATAATATCAATCAATTCCAAAATTTTTCTTTTTCTTCTGATGTGTTAAATCACAATAAAAACATCCCTGACAATTTTCCTAAAAAAATGGAAAAAGGTAAAAATTCATTAATATGTGTGTTTTGTGGCAAATCATAAAAGAGAGAAAAATAAATAAAATATTGGAAAAAAAATTATAAAAATAAAAACATGTGAAGAATAGTAATATTGCGTGTGACAAGCATTTAGATTGGTTGACCTCCTGATGTGTCCCACATCGATTCTGAGAGAGGTCTTTGGGCTGTTTATAAGGGTTGGGTCAACCCTCCACTCTAAAGCTAATTTTTGTGGTGGAGTTAGGGTTCAATCCCTTATTAGGTGGTATCAAAGCCAAATCTCAAAGGGTCAGTGGGCACATGTACAAAGGTTTCCTACCACCGTGTCGATCGCCGACTAAGGCAGCACGGGGATGTGCAGTTTAAAGGGGTCGGGAATGATGTGTCCCACATCGATTCTGAAGGAGATCTTTGGGCTATTTATAAGGGTTAAGTCAACCCTCCACTCTAGAGCTAGCTTTTATGGTGGAGTTAGGGTTCAATCCCTTATCACCTCCACTAAATGTAATTATGCTCCTAAACAATAAAGAATCCTAGTAAAGAACAATGAGTTACTTACAATGCTCATTGTCCACGATTGGTGGGATATTCTAGATAATCTCTGTGTTAGGAACTTCTCCAGTACCCTTTATGCACTTTTAATCAATAGTGCATCTCTTTTTAGGGTAAACAATAGCCATGTAATCATCTGGTGCCCAAATTTACATAGTTGATATCATTCTTACACATCACCTTACTGAGGTCACCCTTAGGGAGTTTAAAGTTGCTCTTGAATTGAAAGATAAATTGGTAGGAAGCACTAATCATTTCATAAAATAAAAAATTGACCTTTTATAGGAATAAGTCAAGGCCTTCAAAAGGGACGATGTCTACATTTTGTTGAGCACATATGATCTCTGTCTAGTTTAAGATATAGTCCTTTTGCCAAAGTTCAAGGTTTTAGAATTTGAAAAAAATGACACAAAGCCACCTGTAGACCATTTGGCCATATACATATGAAAGATAGTAGCATATGTTCATAAAAAAATTGTTTAATGCACTACTTATAAGACAACTTGATAGGTATGACTTCCCATTAGTACATTAATCACAATTGAAAAAATAACTAAACTTAAAAAGAGCTAGTGACCACTTTGAAGGCCATATACAAATATATCTTTAAGCTAGAACCCATATGAATGGATCTTTAAGCGATGGAAAAGAAGCCCAGAGAGACTTTCAAACATTACACATAACATTGACACAATATGGCTATCTAGGTCTAACCTTCGTTGCTAGAAAAAGAATTGGTCTCAATTTTACTCAATACATTGAAAGCTCCTTACTATAATACAATGGTAAGAAGTGTGTTAAGAAAATTTGTCGATCTAGCAATCATCAAAGAAAGAATTGAAAAGGGTATCCAAAATAGAAAAATTATAGATTTTGTTGCTAACTTTGTAACATCCAAGATAACTAGCATGACCAAAAAGAAAAAAAGGTGAGGTTTAGATTGCCAAATACAATAGATGGTTAAGACCATGCCCTATTTATTAATCATTTGATGACCTATGGTGATAGTTTAATTTTTAGCAGTCGTATTAGTCTTACAACATGACAACTTCGTTTGCATACCAAAGCCTTCATCTACGGCCTCCTCAACCAAATTTCCATTCACCAACACATCTAAGTAATCAATTTGAACTAAGAAAGGCAAGAATGAAAGAAGATTAATCCCATATTAATGCCTTATTCAGAGCTATTTCCCTAACTCATCCAAAATGAGTTTGTCAGTGTTATAACCAAAAAATAGCTAGAACCATCTTATCCTCATTAGTATGATGCCAATGTCAAATGCAAGTACCATGGTGGACAAATCGAACATTCGACTGACAATTGTTAGATTCTTATATGTAGAGTTTGAGAATTAAAGGATGAAGGTTACATTGACTTTTCAAATCCCAAAAAGAAGTTTGATATCAACACTAATTCTCTTCTTGATCACAAAATGGTAAATTAATTTGAGGAATGCCCAAATCATGAATGCCAAAGTCTAGATACTAACTCCTTGGAAGTTGGCATGATTGAAGAACTAGCCCGTAGGGGCTTACCCTCTAAGCGCAAAGAAACCTATCGTCCCTAAAATGGGAGGTGTCAAGTTGACTCCTATCAAATCCCATCTTTTCCTCTAACACTTTATTACCCCTTATTAGAATAGTAAGACAATCTAGTGGAATTACAACTATCAAGTATACTCCTATGGTCCAACATTGTTAATAAAGTTAGTGCTTGTAGTAACATTTGATATCATAGGAGTTAGGGGTATCACCCGAAGAATGAGGTAGTACACTTTGGAATACATGGAGAAACTTAAGCAAAGGAAAGGGAAGACTGTTATGATTTTAAATGATGTTGAAGAAATTCCTCTATAAAGTGTTGAGAAAGCTAAGTCATTGACCAAATATAACCTTAAGCCTAAGGAAATTGATGTCGATAAGAACAATGTGTTCGTATAATCTTAAGCATACACATGAGTAATTTCCATGGTGGATATGTAGTTAAGCAAGAATAATATGTGTTCATATTTGTTCCAACACTAATTTTCAATGAAAGATAAAGCCAAGTAAAAACTATATTTGTAATAAATTATGCATGCTACATACAACAATCACTTAAGTTTTGTAGTTGTATGCTCCATTATATGGTAGTTCTTATTCAATATATGTTTCATAATATGCAAGGCCAACCTCTTTTATGTAACCATTGAAACTTGTGCATGACAAATATTAGACATTAGGTTGAGTTAAACTAGTTGTGTTTCTAATAAGTTGTTTATTTGATGAAAAGTAATTTTTCTATGTAAAATATTTTCATAGGACAAATTTCATAGGCTAAATAAGTTGCATTCTATTATCTGGCTAGCACACTTTCCAATACTTTCCATATGTGGTGCACTTGTAAGAAAGTGGAAATATTTTTTTTTGCATTAATAATCTAAAGTTTTCTTCCCCTTTCACTCACTCTCTCTCTCTCTCTCTCTCTCTCTCTTTATCACTAACTTTGTTCCTCTCTATTTTTATATTTTTGCATCTATTATTTTTCTTTTAATTCTTTCACTTTTTCATATATTAATCTTTCTTAAGTTAAGCTTTTTTATTCCATCTTTCTTTTTTATCTCTCTCTTTGCCTCACTCTTTGTCCTTTATTTGTCCATCTCTATCCCTTTCCTGCCTTAATCTTTTTAGCTATCTCCCTCTCCTTCCTTCATATCTTCATCTCTCCCTTGTTTCCTTCTATTTAAATTATCTCTATCCTTTTATCCCTTATATTTCTATTTCTCCTTCATTTCTCCCTCCCTCTCTTTAATCATTCACTCGACCTCTCTCTCTCTCTTAGCCCATTTTCCTTCCTTTCTCTCTTCCTTCTTGCTTTCATCCATCATTCTTTCATCACTTGTCTCTCAACATTTTTTCTCTTTTATCCTTTTTTTTTTATCTCTCCTTCTCATCTCTTTTCATCTTTCTCTTTCTCCTATTTCCATATCTGCCTCTCTCTTCATTTCATTCCTTTTTGTCTATCTCTTTTCTTTCATCTCTCTTTGATCTTTATCTATCTCATCCATCTTTCTTTAAATACTATCTCTATCTTTCATCTTTGTAGATAGCCATTTTATTACTTGTTTTCACCTCTATTTGCAAGGCCTCTCTTCCATCTCTCCTTCCTTTTACCTCTTTCAATCTTTATACCTATCTCTCTACACATATCTCCTTTCTCTCTCTTTTTTATTATCTCTCTTTAGTTTTGAAACTTCTTTTATTAATAGAATAACTAGTTAAAAAGTATGAACGGTAATGTATGGATTTTAAAATCGTCAATTATTTTGTAGGAAAATAAGTCATTTTCAGGTTCATTACAAAAATATATTGGGTTTACCATATAAATTATTCTACATAAACAAAATAATTTCTATTTAAAATATTTTCCTATAAAATATTTAACACAAAACAAAAAAAAACACTAAAATTAAGCACAAAGGCATCAAATGTGAGGAACATATGTTATCAATCCTATTATTTTACTTAAAGAAAACTTCTATCACTGAATTGACCACTTTAAGACTAGATAGCTAGGAGAATATGGACATTACAGTCATGCTTAGTCGAACAATGAGTGTAACATCATTTAAAAAAAATGTGAAACAATTTATGAGGAAAATTAAGAGCACTAAAAGTTTTCAAACATGTGATTGTGCATGTCAATCAGATACTTATGTGTTCTTACAATGGAAGCTTTTTATTGACACCACTTGCCATTTATTGGGATTATGGGTATAACTTGGGCCTATCAATTTAACGACATTATTGACTCATCCTAATTAGAAGAACAACATGACAATACATTCACTTTTAAGCTTGTAAAAGTATTTACCTATGTCAAAGTGGGCTGTGTAACATAATTTAGCCTTCACCATCATGTTGAGAACTTTACACATGTAAGGAGATTCAAACTTATAAATGGAATCAAAGAAAAAAACAATTTTTTTTCTCTCATATCAAAACATAATGCACATCAATGTGCAACATTGGAATAAAAAATTAACAGAAAATAATTTTATCATCACTATTTTCTCATCATTATGAGGATAGAGCAAGTGAAAATTTGAAGAAGATTGCAAAAAATTGATGGATATGAAGGCATATTTACATAATTATAGCTTTTCAGGTCAAGGCCTTGACCAAAAAAAAATTTCAATACTTTCCCCTTTTGAGTTATAGCTAATTCACACTTTTGTTCTTTGCCTTTCTTTCTAGTTTTCATTTGCATTATTTGACTCACCTATAATGAATTATACCAAAATAATGCTGCTCAAGATGTATAAAATATGACTAAAAGCTTACATAATTAACTGAATTTAACAAGTTAAGTTTTGTTAGACATTTGATACTGAGGCCATTAACTACCCCAAATATTAGATCCATCATATATCACAACACTACTTGTTTTCTTAAAAACCAATCATGTATAAATAGCCATAACACTACTTTGGAAAACTACAAATGACACAAGTCTTGTCAGTGATAGGCTATCTATAACAAACTATAAATACTTTACTAGAGTAAATTAACAAAAATACAAACCTTAATACTGAGATAGCTTCTAGCATTAACAACATCATGTAGTTATGGAATAAATAGAGAAAGCTCCCTTACAGTGACATACTTATGATACATAAGATGGTAGATTGTGAGTTTACTCAGTTCATGCAATTTAAAGTGTATATGTGATGTGATTAAAAAAGTAACTTTCTTGAACCCATTCTGCCATCTAACCAAGGCAACATCAAAATTTTTTCATCAATCAACTTCACTGTTTTACTTATAAATGGATTAACAAAAGAAGATTAAATTGGTTGTGCCAATTTAGTCATTTTATGAAGATTAGTAGTTAGAACACAAATTATCTTTAAAGCGTTTCTAGACTCTATTAAAGTTCTTATTCTCTCCACATTTGAATATATAACACATAAAATAATAGGTTTGTATTGTCATATGGTCATGTACGTCAAAATTGGTTCCATGTCCAACACTGTATCCAATTCTTGGAAAGTTTTTTATCTTTCTGTTGTAAAGCACTATTTTTTGGTAGTGTGATGACCTTATGCTAATCTTGTGAAATTAATCATTGACTTTAAATACTATCAACTATATGGAAAATTAGCTTGTTAAAGAATGAAACTATGCTTCCAATTGGCCTAAATCGATATTTGTGGCACAAAAGTACTGTGAATATGCTCCTCTCATATCTTCACTTGTTTCAGCCAATCCAATTTCAACTATGAAGACAACCTAGTGATTTAGGCTCATAACATCATATGGTGACTAAGTTTCATTATGCCTTTTATCATTAGAGCAAGAGGAAATATAGCCAACCTAAGAAGACGAACCTTTATTACCTTTTATTTCAATGTACAAACAATTACCAATAACATTATGTGAATAAGTGCCTTTGATTAGTATTTGCATCATTTTTGGCAATCAAAGGACATACTTGTAAGTCCAATGATACCTTTGTGCGTTCTTAGCAGACTACCTCTCAAGGCATCTAATCCCTATCCAATGGATGGGGTTTCCCAGATTACACATTTACAACCTACAACAACATACATCATCCAAATACTTTAAGGAAAATAACAGATTGCTAAGAAAATAAACAAGTCATTCATTGAATAACCCATCACCTCAACTTTTAGGTAATTAAAAAATTATTGAGAAAATAAACAAGTCATTCACTTATACTGTTTTAGATAACTTATCATTATTATTGGTAACATTGATTGATTTATTATGTAAGTAACCTCACGATGTTAATGTGGTCCAAGTAGAAAAACTGCATAAACCATATCAAATCATATTTAACAAGCAAGTGTTTTAAATAAAAAATAACTAAACACTTTAGTGTCATAAATTAAATGATAAAAGAAAAAAGAATGCTTTCATGTACCATAAGGAGAAAGACGCAACCACCAACAATAGAAATTTCTACATACTTGTTCTTGATTTTGTGAAAGCTTCCACTGACTTTCTCAAATTTTTAAAAACAAAAAACCCACAATCATAGGATGCACATTTCTTAAGAACCAGATCATATACTATAGCCAAAAAGTTCTTGCTAATTTTGACATAGAGGGTTGGTGATAGAATGGCTCCTAAAAGATATAACAAAAAAAATTCTCTAAATTTAAGCTTACAAATTTCCTCGTTGATCATGTTTAGCGCTCTTTCTTGAGTTTTGGGAGTTTCTCTTTCTTGTATTTCAATGGCATGATATATTATTCATTTAGGATAGCTATAATAGTGTTAACAGTTATTTCCTTCATTAATTGCTCCCTAATTTCCATTGTTCACTTTTTCAAATTAAACCTTATCATTAACTAATACAAGAAATTTTGATTTCCATAGCTCCTTAAATCCCATTTGTGATGCCCTTTACCTCTTATGTGTTATTAATCTTAATGTAATGGCTGTTGGATTTGGTTATTAAGACAAGAAGCTATGCATTTTAGTTTGTTGGTTTCATATCAACAAATGTGTGTGTGTGCTTCTACTTGATATGTAGGAGGGCTGATAGTGAAGCTTTTTGTTTTACTTGTTAATAATAATTGAGAGCATAAGGAAAAGGAGACTCAAAGTGATGAAAGGGTTTTTAAAATTAAGCTGAAAGACCTACATTTTGAGTTTTCAACCTCCTTATTTATAACAACAAACTTCTAGCATAAGTACAATTTCAAGAGTCATAATTTGAATTTAAACCTAATGTTGCATAATTACATAAGTTTAAATTTAAAATACTTCAAATTTAAATTAAACACATAATTATATAAAAAATTAAATTTAAAAAACTTGTTGGTGGAGTCCTTAAAGGTGGGTGCATAACTATCATGGCTTTCAACTTCCATAACTACTTATGGTTTGGCTAGAAAGTTGGTTGATTGGTTTTTAGGGGTCAACATGATATGACAATGTAAGAGCACCATTTTCTTCACTCCTTCTTGATGTTGTTGTTTGCATATAAAGCTTCTACCTTAAATCAGTAAGTTTGTATTTACTTAACATCTGCAAGTTGGTCTTGAGAACAATAATACTTCATTTTAACTTGATGTTTCTCCTACATTTCTCTTACAAAATGAAGCTTTATATTGAAGTGTTTAGTCCTCCTATGCATCATAAGATTTTTAGAGGTTGCAATTATTGCTTTGTTAACACAAAAGATGATAGTAGACTTTTTTTGCTCCAAGTTAAAATTAACCATTACTTTCCTAATCCATATGGCTTGGTTCATAGATTAGGAAGTAGTAATATATTCTACTTTAGTTGTGGACTGAGCTATAGTAGGTTGCTTCTTCAAGCTCCAATAGAATATAAATGAGCTAAGGGAAGAAAAAAAAATCCTTAGGTGCTCTTCATATCTTTAACTTGTTATCTATTTAATGATTGAACATAAATCCAAGCTAAACTATGCCTTTAATATGCTTTAATACTCTTTTGGTAGCCTTATGATGTAATTCAAAAGGATATTGCATAAACTTGGATAACAAGCTTACTATAAGCATAATATCTGGTGTAAAAGTTGAGAGGTAGAGCAAGCATCCAATCAAACTTTTGTATTCATGTGCATCTGCCCTTAGTGATCTGTCTTGCTTTTATAGCTTCACCCTTAACATGAATGGAGTTGGTGCTTCCTTACAATCTTGCATATAAAACTTTTTTAGGATATGTCTTGCATATTTGACTTAAGTAACCAAGATACCTTTATGAGATTGATGAATTTGCAAGCCTAAGAAGTAGTTAATCCTTCCTAGGTCAATCATCTCAAATTACCTTTTTAATTCAGCTTTGACTTGTTGGACAAGATTGCAACTGTCTTTAGTGATCATGAGATCATCTACATTGAAAGAAATATAGGTGCTATGTGTTGCTTTTGTTCTCACATGGAGAGTTGTCTCTAATATACTCCTATTGAAGCCAAGTATAAGCAAATGAGTATGAATTTTACTATACTTGGCTCTAAGGGCCTGTTTCAACCCATAAAATCCTTTTTAAGTAAATACACTTTATCTTTTTGTCCTGAAGCAACAAAAATAGGTGGTTGTTCAAGGAAAGTTTCCTTTTATAACTTACCATTGAGAAAAGTAAATTTGTTTAAATGACTTAAATGTGTAATCTAAGTCATTGTCAAACCTGATAGCCTTAATTTATGATTTTGACTAATTCTCAATCCAAGTTTAATACTGAAGGAAGATGTTTGATACCTTGGTTTTCAGTTTAAGGAAAAAGATCCAAGTAAACCTGGTTAGGTCATTTATAAAAATGACATGATACTTACTTCCTCTGAATGATTCATGATCTATGGGAAGATAGAGATTATTATGAAAAAGTTGTAACTTCTCCTTTGCCATTGATTTTAGTATTAGGAATGGTAGCCTAGTCTGCTTACCAAGTGGACAAGTTTTACAAGTGAAGTTGTATTTTGCAATCTCTGGCAGATCATGCACTGAGTCTTTACTTTGCAACTTTTTAAGGCCTGTGAAGTTAATATGGCCTAGCCTTTTATGTCAAGTAAGTGTCTCTTATGTTTTTGTAGTCATTGCATAATGTTGTGCCTTACCTCTTTACAATTGAAAGGTTTTGCCATACATAGATACCTTGTTTAAAAAGGTACCTTTGAGATTTAAGATAAAAGCTTTGTCTTTAAAGACTAAGGTATATCCTTTTTCTAAAAGTTGCCTTACACTAAGTAAGTTGTAGGGTATATTAGGTACATACAAAACACCAGGTATGAATTTAATGCCTTTCTTAATAGGAATAACTGCATAGCCTTTTCCTTCTGCTTGGATTAGTTCACCATTCCCAATTTTCACTTTGGTTGTGCATAATCTACCAAATTTCTTGAATAGTTGTAAATTAGGTTACATGTGATTTGTGCAACTACTGTTAATTAATCATTTGTAGCTCCTTTCATGGGTAAAATTAGTTATTGCTACAAACAACTGCTCCTGAGAAATTTGTTCTTCATTTGCTACTTATATCTACTATAATTTTTATGGTTATTGTTGTTGTTTCTTTCCTCTAGGTCAATAATTCCTTTATATATGCCTTTTCTTGTTGGATATTTTACATACAAGATCAAACCTTTTTTAGTAACTTTTGGAAGGATGATTTGTTTTCCTGTAATGATCACAAGGTGGATATTACTTTCTACTCCTTTGACTTTTTTTCTTACTTCCCTTGTTGCTACCTCCTTCCTTGGGACTTTCCCTGATACTTCATGGGAAAGGCTCCTTTAATGCTTTCCTTATACCTTAAGACTCTTCTCTACTCTTGAGTTTGAAGAGAATTTAAGTAGCTCTGACGAACTTGTGGAAGTCATGTCTTTTAGAGTCTTTTCCTAAGACCTTGATTTGGTCAAAAAATTTCAAAAGCTTATATGTATATTACTTCATGATTTCAATCTCTTTCATCTTCATGAGTTCAAACTCTCTTTTGAAGTTAAAGAATTGTATGTTTTTTGTTTTCTAATGTGGACTCTCATCATTATTATCCACCAATGATAGTTTCCCCAATGAATTTTAGAGGAGGAAGTGGAGAGAAATTGAAGGATGCCATATACAAGAAGACATCTGGAATTTGAATGGGGTTCTAACAAACTTATCTTTCTTGAGAGATGGTTAGTTTGCTTATCAATTGCTTTAGTTAGGTTTTTAGGATATAACTTGCTTTGATACTAGTTTGTTGGATATGGTTATTAAGACAAGAAGTTATGCATTTCAATTTGTTGGTTTCATATTAGCATGTGTGTATGTGATTCTGTCTGATTTGCAAGAGGACTGCTAGTGCAACATTTTTTTTTTTTTTGCTTGTTAATAGCAATTGAAAGCATAAGGAAAGGGAAACTTAAAGGGATGAAAACCATATTAAGAGGGCTTTTAAAATTAAGCTAAAAGGTTTACATTTTTAGTTGTCATATTCCTTACTTATCGTAACAAACTTCCAGTATAAGTACAGTTTCAAAAATTATAATTTGAATTTGAATCTAATGTTGTATAATTACATATGTTTAAATTCAAAATATTTCAAATTTAAACTAAATGTATCATTACATAAAAAAATTAAATTAAAAAAACTTACTAGAGGAGAGTCCCTAAAGGTGGTTGTATAACTATCATAATTGTCATGACCTCCAACTCTCATAACTACCTTTGGTTTAGCGGGAAAGTAGGTTGACTGAATTTTAGGGTCAATATAATATGGCAATGCAGGAGCACCATATTCTTCGATGGCCACTAACTTTTCTCGATAAGCACCTTCTATTGCCAAACTACATGACATCATGAACTTTAAGTAAAGTAATTGAAAGCAATCAATCTGAAGGGTGAAAAGCTAGCATAGTGTTGGAAACATTTCAACCAAGAGAGTAAGCACTTACAAAGCGAATCCTCTTTGACAATCCTTCGCCTGTCTAAGTGCTGAAACAATTTAGTGCAAACATTTCAACACCTCAAATTCTTTAGTGAAGCCTTTACAATAACCTTTTCCAAATTTCAATAAGTTGTGTAATGTATTTGCATTTCTAAGCCTTTGGTGCTTTCCCCTCTTAGTTGCTTTAATCTTACAATCCTCTTATTTTGGTGTGTTCTAGACTCCTCTGCTATTCAATGACCCCCTGCCATTGGCCTAAACAAAAAAAACAAAAAAAAAAACAATGTAATAGATCATTCCTACAATATTTCCTCTACGATTATAACTAACATATAGTATATACTATCTATTGTCCAACATTGCATGCATTGACTACAACTAAACTTTACCTACTATTTCAGTACATTAACATGCCCATTAACACCAATTTCAAATTTTGTCTGCCTTGATCTTATTAGCCAACATTGCTCATCCATAAAGTTGATTGTACTCTCTAATTATGCCATGGACTAAAATTGCGCGCATGCCTTGCTTTTTTATGAGAATGTTAATCAACTTCCATCTTATGAACTGTATTGTAATAAAAAAACATCGCCTGTATAGTTACTCCAGAGAATGCATTACATTTCAATTATTGATGAAATAAAACTGTGTGTAATTATATTCATGTTCAAACAACACACACGAATGCAAGTGAACACGCTATGATGGGATTGGCTCAACCTTATTGGCCTCTTTGGTACTGCCATTGATAATACGTTAGGCTTTCCATAGTCCACTAATGTTGGGTTTAGGATTCTTTAATGGCTGTGGGAATACAAAGTAGAAGACAATATAACCGCTTATTCTATAATTTCTAGTTTTGGAAATTATATTTCACTCCTGCTTTATTATGAGAGTACATGTTCTTGCTTTCTAGTTGGAAATTTTAGGAACCTAAAAGGCCAGCTATTGGCTTAGCAATTAGAAAACTTAGTTGGCACACACTACATTAGGTCTTCTCCTACCATGCCCAATGCAACTTTACATCAAATTGCAGAGGGACTGTGAAAACCCAAATTTCATACATCTAAATTATCTCCCCATAAATATTCAAAGTAGATGGAGTTAATGAACACATACAAGATTTAATTGAAGGAACATGCTCTGCTTCCACTTTTACTGCCTATGTGCAAAAGCCAAGCAAAAAAATCACTTCAAACTTATTGATATAGTTGTGATCACAAGCCCCAAGTACCAAACTCCACCACCACAGGGTCAATCTAATTGCTCTACTTCCTCTCGATTTCACGATAGATACTAATGAGATCAAAGTGCTTATAAGGCTTCCTCGGTCCCCTTCTTATTCAACAAGCCTTTTTTTTTTTTTTTCCTCATAAAGTACAACATGTAAAGACAAGTGATCTATTTTTTTTTTTTTTTCACGAACCCAACAGCAAAGACAAGTGATTTGCTTTGGCTCCTCGTATTTTTAAAAGGGTGATATGTGAAAAATAGATCTAAATCTTTATAATTTTTTATAATTGAGTTTTTAAATTTTATTTAAATCTATTTTTTTTAAAAAAAAATTGATTTCAAATTAATCTTTTTTAAATAAAAAGTGGTTATATTGCTAATAATTTTCAATTAGTCAATATACAATTTTTAGTAATTTTAATTATTTTTTATCTAAAAAAATCAATTTAAAATGAACTTAAAAGATATATAATTTAAATAAAAATTTAAAATAATTTAATTTTTTAAAAAATTTAAAATTAATTATTTATACATTGTTTTTTAGAAGAAGACTGATAAAATCAAACCAGATGACTGCATTCGTTATTGTCCATTTAAGAATCCAAACAAATAATACTTTTCCAGTTACAAAAATTCCTTTTGGCGACCAATCCACAACATTACCGTTACGTCCTTTCTGCATAATTCTCATTATGCCCTTTTGAAAAAGATTGTGTCACACAATTTCCTCTGTGCCCCCCTCTCTCCCTCACGCGCTCACCAACTCATCAGATTGCAACACGCCATGGGAGCCTACAGCGCCCCTTCTTCCATGAGGTCATGTTGTCGTCCTTTTGCTAATATATGTCCTATAGCCTATCAATTAATTCTAGTCTACATTTTATTTTTCATGCAATTATTTAATAAAGAAAAGAAGGGAAAGTCATGAATAAGTGTACTTCATTTTGATCCACAGATTCAGTCATGAGATCAATCTTTTTGTAAAAGAACAAGAGTAAGATTTTATGACTCTAAATAATATATATTAAAATTTTCTAAAATTTCTCCATGGAATATATTTATTATATATAATTTCTTTAATTACTTTCTGTCCTCCTCAAATGTATACATTTTTGTTTGAGTTTTTAAAATTACTTCATAAATTTTTTAAAGTCATTACTCTCTTTTAAAATTGTCTTAATTAAATTTTTTTTGTCTCCTCACCTTATTTTAAAGTTATCTTATAAATTTATTTCTTAATCAAACCTAAATTCAATTCTTAGGACTAGGCCTAGTATTGTAGGCCCATACTTTTGAAAAAGTATTTTTAATTTTTATTTATAAATAAAAAAATAAAGAAAATATGAATAGATAAAGATGAAAAATGATTTTACCTGTAAATTTGTCCTTTTGGGAAAAAAAATATTTGGGTCTGTACTTGGTAATTAAAAAAAAAAAATTTGTTGCTCTCGATCAAGTATTATTTTATAAAAAAATGACCATGACAATTTAAAGTAGTTTAAATTATCTACTTATTAAAATTACAATTATATATATTATCATACACAAAAAAAAATGGAAATAAAATAAAATAAAGATTAGGGTGGATCTACTTAAAGTTAAGTTCATTGAAAGAATCACCAAGTATTCAATTTTATCAAGGTAAGACATTAACTTTCAATATATACAAATAAGTTCAATAAAGTTTCTTAAAATACCAATATGAGATTCACTTTAGTTTGTCCAAAAACGAAAAAAGCTTAAGACCTTCCCCTTAACTCTCGAAGGATGGAGGGAAAAGAAGATGTGTGCAGTCAAAGCAATCAACCCAGTGAAGTGTAGTCAAGGAAAAACACATAACATCTGTCGTTGTGCAGTGAAAAATCATACTCTATTAATGAAGCAGGCAAAGCCTGCGGAAACCAATAAAAAAAAAACAAAAACGAAGTGACAAAGGGGAAGGGAAAAGGAAAAAGAAACATAAAGGCTACCCTATGTTGCTGCTAAACTACCTACCAAAAAATGATGAGGAGTTACAGCTCAGCCTCAGCTTACTCCATTATATTGTTGGTGGCCCTGTCCAGCATCCTCCTCTTTGCCACCGCGGTCTCCGCCACTGACCACATCGTTGGCGCTAATAGGGGCTGGAATCCAGGCATCAACTACACTCTTTGGGCCAATAACCAAACCTTCTATGTTGGCGACCTCATCTGTATCTCCCTCTCTCTTCGACTCGCTTGTCTCTCCGAATCTTCTGGTTTATATTACTATTATATATTTGCATTTGTATATATTCTGTTTCATGATGTCTGTTTCGCTCACTGCTCAGCATTTAGGTACCAAAAGTCAATGTACAATGTGTTTGAAGTGAATGAGACAGGCTATGACAACTGCACAACAGAGTGGGCGCTTGGGAACTGGAGCAGTGGCAAGGACTTCATAACCCTTGACCACGCCAAGAGGTACTACTTCATCTGCGGCAATGGCCAGTGCTACAGTGGCATGAAGGTCTCTGTTCTTGTTCACCCTTTGCCAACCCCATCACCATCTTCCAGCCTTACCGCCAACCACTCATCGTCGTCCAGTGGATCTGATTCTCCTTCAGTCTACCGCCGTGGGACTTTAGGCTTCTGGGCGTTGATTGTACCAGTTGCTCATATCTGCTCTGGATCTGGCTGGATCTAACTCTTGTTGCTTTTAATTTTCCATTTTTCTTCAAGCTTTGTGAACTGTCTTCTTCCTCATTGTCCTGATCCTGTTCTTTCTCTTCCTGTTTACTGTTAAAAATGTTTACAGTGTTCCCTTTTACTTATCCCAGCGTGAATAAGAATTCAACTTATGGGTCTTTGTCATCTAATCTTCATTTGCCCTTTTCTTCTTCTTTTTTTTTTTCTTTTTTGCATGTTATGTTGCCATTAACTATTTAGCTGCAAGCATCGCAAACTCCCGTTCAGGGGCATTTTAATTGCACATATGGGCACAATAGTCAATAATATGGGCGAGGCACAGCTTACAGGATATATTTGGGCTGATGCAGAGTTGATTATATCATATGACTTTTCTTTTAATAAACCAGGAAATTTAAACATATGGAAAGCAATTAAATCAGGGCAGAATTTCTCCACTTTTACGCCAAGTAAGCTTAGGTTAGGTTCCTGGAGCCTCTGATTTTCATGTAGAAGTGTAAATGACTTAAAAGTTGAGGTTCTGAGTATATTATGCAACTTTCAATTCCTAAGTTTAGTGTTAATGATCAAAGTTTCAGGAGACCTTAAGTTTGTCAATTCACATTTCATTAATTAACTTGCCATACCACAGTCATCTATCTCCTCTTAATTATATCTACTTTTTGGTCGAATCCTTGTGGTTGTTGATCATTGGCGTTGGCCTATTGTTGGGTGTCATCCGCACAGATTGTGTGGATCTGCGATAGCAACAGTTGGCAATGTCTTTTCTGGTGACAAAGATGACCAATGACGAAAGTAATCTGTCAACAATGGCGATGCCTAGAGGAGGTATTGCTCAAGATCAGCAACATGGGCATGTTAGATACATGTTTCCTCATGCCCCTCTCTTCGTTGGCTTCCTTTTAGTGGTTGGGTCCTCATATGGCATTTTATCAATTGGTTTACGAACTGCAATCGTCAGTTGCCAATAGCCCGTCGTTAAGCCAACATTGAGAGTGTAGCTATTGATTAGTACTAGTATCGAAACAACTCTCTCATTTACTTCCAGATGCTATAAAATATGAATTTGCTACAATATTAACAGGAAAATTTTTATGGGTTTCAATTGATACGCACTAATGCCAAGGATGATAACTCGTTGGAATAAACTACCATAACCAAGAATTTTTCGTTTTTCATCTCTTTTGGTAGTTGAAAAACCTTATGGCCACGGCGAAGATAAATGCAAAGAGGGCTGGAATTGCAACAACTACAGCTGCAACTACTCCCATAAACTCATGCCTGTAACCAAAGTAACTTCTTAGAAATTCTTCCACTGTTTCGCCCGTGTCAAGCCTAATCTCAATATCTCCAAACTGCGATGTGATCAGTCCGTACAGTGTCCATGCCACCGGATTCATCCAGCTGCACCATCTCCACCACACTGGAATCCGCTGGTACAATCCAAGCGGAGAAAATGAAAGAAAAGCGTTATTGCTCAGCATAGTACTTCAAGTCGAATATGTTTGATTGGCCTACACCCAGAATACAATATTGAAGATTTTTGATGGTAGAGAATGCTTACAGGTCGTGGGATGATAAACCCTGAGAAGACATTCCACAGGGAGTAAAATGCAGACGAAACGATGGATGCAATGTGGTGATTTGGTGTCACTGCTACAGCCATCATCCCATAGAAGGTGAAGTACAACAGAGTGAAGAAAATGAAAAAGACGTACCAAAAGAACTTAGCAGCCGTCCAATTAAATCCAATCATTGCATAGACTATAACACCATACAGTATGCCTTGACAGAGAACATATGGAATCTCAATCAGGACCTGCAACAAAATGTGGGGAAGAAGCTATAAGGGGAAACAAACAAGGAAGAAGAAGAAGAAGAAAAAAGCCTACAGATTGAGAATAATCAGAAAATAATAAATCATCAAAATGCATGAAACATTGCTACCTGTGCAATGGCATAAGGTAATGGTGAGTACATTCCAGCAGCTCTCTCTCGGTAGAAGACAGTTCTTTCAATGGCCACTACTGGCTGTACAGAAAAAGAATTTTGGATTCCGAGGAATATAACTGCAGCATACATCGAACCCATTGCATTAAAGATGTCTTGTCTCTTCGTCCTGTAATCCCAGGAAATATAATAGATTAATTAGAAAGAACAAAAGAGTCTAGACAGTCATATTGTAAGACCAACAATTTTAGTTTGACCTACGTTCTGGAGCCAAGATCCCAAAACATTGTTCCGAACATCAGGGATATAACAGTTGTGAAAAGCAGCCTCACTGCAGTGTAGAGTGGATTGCGCCAGTATGACCAATTTTGCTTCCACAAGCAAGCCATACATTGGATGAGAAACGACTGTGAGTACTGTGTAGGAAAGTAGAGGTCCTTTGAATCGGGAGCGGGCTTGTTTAATTCCTCAATGAGTGCTTGGTTTCTCCTGAAAGTTATGCTTCACATCAACCACAAATTTAAGTACTAGTTTATCTCTGGATTCTAAGAAGTGATTCTTTATCCCACCATGGAGCTTCTTAACATAAGGTAGACTAGTCGATGATTGGCTCATTGAACCCTGGTTCAGTAAAGAAGTTTCTAAATCAACAAACCTGTATTGTTCTGAATTCTTGTAGATGGCAGCAAAATCTACTCCCACAGTACTTTCTAGTGCTGAAGTGGTGACTTCCAACATCCATGTTGCTGGATTATACCCATCTTTGATTTTGGATACTCCATCAATTTCCTTGATGTTTAAGAAGATGTGTAAATAATTAGCATATGGTCTATAGTAATGACATTTCCATCACATAAACGTATGTAGTCTCTTGAATTATCCATTTTACCTCAAAATACTTTATTAAATGGCAAGAATGGCGCCCCAGTGGCCCCACATATATCTCTTGTCCTCCTCGCTTCATCAGGAATAGCTGCAGTGCAGTTCTAAATACGCTCAACTAACATTCAACAAAAAGCACCACCCCCTATTTGTTCTGCCAGTATTTCTCACCTCATCAAAAGATTCAAATATATCAATGCTTGGCTGATGGATTGTGCACACCACCGTCCTTCCAGTATTGACAGGGTTCCTCACGGTTCTCATAACAATTGCAGCAGCTCTTGCATCTAACCCAGAAGTTGGCTCATCCATGAATATTATAGAAGGATTTGCCACCAGCTCGACTGCTATAGTTAGCCTTTTGCGCTGTTCAGTAGAAAGGCCACTTGCACCAGGCAATCCAACTAGCGCTTGCCCCAAAGGCTTCAGTTCCACAAGTTCCATGACTGTCTCAACGAACATCTGCAAGCAAGTTTTTGATACGGAGAATCAGTATGACCTGTGCTGGGCACTATTTCTTCTTGTTGAATATCACACATCGGAACTGCCAATATATATAATAATTTGCACAAAACAGCAAATTGCTTGATTATGTTCACTTGTAATTCTTGTTTGAAAGAAAGGAGGAAACAACAAAAGCCGAATGCAGATTTCAGAAACAGATAACTAACTTTCTGATTTCATCATTGATTTCAGGTGGTAGACGAAGCCAGGCTGAATAGAGCAAGGATTCGTAAACAGTGACATGTGGAGAATGAATATCATTTTGCTCACAGTATCCAGAAATTCTAGCAAAAGTTTCTTGTGTTTTAGTGTAACCAGAAATCATGATGTCTCCCTCAATGTATCCACCAGTTTTTCTACCAGCCAGAACATCCATCAGAGTGGTTTTACCGGCCCCACTGACACCCATTAATGCTGTGAGAACACCTGGCCTGAAAGCACCACTCACTCCCTTCAAAAGCTCCAACTTGTTTATGGTTATGCCTTCTCCTTTCATTTCCTTAAATTCCAAAGAGAAATTTAGTTAGAAAATTTATTTTTTAAGCATAGACTCAAATACCAGTTACAATTTATAGCAGACTTTCTTACCTGTGGCATGTCAACGGAATATTTAATGTTATTGAAAGTCATGGAATGTGGCTCAAAAGGAAGAATCATCCCTTTGGTCTTCTGGTTAGTCACGGCAATGTCCTCTGCTGTTATAGATAAGGACCTTGAAGAAGCACCTCTCCTACTACCTGGATATCATTAGGCAGTTAGTTGGACGGTCCAAAACTAAGTAGTTTATCTTGCTCATAAATGAACATTTATGTTTTGTTGCCCCTACGTGTTTGTTGATTGCCATGGTTTGGGTTCGATAATTCAATGTCTGCTCTCATTTCTGGGTTCGATAATTCAATGTCTGCTCTCATTTCAGCTGCTTTGCTACTCTCAGACTCTTTAGATACAATAGCCTGAGACTTTTGAGGTGCTGCATAGTAATATTTTATATTAGAGCAGTGTAATCTCTCATTTATAGAATATGAATTGGATGACATCAGAGATACCCACGGTGAAGGAAAGTGAGAGCTAGGGTGAAACAAAAGTTGAATAGCAGGACAAAACCAATCAATGCACCAACACCTATCCAGTACCAATATGCATGAGTGAAGAATCCACGAGACTCCAAAACTTGAATTCCTAGTGGTTTTGTCGAGCTTGGGAGGACCTTGTAGATCAAACATGTTCAGATCTCTGGTCAGTTGATTACTAAGAGGAAGGCAAGCAAATAAACAATTTTAGAAAATGCTTAGTTCAAGAAAATACATGGCTCCAGCTCTTTCCAAGAAACTCATTTATTACAATGGCATTTTGTGCGTACATCAATGGTGAAATCCAGTAGCCCCATATCCACCATTTCTTTATGTTTTCTGTGGATTGAACAAACAAGAGAATGTTTCAGATGTGAAGGACTCATTCTAAATCTAATGAAATGATTAGTCCTTCAAACAAACACAATTAATTATACCTCTTGACAAGACAAAGCCACCCAATGCAAACAGTACAAGAAGTGCAAATGAACCAAAGGTGTTAGCAACAACCATATTCCTTGCCATCGCAGCGATGGATCGGAATAATGCAGAAGCCATTTGGCTAACAAGAGCCAATAGAAGGAACTGCCTAAATAATCTGCAAAGCACATCATTTGCATATCAGTTGAAACAGGCTTATTACTTTAAAATTTCCAGACTGACACGGGACATTCTTTTATGTTTAAATTTCACCTTACCTTGCGACATTGGGATCATATCCAACCACATAATAGGTGGAGAACACCCAGACTCCAGCTTCTAGTAGTGTAATAGGGATCTTTAGAATCCATGGAGGAAGAGAAAATGCCCATGAAGGATAAAATAGGGAGTCCCTTTGTTTATAAAAAACCGGAAGCTTTCCAATAGTCATGGAAATTTCTGGCAAGCTATTGAACATCACCAAATTCACACTGAAGAAGAGAGCACCTGCATATATTCCTCCATCAGACACTGAATCGCGGTGAATCTTTGTCCGCAAGAAGACTGTCATTGCTATCACTGCCATTACTGCAAGCTAGTAGGGAGGACTAAAGTGAAGATTCACAATTAAACACACTGCCATTCTGAAATTACAAAAGAACCAAAAAAAAAAAGTTCAGTAAGTCAAAGTAATACATACTTGAGTGAGCTTGAAGATATGGACAAATGAGTTCCTCTTCATAAGCAATAATTCCCTTGAGAGGCATGCTTTAAACAGCACCATTTTTCCTACTCCATAATTACTGGTTGTCAAAGCAGCTGGATGGCTTTTATTCTTATCAAATTGAGTTGAAAGCTCATTTGCAAGCTTTTGTCCGATATGAAATGACTGAAATGCCTCAGAAAATTTCCTCGATGTGACAAAATTATAAGGCTCATCTTTATGTGCCCAATACTGTTGCTGATCTTTTCTTGATGTTACCTGCAATGGAGCATTAATAATGAAGCTTCTTAAATAAAATTAGAAAACCTGATGAGGTAAGTCAAACACTGCTTACTTCTTGCAAAAAGTCAGCAACCCCTTTTCTTTCTGGACACTTGAAGCCCGTATATTCGAAAAATTCTAGTACATGCTCACGGGGACCTTGGTATACAATTTGGCCATCAGACAAGAGAATAATGTCATCAAAGAGATCATAGGTCTCAGGTGCTGGCTGTAAGAGAGAGATCACAACAGTTCCATTTTTTATGTGAACGTAGTGCTTCATTGAGTTTACAATCTGGTACGTTGTTGAACTGTCCAAGCCAGTAGAAATCTCGTCCATAAAGAGCGCCTTCGCTGGTCCAACTAGCATCTCACCTACAGTTTGATTGGAGGAGACTTTCACTCAAATGAGAGGACCGTTGAGTTATGTTGATTTTGGAGAACAATGGTATCTTACCAGTTGTAACACGCTTCCTTTGTCCTCCTGATATACCCCTCAACATTTCGTTACCTATCATAATATTTGCACAGACTTCTAGTCCCAGTATCTATTGAGTTAAAAGATAAAATTAATGTGTCAATTGGATATACAGTTTTGAGGTTCCAAAATTTTGGAAAAGGAGATTCCTTTTTTATGTTACCTTTATAATATAATCCGTGATGACTTTGAACCTCTGTCCTTCTGTTGCTGCTGCCTATACCAGAAATGATGGGAAAAAAAAGATAAAATCAACTGGCTTATGTGCAACTTTTCTTAGCATTGAAGTTCACAAATTTGAGACAGAGTTTATCGTGATGATGAAGAAGCTGTGTTCACGACGTAAATTAAAGGTTTCAAGCCAAAAAGAATTGGAGATTCTCAATTATTGCCTTTGTTCTTAGAAACAAAATAAATGCTTGATCTTTGAATTGAATCTTTATAAAGTATGACAAGAAAAACCACATTCAACAAAGTTAGATCAAAAATACGTGTTTGAAGCCATAGAAAAGCTACTCAAATATCATGCCTCTTAGGCAAGAAAAGATTGCTAATCTTTGATTGGAATCATTCGAAGATATATACTGCGCTTGACATATGTTCGTTGTGATAGTTTCTCTCACCTTCATGAAGACATCAACATCTGGATCAGGTTTGATGTTTGCTGCTTTCTCTCTTCTTGATAGTTCTGTTAACATGTCTGATAACCACAATTTTGACAAGTCATCATACTTTGACAAAGCATAAATCTCCAAACCAAATTGAGAGGTAGTCTTGAAAAGGAAAGAATAGATATATATATAAAAATCTATTGAACCAACCATAACGGGCCCCAACCCCCTGGCATATTGCTGCAAACGCCAAAGTTTCCCTCACCGTCATTTCCCCTATATGGGTATCATATTGACTGATATAAGCTGCTGTTCTTTGGGGTACAAACTCGTTCATCCCATGGCCATTGTAGGTGACTCTGCCTGAAAACTGCAGCATGAATCAAATTTCTCATATTAAACGAACAAGTTAAAGAGGAACAAACAGAACAATGTCCCATAAACCATATGAAGGTTCCACGTTACGTGATCACCTTTAGTTTGGGATCAAGCTTTCCAGCTAATGCCAACAAAAGGGTGGTCTTTCCAGAACTTGGAGGACCCAAAAGCAGTGTCAATCTGCAACAGACATGTTTCCAACAAAAGAGAGGAAAAAGGAAAAGGGAAATAGCTATGAATCTTCTATGCCTTAAATCAGAAAGGCTAACTAAAAAGATTTAGGTGAGCTCACTTCACCTTGAAGGCTTGATCATTCCACTTACGTCCTCAAGAATGGCCACACGTTGCTTTATACTTGGAATGATATGAAGATAATTCAAGAAACCCTTTGAAATACAAAGGAAGCGTCAAACAGAGGAAAACTAATTAACTAAAAGAAATGGTGGTTACATGACACACACACACACACACGCCCGCGGAGATGCCACTCAGCTGCAGCAATGGATGATGAATTTTTAGAGGCAATCACCTCTATTATGTCATAAGAGAAGTTCAAGATTGTGGGCACCGCTCTGCTTCCTGTATGAACTTCTGCTTCGATGTTTAGATGTTCAAATCTGACTTCAGTTGAGGGAAGTTCAAGTCCAACTCTGACAAGCCAGAAAACAAGAAATTTGATTGCTGAAATAGAAAGAAAACAGAGTTCCTCTGCTTGCTATGTTTTCTTTTGTGCAGAATTCTATGTCCCGTAATATGAATGAGAAACAAAACCAAGGTGCATGGGGATCATTATTTCAGAAAGTTTCATTTTGGCTTTCCCTGGGGAGTTCATACATGAAATTATCAACCTGAAAAAGCTATCAACTATGGTACTCTTTTCCTAAGGACATTTTATTGGCAGCCAAACGGATTCATGTCAACTTGCTTGCAAAGTCATTGACAAAAAAAAAATGTGGGAAAATCTTACGCATCAATGCGGTCCTTTAACTTGAGCAAGAACTTCTCGTTATCCCCTTGGGTGTCATTAATCAGCCTATCAAGCAAAACCTTCCGCTCTTTGTAACCAAGCTTGTTGATGTCAACCTCAGTGGCTTCACCTTCGGAGGTAGTTAATATCCCTCTCTGCAAACGATGGAACGTAGGCAGTCTCTCAAGTGCAGCCCATTTTAGAGCCTCTTCATCGTCCTCTTCTCTTGAAGATTTTGAGAAAACATCCATAGGACTGCCTCTCCACATCCCAGAGCCATGTCTCTGTAAGCTGAAACTTGCTTTATAGATATCGTCAGACTCCATAACTACTACTATTAGCTAATCCAAAATTCACAGCTAATGTGTATATGTGGCCACGTCTCTCTTTATGTTTTATGATCTCATTAATTCAAAGAGAACTTAGAGGCTTTTGTACTTAACGAACAAGAGGAGATGATCTCAAAATGTGATCTTTGATTAAACTTTTGAATTAACGAGGGTTGAGAAGCCACACCATTTTATGGCGATGAATGGCAGAGCACATCTATATATATAGAGAGGGTAGGATGGATGATTGTACGAGCGTCGTATCTACTAATATTATTACTGTTTGTGATGCGTTATGGCCAGATGCGTGAATCTGTGCTTTCGTTTCTTGATTCCCTCTCCCTCCTAATTGTTAGAAATGAGTAAATATTATTTTGACGTTTAAATTACCCGAAACAAAAAAACTAGATGGCTGAGGTACACCATTAAGATTATCTCCTTTTTCAATATTTATCTTCTTTTTTTTTTTTTCATTAATATTAAAGTCAATAAACAAATCGTGACACTTTTTCAGAAAGAATGTCCCTTTTTTTTATTATTAAATATCTTTATAATTTTTGTCCCTTTATACTTGTCCAGCTAATTAAGTATTATGGCAATTTTTTTTTTTTGTTTGATTTGCACTTTAAGTTGAAGTCTAGAAGGTTAAGCAAATTTGGTAACTTCATGTAAGACGTGCGAGTATTGAACAAATAACTATCCACACATGTCGACTCATTCCAGTTTTTTAAGCATTATTTTTCGTAATATGAACATTACTTTATATACCCCGACAAGCACATCTTTGTTTAGAGTAATTTGTTTATTGTTTTTTCCCGACATTGGTTACTAATAAGAAATCGTTCTTATAATAACACGAGAAAAATTGCATGTCGAAAATGCTAGAGACTTCAATTTTTATTAAAACTTTTTAATTAAAAATACATGGCCCATTTGCAAAGCACGTGCGTAAAAAAGAACAAGCATGTGTGGGAGATGGCGTTGGCTTTTTTCACGCGGCAGTGATCATGCTGAGAAATTTGGTTGTCAACGCCAATTGGTCCAGTCAAATTCTTGTTTTCCATTGTTTCAAACTTTTTGAGCTTGTAAATCCGATTAAAGCACAAGATGCCTACAACTTCTCTCTCTGTTTTTTATTTTTTAATAATTTTATTTATCAATAAAAGTTTTGACTTTGACATGATAGAATGACTAGTACACAGAAGTCTATCCAATTTTTAATTGCATTGGTTGATAGACCCAACTTTAAGGGAGGGGGGGGGGAGGAGCCAAAAAGGGGACTATCACCTTTTTTTATTCAGTCCAAGACTCCAAGAACGAATGCACTTCTTCTAAGGGCCATAATTTTGTCACTTTTGTTTGTTATGGGTATGTACACCAATTTGTTGCTGAAATGTAAAACCCACGAGTAATTATTTGTGCATGTAAAATGGAATTTACAGTCACCGCTGTTATCAGTATCATAGGCAATTAATTAATCGTCATGAGTGACGACATCACTTGGTTTACCAAGCTTTAATGCATTGCCCACACGCAAATGGTTATTGGATTTGTCGAACCGAGTGGAGCCAACAAATATTTGATACTCAATGCCCAAATATCATGACTTCAAAAAGGAAAATTCTAATTAAGAAAGTGAAATGCTCAACGCCTCGCCAGTGCACGTTACTGTCCCACGCATCCACACTTCGAGCACCACTAAATTAGGGTATTTTTGCTACTATGATTTACATCACTGATGATGCAACGTTAGTTCAAGAGCATATTAAGTAATACGGAGGGTTTAAATTGGGGCTGCTGGGTTGTAAATTAGTTAATTAGATTAGATTCATATATATTAAGACAAAACAAATAAATAAAATATTATGGAGGAAAATACCACAAGATTGGATTGATGTAGAAAAAAAAAAAAAAAGGACTATTTACTACCACAAAATTGGAGAATCCCAATTCAATTATATTATGTAATAAGAAAAATACCAAATAGCACCGTGAAAACAAGAATTATAATTAGTTAATTGGAAAAAAGTACATCATGAGAGCAAGTAACAAAAAATCTGTAAATAAATTACCTTTTATTATATTAAATTTCTTAATAAATTTATCATTATATAATTTTTAAAATTTTTAAATTAAATATATTTATATAAATAATATCATAAACAATATATCTTAGTTTATAAAAATTAAAATCATTAATGTATCTAAAAAGTTTATTTTAATTTAATAACTAATTTCTCTTTTTTAATTTTTTTTGCAATCACTTGCGTTTATATGAAATTTTTATATTATTAGGAAAAAAGATGACTACTTATATATATATATATATATAATTATAATTATATAATTTAAATTAAATATATCTATTAATATTCAAAGCAAGTTTAACATTATAATTTTTAATAATTTAATAATATACAAAATTATTTTTTATTAATAAGACAACGTTATGATAAATTTTTAATAGGAATATTGTTTGAGAATATGAAAACATTCTTTCGCTTAATATAATTAGAGTTTATTATATTAATTGTTAAACGTAAACAACAATAACAACCTTTGTGATTCTATTACAATACCATAATATTTTAAATTGTTCAATATGAGTTCTAACAATTATGTTTTATTTATTCAAAATGCTACATTCTATATATTATAATATTTACAATATGTCACATTAGACTTATAAAATATATATAATTTTATAATAATTTACAATAATATCTTATAATTTTTTCCTCTTAATTTTAAAATAATAATATGTATATAATTATAAGATAATAAAAAATACATAATATATGATAAAAATACAACAGTGAGCTCATAGTGTCATTGCATCATACATTATCAATTATTATTAGTACATTATCTACTATTAGGAAATCAATTAGTACTTTATAAATATTTTTTGTTTATAATCCTTCTCCTTAATGACAAAATATTAGTTTGGTATCATTTAACTATTTATCATTCTTGAAAAAAAATATTGTTATGAAATTATCACATAAATTTTCAATAACTTGAAAATGATATTAATAATGCTAAGTCTTAAAATAAAATTTAATAATCATAATGTATGAATTATATCCTTCAATTATACTATAAACTCTACTTTCATAATAAATGAAATAATAATAAATAATTTTCTATTATTTAGTAAAATTGTTCATTCTCTTAATAGGAAAAAATAATTGAAAGTGAACTTTTTGCTAGTAATGCACTAATATAGTATAAATCTAAATATTCATTTGCATCCAAGTGGTTGATATTTTTATATATAAGCATGTAATTCTTTGTTTCTTGTAAGTATCTTAATATTTTTTTTGTAACTTTCTAATAATTCACTTTATAATTATTATTACACAATGCGTAACATTTTGATTGCAAAATTGATATCCATTTTAATTCATGCAAGCAAATACATTAATCTATCAATAATAAAGTCATATGTAATTGATTCCATTTGTTTATGTCTTACATCATTCTTGAAATATTTCATTATACTAAATTTGTCAAGTTTTTGCATGTGAATAATCACAGGTGAATATTTACTTATATTAAATTTTTTTTAGTATTTTCTTGATATATCTTTTTTAAGACAATTCTAATAATTTTTGTGATCTATCATAAATTATTTATATTTGTATTATCTAAGATATTTTTTTATATTTTTTATTATAAAATTCTTTTAGAGAAATTCTTTAATCTCATTACAATATACTTAAAATATTAGCAACAAGTAATATGTTATCAACATACAGAACTAAAAAATAAACTTACTTTCACTAATCTTTTATTATATACATTAATCAATAATATTCATTCATGAATTTATAAGATCTTATTGAACTTAATATATAAGGAAACTTGTTTCAAGATCTATGTAAACTTAATATTTAAGATTTCATAAAGAAAGGTAGTTTTTACCTCCATTTATAGTGTAACTTGAAGTTATATTGAGTAAAGAATGATTTTAAATGAAATCCACTTTAGGGTAAGTGGTATAGAGAGATATTTAGATGATTTTACATCCCAAAAAATGTAATCAAACAAATAATGAACCAATGTAAATGCTAAATTTAACACTCATTTTAAGGCAACTTTTTCATAGCAAGTTTATTTAGTTGCTATATTTCTTTAATGTAAGCCTTGTTAAGAATTGGTATTCCAAAATCTCAAATAAACTATTGTGACTCTAAGATTTCATATTAAGTTTTGATAATAACAAAACATTAAGTGTTGTTAATGTGTTTTGTTTGAGAGAAATTAATAGAAACGTTATATCACTTAAATGCATAAGTATGAAAGAAAGCAAAACAAGTATTAAAGAAAGAGTGAGCCAGAAAATTTCCACCTACTGGATATGGATTAATGATGAGCCATATATGTTTGGAAAGCTAGATGTGTCTAGTTTTTAATGTCTCGTTTATGCATTAATTAGAGATGTGTGAAGAAAGATATGACCCAAATACCAAAGTGTGTTAAAACTATAAAGATAAATTGTAAGAGTCAATTTCTAGAAGATGTTGCATAGCAACTTTTTTGATTAATTAGCCACAAAATTGTACATTTTAGTGACTATTTTACAAAATAAGTCACTAAAGATTTATTTCAGTATTTCCATCCTCTGCATATTGGTTACGGTTTCCGGTTTTTAGCCTCTTAATTATAGTAGTAAGACAAATAAAAAAAATTATATAATAGAAAAATTTTACATTAATTACAATATTAAGTAATACATACTTCTTTACTATGACAACAAGCAATAAATATTGCCCTAATATATCTTGGAAACTATTTACAAGGTCCCAAAATGCATACTACACACAAACGAAGTGTCTATCAACAGCTCAAGAGAGCTTTAACGAGGCATAAGCTTCGATCACTCCAACCATCGATTCTAGACCTCCCTGTTTAACTAGTAGATATTAGTGTGTTAGGCTAACAATCCACTCTTTCACTTCAACTTTGTCTTTGTAAATCTAGAAAGCAATAGTATATAAGATTTAGAATGTATCCATAAAATTGAGAAGCAAACCACAATTTTAGATTATGCTGGGACATCGTATCTTTCATTGCAAAGTGGTACTGCATCCGGCTTACTACAATAAAGAACAAATGCAAAACATTTGTGCTATTATGGCTACTAATTTATGAGTTTGTCGGAAGATATCCAAGAAATAAAAATCCTAACTAAACTACAAAAACCTACCCTATGGTACATTGCTATCAATAAAACTAAGACACACTCGACATTGTTAATAACATCCTTGAGGAGCAATATGGCAGTGGGTATCCACAATTTTCTGTCAGATGAAAGTCTTATCCTACTGAGCTATAAGAGTCCAACATAATTTCTAAGCGAACTCTTCTAAAGTTGTCATGGCGTTTCTGTTCATTTGCAGTGAACTTCCACGTGTCTTGCTTGTCGGGAGATTAAATCTAAGTAACCTCTAGGCTTGAGAACTCGATCTTCTTCAACAAGGAACTTACCATCTGTTTTATTAACCTAATTGTTAGAAATGTAAATTAAAAGTTTCGAACAAAGCTACCCTGTGATTTCTTAGTGTACATCGATACAGAACAACAAATGATTAGATATCCAGTGGAGAAATAAGTGAACAAATAGACCCTTATGCTCTGACAAGTTTTATCCCACTTATACCTTGTTGCACTATAAAATAACCAGCTATTCTCTATTGGAAGAACCTATAATCATCAACTTCTTTCCATAGAGACCAAAGTGCATATATTGAATAAACAGTCCAACTAAGCAGTAATATTGTCTTTATTCTTAAATACAAGAAGGGAAAACTTGTTTGAACCTTTTTCCTTCACCCTTTTGACTTCCCTTGCCTTTGGTTCTATTGAAGTTGTTTTTTGGCTGTACAAAATAACAAAGAAGGGAATAATTAGATTTCTCAGACTACTATATAAGACTTTACTTGAATAATTAATGTAGAAATTAACCTTCCGGTTGGTTTCTTCTTCACTTCAGTTGGCTTCTTCATGACTTGGGCCTCCAAAGAAAGACAAGTTAATATAATTGGCTAATCAGCAAGACCTCAATGCAAATATTGATGAAGTTGGTGATTATTTTCACCAAAATCTGAAAAGTTAGAGAGCCTATAACTAAAGAAGATGATGGAAATGGAAATTACTGACCCAAGTTCATCTTGATTTTAGCGTCGGGACTAAAATAAAGTTAGGAAAATTGGTAACAGTAACTGATACATTCTTGTTGCAGTCGTCACTGAATTTTTACAATTTGGAAAATCCTCTCAATCTGAATTGATAATCAACTTTGTTCCCAACTAAACAACAAGCATGCCATTCTTCCAACAATTTTTGTAAGTAGAATCTTGGTATATAACTTTACGCTGAAATGAGAAGAAATAAGAATTGGAATAAAATGAAATTGAAGAATACTGTGTCTTCAGTAATTAACAGTGTTGGACAAGAGTCCTCTTCCACTTGGATGAGTAGATTGCAGCCTCGCTATGAAGGCATTCGCCTAAGGAAAAAAGACAAAAACAAAGAGAAAGATCGAGGATAAAACTTTGTCTCGGCTAGAGCCATCACCAATTCCTTTGGCTTTTCTTTCCATGTATGCATTTCTCTCATCAATATCTGTGGTCAACATAAGAATAAATATATAGTGCTCAACTTGATATCCAAATAAGAAAAGGCCAAGGAATATAAAATTAAATAAAATAAAAATCTATAGATATGTATCGAAGGCCCAGTCACCAATATCGTTGAATCACCATCGACGAGCCAGAATAAATCTCGAAAATAGTCAGTAACTTCAGTGGTTGTTTTCGTCTTTTGCGGTCGCCACCCCAGCCCCGTTCGTCAGCACCACCAGCAGAGTCGTTACCTACCACTTTGCCGCCTACTTCAGTGACCTGCTAAGGCTGTTCTGAGTCATGGCCTCCTTGTGGCTGTTTCCTTTCTGATCTAGGGCCTAGTGTGGGCTGCGCGTTGAATCGAGGGAACATTTGATAAAATTAAAGTGAGTGAGTGAGTGAGAGAGAGAGACATTAATACCCGCTGGCTTAATCGTGGATAATGACAGAGGGCTGAAAGTGAGACACCAAGTTCGAGCCAAACAGTATGGTCCCAGTTTGCCAGCCATCGTCCTTGCTTGATGAAATGGGCGATATTGAGCGTGACAGAGAACCAAGAGCGTAACAGAGAGAGAGAGAGGGAGGGAGAGAGAGAGAGAGTCGTAATGCGGAAGGATAGAGCCACTGTGAGGGTTTGCAATCCATTTAGCCAAAGACGTTTCCAGTTCGTTTGAAATGGGTGTCTTATGCTCTTTTGGCTAATTGAAAATCACAATGCCTTCGGTAGCTACTGAAAAACTTAGTCGTCAGAAGATCATATTGCTAGTGACTATTTTTTCTAAGTTGTTTGTAACATATTATCTAGCAAAGGCTTTTGGCGACTATTTATGAAACAAGTCACTAAATCTACAAATTGTTTGGCATACACAATATTTTTAGTCACTTTATTTCTCATTACCGATAATGTTTGTGACTAATTTTATTAAAGTTGTCTGTAAAAAGTATTATGATATTATTATGTCCAAATAAAAATTTGGATGCGATTGATGTCAATGCCATGGGAGACTATTTTTTCAAAATAGTCCCAAAAAATCTCGCATTTAGTTTTTATTTGAGATTAGTTGTCAAAAAAATAGTCACTAATTCTATAAATTATTATAACGTGGATTCTTGATGTTTATATTATTTATAACTTGCAAGAGTTGGGAATTCTTGAGTAAATTCAACTTGCTAAAAGTAAATGGTCATTGATTTTACATACCATAAATCTCTTTTACACTAAAATAATTCTGCATTCTCTTGAGAGAAAATTAGAGCCTACTTACATAGAAATGAAGATACCAAGCCAAGGCAGCTTAATATCTACGCGACATTTAGTAACTTTGTGAGTAAAAATAAGTAAATTTTAAAAAATTCGAATAAGGTAACTTAGAACGATGATGAATAAGTAGGAGCATGAAAATATCCTATACACAAGTATACTTAGTAATGGAGAGTAACTTCTTCAATTTATTAATATGTTTTAGAAATGACAGAAGTTTGGTATCTATATTTATTCCACATCTTTAATGTATAACTATAATTAGATATTTTAAAAATTTTCATAGAATACTCTAAATTATAACTATTCTATATTATCTAGATATTTGTATGTAAAGTATTATAGATATGTCTTACAACATTTAAACATACTTCCAAAATTTTCTTTGTCATGTCTTAGACAACAAACGACTAGACATTCAATGGGTCTAGTTTGACAGTGTATTTAGGTAGCTTATGACATCCTCTTCTACTCAATTTCTTAATGTCCTCGTCACATCTTTATTCTTATAATGCTGAATATGGTCAATAAATTGTCACAGTAGATCCTCTCGTTCCCAACTAACCATATGGTTCGATAGATTTTTTCATTTAACTAAGTACTCAGTATAGTTGGGAACTTCCCTTCTTTAAATCACTCTATCTGCAAGAATGTACTTTAATTCCTTTTCAAACTTAGTGATAAGAGTAGTTGGTGCATGCTTAGATTTACCTTGACTTGGGTCCTCCTCGTCTTCATGAAAGGTCTTTAAAAGACTTATATGGAAGACGTTATGAATTTTAAGTTTTGGGGGAAGTTGGACTTGGTAAGTAGCCTTCCCTACGTGCTTGACTATAAGAAATGGTCCATTGTACTTTTTTACTAAACCTTTATGCATTTTGCGTAGGAACTTAAATTGGTTGGGTAGCATTTACCATCACCAAATCTCCTTCTGCATATTCCTTTTGGTGTCCCTTGGTGTCAGCCAATCTTTTCATCCAATTGACAACTTTGTCAAGGCAAGCCCTTATTATGTTTGCCTCTTTGTGCCACTCCTTGGAAAATTTGTAGGTAACAGGGTTATTTCCTATGTAAGAAAAGAAAACAACACTTGGAGTGAGAGGTTATTGTCCTGTGACAATTTCAAAAGGACTTTTGCCTACTGCTTCACTTATTTGGAGATTGTATGAAAATTGGGTTACGTCAAGTATCTTTACCTAGTCTTGCTGGTGGAAACTAATATAATATCTTAGATAAAGCTATAGTAAACCATTAATTCACTTAGTTTGACCGTTGCTTTAGGGATGGAAGCTGGTCGAGAAGGTTAAATTAGTCCCAAAAAATTTAAATAGTTTGCACCAAAACTTGCCTATAAAGTGGAAGTATTTATCACTTATTATGCTTCAAAGAATCCCTTATAGCTTAACTGCATTCTTAAAAAATAGGTGAGCTACTTTATTAACCTTACAATTAATGGGGTTGTAATAAAGGTGACATACTTGCTAAATTGATCAATAATCACCATAATGCTTCCAAACCCATTAGACTTAGGTAAAGCCATAATAAAGTCCATTAAGACACTTTCCCACAGTCTTTTAGCAATGGGTAATGGCTTAAGTAGACTAGCTAGATGTTATTGTTCCACCTTGTCTTATTGGCAAACAAGACAAGTTTGAACATAAGTCTCAACATTATCTTGCATTTGTGGCCAATAATGGTTTTGTTAGACAATAACAAGGGTTTGTGTTATACTTATGTGATTAGCTTATAGAAAATCATGACATTCATTGAGAATTTTTTTTTCGTAAGTTTCCCCACTTAGTAGATTCTTAGCAAGGTTGTCTTGCAACATACTTTCCTTGATTTGCTCAAGGAAGTTGCTCTTAGGTATGCTAGTGGATAAGACAACTAGTTTTGCCTTTTGACTAAGTTCGTTGGCAACAACATTGGTCTTATCTAGCTTATATTGCAAGTTGTAGTCAAATTCAACCAATAAATCTTGCCAATGAGGTTGCTTGGGGTTAAAATTCTTTTATGTTTGAAAGTAACTTATAACAACATTGCTAGTCATTATGAAAAATTTATTGTTGAGCAAGTAATGCCTCTATGTGCATAAGCAATGGATTATAATAGTCATCTCCTTGCCTCATATGGTGTATTGTCTCTCTATGTTGTTTAACTTGTGACTTCTGTAGATGATAGGGTGTCTATCTTACATTAAGACTCCTTCAATGGCAAAGTCAAATGCATTTGTATAAAATTTGAATGGCTTTTCATAGTCAGACAACATTATGACAAGTTCTTTTGAGATTTTTTGTTTCAATCTTCCAAAGGAAGTTTGACATTTTTTTGACTAATGTCATATGCTATTATTCTTAAATAAGTGTATCAGTGGTGCTGCTATGATATAAAACCCCTTAATAAATTGATAATAATAGTTGACCAACCTAAGGAAAGATCGCAATTCAAGGACCTTTGTTAGAGGTTACCACTCTTAAATAGCTTAGACCTTTGTCGAATCCATGATGAGCTTGTCATCCTTGATCTTATGACAAAGAAATTCCACCTCTTACTTAGCAAAAAAGCACTTCTCCTTCTTGATATGCAAATCATTTTCACGAAGAACTTAGAAGACTTGTTTGCAATGATCTTTATTCTCCTCAAGAGTGTTATTATATACCACAAATTCATCTAGGTAAACCACCTTAACTTGTCAAGAAAAGGATGAAGTACCTTATTCATAAGTTTGCAAAAGGTAGTAGGTGCATTGGTGAGAACAAAGGGCATGACTAGGAATTCAAAGGCTCCATAATGCATTACACAAGTTGTCTTTGGTTCATCCCCGTGTGTAAATCAAACTTAGTAATAACTTGATCATAAATTCAGCTTTATAAAGTACCTTGTCTTTCCTAATTGATAAAAAAGATCAGCTATCAAAGGTATTGGGTAATTGTTCTTAATAATGATCTTGTTTAATGCCTGATAGTCTATGTACATCTGTAGCGATCCATCCTTCTTCTTTAGAAAGAGGATTGAAGCACCATAAAGGGATTTTGAAGACTGTATGTAGCTTGAGTCTAGCAAATCCTAAAGCTACTTAGTTTTGTGAGCTCAAGAAGTGTCATACAATAGAGAGTCATAGCATAAGGTTTGGTACCAAGTTTCAACTCAATGTGATAATTCACATCTCATCTAAAAGGAAGCTTATTAGGCAATTTCGAAGGCATCATATCTTTGAACTCATTAAGGACAACTTGGATGGATTACGACAATGAAGAAGTAGGCTTTGCTATGTCTTCCTTATTACTTAGTTCCCTTAGGGTAGTAACATAGCTCTTACTTGTCTTGAGACCCTCATTTGAATTGCAAAGCATAAATCATTGATGGTTTTAACTTCTTCACACTTTTCAAAGGGATCACTCAAAACTTACAAGCATCAAGGATCACAAGGGAACTCGAAGGGGGAACCAAAAAGGCTAAAGTTTTGTAGAAGAAAGTAAGGCCTAACACCATTTTAAAATCATCCATAAGAATAACAATAAAGTTTAGCTTACTGTGCCAATCATTGATTTGGATGGTGACTCCTTTCACTATGCCCTGGATAGGTTTTGCTTCATAATTGACTATCATGATGGTGCCAACTCCCTTTACTAGATTGAGACTCAAGTGGTTGGCTCTTATATATCCATAAAGTTATGTATGACTCCTGTATCTAGCATTGCGCATGCAAGCTTGTTCTCAATGGAAACATCAACATATACCAAGCCTTTCTTTTTTGAGCCCGTTAGAGAGAAAAGCTTAGAAAAAGCAATCAAGTGTTGGATATATCCTATGCCTATTTAAGATTCTTCTTTAGGCTTTTCCTTGTTGAATTCTATCATAAGGGCATTCATTGTCTTTTGATTAGGACAATCCTTTATCTAATGCAGTCTATCATAAATAAACCAAGGCTTTGGAGTTTTACTAATATCACACTTGCTTGAGGAATTCTTATCATGCTTAGGATTGCCACTCAAGGATCTTAGTTGTCCACCCTCTTTACGGCCAACATCTTTATTCCGTCCAATTCTTTCTTCCTCACTCTTGTTAGAGCTGAACTTTTTTCCCTTGGAATAGGCAAAATAATTTATGAGTATCTTGACAACAACAATGACAACATCCAAGGTCTGCACTTTACACCTATCTAGTTTCACTCTTGCCTAATTCTTCAAGCCATCTTTGAAGTGGAAAAGGAAATATTTATTAGATAACTCATCGATCTCAAGCATAAGGTTAGTGAAGTCCTTGATATAGATGAAAACACTACCAATTTTTCTCAGACGATGCAGCTTTCCCTTGGCTTCACTATCTATATTGTGAGGCACAAAATTTTTGCATAATTCAACTTTGAATTGTTCCTAATTATTAATCATACATATATCTTTATCTCTTTTGGAATGCTTTCTTCTCCACTATAATTAGGCAACATCCTTCAGGAAGATTGAGGCTTTACTTATGTTCATGAAGTCATCAACAACTCTCGTGGCCTTAAAGTATTGCTCAAGGCCAAAAAAGAAGTTCTCCATAGTAGTGACATTACAGGTGTCATTGTATATGGTAAGTTTAGGAACTTTTAAATAATGCATAGCAATAATGCTAGTAGTAGCAATCATACCACTTAAGTGTGGACTATTTCAATAGAGTGACTCCATCTCCCTACAAAGGTCATAAATCTCCCCTTTAACAAACTTTTGTAGGCTGGATAACTCTTAGTTTGTAGAGCGTAATTTTTCCTTAAAGATGCGGCCAAGCTCTTTAATCATAGACTTGACAGCTTTTATGACTTCAACATTCTCATGGATTCTCCACAACAATGACATTACAGGTGTCATTGTGTATAACAGGTTTAGGAATCTTTAAACAATACATAGCAATAATGCTAGTAGTGGAAATCGTACCACTCGAGTGTAGACTATTTTGATGGAGCAACTCCATCTCCCTTCAAAGGTTATGAATCTCCCCTTTAACAAACTTTTTTAAGCTAGATAACTCTTAGTTGATAGAGCATAACTCTTAAGTGCAGCCAAGCTCTTTAATCATAGACTTGACAACCTTTGTGACTTCAACATTCTCATGGATTCTCCACAATAGTGACATTACAGGTGTCATTGTATATAGCAGGTTTAGAAACCTTTAAACAATGCATAACAATAGTGCTAGTAGTAGCAATCGTACCACTCGAGTGTAGACTATTTTGATGGAGTGACTCTATCTTCCTACAAAGGTCATGAATCTCTCTTTTAACGAACTTTTGTAGGCTGGATAACTCTTAGTTTGCAGAGCGTAATTTTTCCTTAAACGTGCAGCCAAGCTCTTTAATCATAGACTTGAAAGCCTTTGTGACTTCAACATTCTCATGGATTCTCCATAACAGTGACATTACAAGTGTCATTGTATATAACAAGTTTAGGAACCTTCAAACAATACATAGCAATAATGCTAGTAGTAGCAATCGTACCACTCTAGTGTGGACTATTTCGATGGAGCGACTCCATCTCCCTTCAAAGGTTATGAATCTCCTTTTTAACAAATTTTTGTAAGTTGGATAACTCTTAGTTGACAGAGCGTAATTTTTTCTTAAAGGTATAACCAAGCTCTTTAATCATAAACTTGACAACCTTTATGACTTCAACATTCTCATGGATTCTCCATAACAGTGACATTACAGGTGTCATTGTATATAATAGGTTTAGGAACCTTGAAACAATGTATAGCAATAATGCTAGTAGTAGCAATCGTACCACTCGAGTGTGGACTATTTCGATGGAGCGACTCTGTCTCCCTACAAAGGTCATGGATCTCCCCTTTAATGAACTTTTGTAGGCTGGATAACTCTTAGTTGACAAAGCACAATTTTTCCTTAAAAGTGCGGCCAAGTTCTTTAATCATAAACATAACAACCTTTGTAACTTTAATATTCTTATGGATTAAATTATTAACTTGATTGTTAAATTCACCTACGTCGGAGGTTACATCAGTAATGCTCTTTTCCAAGCTAGTAATACGAGACTCCATAGGTTCTTTAGGTAGAACTTTAAAGCATTTGGTCAGCATGTGTTGCTCCTTACGTCCTCAAGCTTGGTCAACACGTGTTGCAGCTTACGTCCTCGAGCTTAGTCGACACGTGTTACTCCTTACATCCTCGAGCTTGGTCGGCACGTGTTGCTCCTTGCGTCCTTAAGCTTGGTCGACACCTATCATAGAGTTAGACTTTAATTGTGCTAACGAGACACTTAGTCACCTTGTACATAGAAATGAGTTAAATAAACATTAAAGAGTTTGAGTGAGCTAGTTTAGAGTGATGATGGGCAAGTGGGAGGCTTGGAAGTATAAGAAGGATAGTAGACATAAGTGTACTTAGTAATGGAGAAGAATTTCTTTAATTCAGTAATGTATTTTACAAATGAGAGGAGTTAGGTATTTATACTTGTTTCACCTCCTCAATGTATGACTACAATTAGCTATTATAGAGAATTTCATGTAATACTTTAAATTAAGACTATTCTAGACTATTTAGATATTTACAAATAGAGTATTATAGATAGACAACACCTAAACATACTTTCAAAGTTTTCTTTGTCATTTCTTAGGCAACAAAAGGTTATGCATTTAGTGGCCTAGTTTGGCAGCATACTTGGGCACCAGTCCATGATGAGGATGTTGTTGGATTTGGTGGGGAAAATGTGACAGGTGTATAAGAGCAATGGGTGGGTCTTTAGGTAAGACTTGACTTCCATATCGGATAGGAAGAGGATCTTAGGCCATGTAAATGTGGGCACTACACACCCTAATAGGTTGCTTTTTAAGGAGAAAGTAGTTGGCTCATGACAAATGGTATCAGAGTTGACCCGACCCCAACTCTAATGTTTGTTGCCAAATGCCCTAAGCAGAGGAATAGGCAGGGGACTCTAGTCCATGACGAGGACGCTTAAAAATTAGAGAAGGATCGTAGGCACAAGTGTGTTTTGTAATATAAAAAAAACTCTTGCTATTGAGAGATGATCTTACAAATGGGAGAAATGAGGTATTTATAGTTGTTTTCTCTTCTTAATGTGTAACCAGAATTGCTTGTTTTAGAGAATTCCATAGAAGACTCTAGACTAGGATTAATCTAGATATTTACAATGGAGCATTCTTGATAGGCAACACTTAAGCATACTTATAGAATTCTCCTTGTCTTGGGTTGGGGCATCAATTGGGCTAGCATTCAACAAGCTAGCTAGCAGCGCACTTGGGCAGCCCATGACACCCTCCCCCACTCATTCTTGAGATGTCCTTGTCACACCTTCATCCTTATATTGCTGAATGTAATCCACAAATTGCCAAAGCAAGTCCTCTCATTCCCAACTAACCTCTTTATCTGGAAAATCTTTCCATTTCACCAAGTGCTCAGTGTAGTTAGGAACACCCTTTCTTAGGATTACTCTATCAGCAAGGATGTGTTCCACCTCCTTGTCGAATTTGGTGACCACAACAGTTGGTGCGCACTTGGACTCATTTGCATGGAAGACATTATGGATCTTGAGTTTTGGTAGGATTTGGACTTGATAGACAACCTTTTCCACAAGTTTGATAATAGGAAATGACCCTTTGTGCTTCCGTACTAAGCCTTTGTGTAATTTGCGCAAGAACTTGAATTGGTTTAGTAGTAACTTTACCATCACCATGTCTCCCTCTGTGTACTCTTTTGGGTATCGCTTTTTGTCAACCCATTTCTTCATCCACTTGGCCACTTTGTCAAGGCGAGCCCTAGTGATGTCTGTGTTCTCATGTCATTCCTTTGCAAACTTATATGTAGAAGGATTGTTCCTTATTTAGGCAGAAGCAATTGCATTTGGAGTTAAGGGTTATTATCCCATAACAACCTTGAAAGGGCTTTTATTTGTTGCATCGCTCCTTTGGAGACTATAGGAGAAGTGGGTAATATCAAGTAACTTCGTCCAATCTCGCTGATGGGCACTAACATAGTGCCTTAGATATTGCTCTAGCAAGGCATTCACTCACTTCATTAGCCTATCACTCTGTAGATGGAAGCTTTTAGAGAAGTTCAAATCAGTCCTTAATAGTTTGAATAGTTCACACTAGAATTTACCTGTAAAGTGAGGGTCCCTATCGTTGATTATGCTTTTTGGAACACTTAATAACTTTATCACATTCTTGAAGAACAAGCAAGTAGCTTTATCCACCTTACAATTAGTAGGGGCTGGAATGAAGGTACCATACTTGCTTAACCGATCAATTATGACCATGATGCTTCCAAATTCGTCTGACTTAGGTAAAGCCACAATGAAGTCCATCAAAACACTTTCCCACAATCTCTCAGCAATGGGCAGTGGCTCAAGTAAACTAGCTTAGTGGTGTTGTTCTACCTTGTCTTGTTGGAAAATTAGGCAAGTTTAAACATAGGCCTTAACATTGACATGCATTTGTGGCCGGTAGTAGTGTTATTGGACAAGTGCAAAGGTTTATATCATACCTGAGTGACCAGCCTATAGGGAATCATGACACTCCTTGAGGATTTTCTATCACAAGTTTCCCCACTTTGACATGAAAACTCAGTTGCCAATAGTTGTTAGGACTCCTTGGTCCAACCAAAATCGACGAGACTAACCAACTTCAGCAGGTTCTTGGCCAAAGTGTCCTATGTTATGCCCTTTTTTATTTTCTCAAGGAAGTTGCTCTTTGGCATACTAGTGGACATGACAGCTAGTCCCACCTTTCGATTCAGTGCATCAGTAACAACATTGGCTTGCCCTGGCTTATAACATAATGTGTAGTCAAATTAGGCCAGAAAGTCTTGCCAACAAGCTTGCTTGGGGTTGTGTTTCTTCTATGTCTGGAAGTAGCTAGTAGCAATGTCGTCAGTTATGGTCATGAACTTACTTCCAAGGAGATAATGTCTCCAGATGCATAAGCAAAAGATGATGACAATTATCTCCTTGTCTTGGATGGTATACTATTTCTCTGTGTTGTTTAGCTTATGACTTTCGTAGGCAATGGGATGCCTATCTTGCAACAAGACTACCTCGATGGCAAAGTTAGATGCATCGGTGTGGATTTCAAAAGGTTTTTTGTAGTTCGGTAGCACCATAATGGGTTCCTCGGAGATTGCTTGCTTCAATCTCTCAAAGGAAGTTTGACATTCCATCGACCAATATCATGTATTGTTCTTCTTCAGTAGGTCGGTTAAGGGTGCAAATATGGCAAAATATCCCTTTATAAATTGACGATAATAGTTGACAAGTCATAGGAAAGATCGTAGTTTCTAGACTTTAGTTGGTGGCTCTCATGCTTGGATCGCTTGTACCTTTGCTGGATCCATCATCAGCCTGCCCTCCCCTATCTTGTGGCCAAGGAAGTCTACCTTTTTCTCGGTGAATGAGTACTTCTCCCTTTTGACATACAGCTTGTTTTCTCGGAGAACTTGAAAGACTTGTTTAAGATGATCAACATGCTCGTCAAGAGTGTTGCTATATACAACAATGTCATCCAAGTAAAGTATTACAAATTTGTTAAGGAAAGAATGAAATACCTTATTCATGAGGGTGCAAAAAGTAGTAGGCACATTGGTGAGACCTAAGGGCATGATTAGAAACTTAAAGGCTCTGTAACGTGTCACACAAGTTGTCTTTAGTTCATCACCAAGTTGGTCGAAGAGATAAACTATCAAAGGTATTGGGTACTTGTTTTTGATAGGGACTTTGTTCAACGTTCAGTAGTCGATACATATACATAATGAACCATCATTCTTTTGGAAGAGGATTGGAGCACTAAAAGGGGCCTTCAATGGTTGAATATGGCCTAAGTTTGAGAGTTGCTTCCTCAGTTCAATGAGCTTTAGGGGTGTCATGCGATGAGGGGTCATGACAGGAGGGTTGGCACCGGGTTCCAGCTCAATGTGGTAATTCACATCTCATCTAGAAGGCATCTTTTTTAGCAATTTATGAGGCATCACATCCTTAAACTTGACAAGGACAGCCTGGATGGATTGTGGCAAAGTAGGGGTAGGTGTTGCTATGTCTTCCTCATTGCTTAATTCCCTTATGGTAGCAATGCGACCTTTGCTTGACTTAAGATCTCGTTTGAATTGTAGGGCAGAAATCATTGATGGTTTTGACATCTCCACACTTTTTAAAGGTAGGAACGGGAAAAGCTAAAGTTTTATAGAAAAATGCAAGACCTAGCACCACTTTGAAATCATCCATAAGAACGATAGTGAATTCTAACTTACCGGTCCAATCTTCAGTTTGGATAGCTACTCCTTGCATTACACCTTGGACAGGTTTTGCCTCTGAATTAACAACTTTGATGGTGTCATTCCCCTTTGCAAGTTTGAAGCCTAGACGTTTGGCCTTTTGTATGTCTATGAAGTTATGTGTTGTTTTCGTGTCTAGCATCTCACATATAGCTTTGCCTTTGATAGAAACATCCACGTACAACAATCCCTTCTCCTTGGGGATTGTTGGAGAGAAAAGCTTGGACAGGTTACCCAATTGTTGGATAGCTCTCATGTCAGTCTGGGGTTCTCCCTTAGGTTTCTTCTTGTTGAGTTCTACCATCATGGCATTGATTGCCCTACGGTTGGGGTAGTCCCTTACCTAGTGTGGTCCATCATAAATGAAGCAAGATCTTGGGGGATTACCTGTGTTACATGTACATGAAGAATTCTAGCCATGATTGGGATTGTCATTTGGGGATTTTTGGTATCCACCCTCCTTCCAGCCTGCATCCTGCTTCTACCCGTTTTTCTCTCCCCCACTCTTGTTGGAGTTCAGCTTTTTACTCTTAAAGTAAGAAGAGTAGTCGATGAGTGTCTCAACAGCAGCAATGGCAGAATCCAAAGTTTACATATCGCGTTCGTCCCACTCTACTCTCGCCCAATCTTTCAAGCCATCCTTAAAGTGGAAGAGAAGTTCTTTATCAGACATATCAATTTCAAGCATGATGATAGTAAATTCTTTGATGTAATCAGAAATACTACTTGTTTGAGTGAGGCGACGTAACTTTCTCCTAACTTCATTGTCTGCATTGTGAGACACGAAGTGTTTGTGCAATTCAGACTTAAATTGCTCCCAAGTGTTGACATTACAACAAAATAAGTTTATTTTGACATTAGACATATGCTATAATAGATTAAAAAAATGTTACTAATAATTTATACTAACATTTTTTACAAGTATCACTTAAATATTGCTTATATCAACGTCACTAAATATTAAAGTAACATTTCAAAAAAAAAACATTAAAGTGGTAAATACAGTGACATTTTCTCATTTTTCACTGCAATAAACTCACTTATAACGTATATAATTGTCATTGTAGAGATATATAATTGTCATTATAAATCATAATTAATGTTAATTATAAATATTTTTTGACATTTATAAATATTGCAAATTATAAGTACTATAACATTTTAAAAATGTCATTTTAGGATCATTATTATGACATTTGTCTAAATGTTGCTTAAAAAAATTAATAGAAAATTTTATAAATTGTAGATACATTTCCAAAACGACACAATTAAATCTTTCTTGACATTTGTTATTATGTTATAATAACTAATTTATTTAATTAAATAAAATTTTAAATGATAATTTAAAGAATAAATATAACATCAAATATTATTATTGATCATAAATTTATACAAGTATACTTAGAATAGAAATTCACTTCATGAAGTAGCATGATGGTTAACACATTTTGCCAAGCTCATCAATCACAATATTGAATGTCATATCTAGCCACTTCAAATGCTTGATTTAGGTTTAAGAACTTCCTTTTATGTTGTGTTATCTTAGACCTTGGATCCTTTATATCAAATAGTGCTCTCCACACATTTAGATTCCAATCTCTCCTCTAACAACCTAAATTATATTATATAACCACATTAACCATATTAATGTGCACTTCACGTTATTTTAGCATAACCCAAAATAAACTTATATTGGTGACAAAATAGAAAGCTGAGATGAGGGGAAATACCTTTGAAAGCAAGTACAGGCAGATTATAATTAAGTACTATGCTTTTTCTTCATGTGGATGGTCATCTTTTGTTGCATCTATCATGTCAATAGTTATAGATTCTACATCATTCCTGATCCAATTAATTTCCTCAGTTTGTTCATTGTATTATTCTATTATATGATTGACCAATTGATGATTGTCATTCAATTGACACATCAACTCTTCCCCAATATCATAGGTATCCCAAGGTCTACTTATAATAACAACATGTCGATTAGGTTGCAATATGTCTTGAACATAAAAGACTTGCTTGACTTGTGATGCCAAAACAAATGGTTCATCCTTCAAATGAGCACCCATATGAACCAACTTCGAGAAGTTAACTAAATTGAATCCAAATTTGTCACTTTTAATGTGTCTTTCCCTCTCTACATCAACCCGATCACATTTAAATAACACAACTCTAAATTTGTTAAAATAATTCAATTCAATCGTGTCTTTTATCACAACATAATAAGTAACATCTTCTAATGAGGAGGATGTTTTTGTCGACACAATGACACCGCTATTCTATGTCTTTCTTTTATTTTCTACATCTTTTGTATGGAATCTAACACCTCTAACAATATATCCTTTAAACCTCTTCCCAATTTATTTGGACCAAGAGCTAGCTATTTGATATGTTCAATAATTTTTGGACAATTTAATTGGGTTAACCGTCCAACCTAATAAGAATAAAAAAAAAAACTAGTATTAGTAAAATAATTATGATTGAGATATATGTTATATTGCAGTTTTAACGAATAACAATACATGAGCAAAAAATAAAAATTTTAAATAAAATTGAATTTAAGAAAGGTAAAAGTCATCAAACTTAAAACGGAATATATATATATATATAATTCACCTGATCTTGAAAACCATTTCGTACATATTGAATGATGAATTTTTTCTATCTCAGATTGAGAGGGTTGTCAATTACGATTACGATGATCTCTCTTAATTGCTTCGTGATGCTCTCTATTTAGAATAAAAAAGATATGTATTAATATGTACATATTAAAAAGAAAACAAATGAATAAAAAAATGAAGTTCATTTCTAATGCAACAAATAAGCAATGTTTCTTCATTAATATATATAAGAAAGACAAAAACAAGCAAATTTTATTTTTTTTCAGACTTACGTAATAAATGGGATGATTGGATCACAATTGTATAAGATATATCTATGCGCCTAAACCAATGTTTGCTCATCAAAAACATCATTATACTCTTTACCAAATGAACAACATGGAATCCATGGTAATGGAACATTTTTTGGTACAACATGATCAAAATTATCATTATTCTTTGGTATGTAATTAAATCTTATCTCAACACCTTTAAAATATCTAGAGCAATATGTTATAGACTCATATGCAATATATCCTTAAGTAATTGAACCCTCTAGATATGCTTTATTTTTCACATAAAATTTCAATGTCAATAGAAACCTAAATTAAATTAAACATATAGTATTTAATAAATTTTTTTAAAATATACCTTTCAATAGGAAACATCCATCGATAGTGGATAGGACTTGCTAATTTTGCCTCTGTAGCCAAATGAACAACTAGATGCACCATTACAATAAAAAATGATGGAGGAAAGAGCATTTCCATGTGAGAAATAGTTTCAATTATCTATGACTCCAGTTCTTCTAATCAACTCACTTTAAGAACCTTTGCACATATTTCTCAAAAATATGAACTCAAATCAACTATAGCATAAATAACTTTATTTGGCAAAGAACCTCTCACTGCTATTGTAAGTATGTCTTACATCAAGACATGACAATCATGACTTTTGAGCCGATGATTTTGCGTTGCTTCACTTTGACACATCTAGAAAAGTTTGATGAGTAACTATTTGAAACTTTCAATCCTTTTAATACTTTAAGCATTTTTTTTCTTTCTCTGCCAAAAACATTGTATAACAAGCAGGAGACAACAATAACTTTCCATTTGAAAGTTCTTTGGGGTGAAGGTCACTTCTTATACCCATTGCCTAAAAGTCAAGATGAGCTTTCAAATTATCCTTGGTTTTCCCATCTACGTCCAACAATGTATTTAAAATATTATCACACACATTCTTCTTAATATACATGACATCAAAGTTGTGCCTTATCAAATTAAATTCCCAATAAGGTAAAGTATAAAATATACTTTTGTATTTCAATGCATCACTTAAATTAATATGCTTACCATCTTCATTCTTTAAAACCACTTAACCTTCTCATAGATCTAAAATATCACTTCTACTTAGTGTCTTTGGCTTTTTTCTATATTCTTCCTTACCATCAAAATTGAATTGATCACTCCTAAAAGAATGATCAAGTTCCAAAAATTGAGGAGACATATCCATGTCATCATAGTTGGTATTGTCCAATTGTTTCTGTTGTTATTTTGACACCATAGTATGATAGTTTCTGTGACAACATCCAAATGATTTTAACTTTATTTTGCATCAAGTTAAAGTGAAAGAATTTCCTTTTCCTTTTCAGGAGATGGGTGAGGGAAGATATGAACTAAAAAAAAAGCCATTTGCTAAGTGATCCTAGACTATGAAAGAGTAGTTATTGCAAGCAGTAGCTGCTATTTCTCCATGCGACATTTAAGTATGTGGCATTGCAACAACTAATGCTAGTGTTACTGTAGATGTTGTAAAGGATGCCATAACAAGTGACTATGCATTTGAGGCTGATATTCTTCTTTCTAACTTATACTTTCAAACAATTCCACTGAATGTGGGTCACATCACTTGGGTCTTATCAGTCTACCATTATCCATTCTCATTGAAATTTCACCAGACTCTCTAAGACAACTTGATGGATTGATACAGACAATGAAACTACATTAAGTAGGAAAACATAGCAGTACAAACATACATAAATAAAGGAGTAAAGAGTATTTATGTATCTGCTATCACTATTACACTCATATGTCACTAGGATCACTATTACACTCATGTGTCGCTAAGTAGAGGTGAAGATAAAAGGAATGGTGAGGAGTTAGCATGGGTCAATTGCACTACTTTGATGAAAGGCAAGCAAATAATTAAAGCGCATCCATGGGATGAAATTCCAAGTACAACCATACGAGTTTCATTAGAAGGTGTCATTTTTTTTTGTGACTAAAAATGGAAAATTATTGCAATTCATGGTGAGCATTCTTCTTTGTTTGTAATTGGAGGGAATGGGTGGTTGTGTCAATATAGTCTCAACATTTAATTCTAGCAAGACTGCCAAGAATGACTATAAGGTCATCGTCATTATCACTTGCATGGTAGCTGATCATCATTATCACTTGCATGATAGTTGTTTATGCTTCTAGAAGATGGTGTACTAGTTAAATACCAATAGAACATAGGAGACGGTTGGAATTGGATCGAACACGACAGACTTAATAAAGGTCTAACCTTGAACACTCCTTTTAGCCTTTGCATTCTCCCCGTATACTTTTTCTTCCTCGTTTACGCGTTCGTGTCTCATCGTTTAACTTGCACACACACTACTTCCAGAATATACAGAATATTCACTAATAAACCAAATAAATACTAAAATATTTCAAAAAAATCTGTTCTAAATTTTAGTCCAAAAAAAAAGGGTGTAAATAATTTATAATGTATTTTTTTTTAATTATCAATAGAGTTTAAGTCAATTTTAGTGTAATTTGTTTGTAACAAATTTAGTAAAATATTAAAAACATAAATATTTGCCGCCATGTTTTTCCCACCAAGTCATTGACGCCAACCCTCTCCTTATTTTCTTTGACCTCTTCCTCAAACATGATTCAAATAATGGGTAAGTGGTTACATGATATGAAATTAGAACAACCCACTTTACTCTGTCAATAATGCAGAGATTTTTCCACTTTGTTTTTTCATTGTATCAATATATATATCATCTTATTTAACTTCATACCATTATTTTGCATAAAATGTTGAAACAAATCTAAAGAGCAAAAGAAAAGTAAAGAAAAACAACACTTACTACTTTACAAGGTCAAAAGAGAAAAATGATTACATTGAATGAATTTGATGTTTCAGGGTCATCATCCGGATATGATCATATCTCTCAATTAATGAGTATTCTATTTCATCTCAAAATATTTGTCAACTCAAATTGCTCGTATAGATAAAACAAACATTGAATGTAAATACTTTAATTTATTTTATATTTAAAAGTAATAGGTTTTTTTTTCTACTGGGTTGCTTTTAAATCAAATTTATGCCAAAACATATGGAGGGTCATCCACAGTATGACTATTTATTTTGCCAAAAGTTAGTCAGAGTGTTGTTTCCTTTTATTTGAGAAAAGCTTACTATGCAATCAATTTATTTTACCAGAAAACTAATGGAAACATAATTTTTAAGTGTCTTTAACAATGCATTTTGTTTTCTTATTCCAATTTTCATTCCATAAATTTATTAGGATTATAAATTTAAATATATATATGTTTTTGTTCATATTCCTATAGTTGCTCAAGGTAGTCGAACTGATATCAATAATGAAGCAAAAATCCAACGTAAATATTGTTAATATATTTTAAAATTAAATTTCTTAATTTCATCAATTTCTTATCTTCAAATTTTACTTATAGATGATTTTTTTTTAAAATGTTTTATAGCACACAAAAAACAACATCCAACTATACTACCAGATATATGGAACTTACGTTCAAGTGAAGAGTTGCCTGAACAATTCAATATATATAATCAATGCATGGATGATAGTGAGATTGCCAAATTTTGTGGTACCATTGTAAGAAATCCAAAGTTAACGCCACTTGAACATGATTATTAGAGAAAAATTAACTCATAGATAAAAGATCAAATATGGACAAAAGTGAGGGTAACAATAATATTTTTTTTATTCTTATAATATTACAACATGCATAAATTATTTATAAGTGCAATATATAATATAGTTAATCTTTTTTATATATATATGTTGATTCATAGATAAAATATTTACTTTATAACTATTAATTCCCTGTCAAAAGTCAACAAGAGCAGTTATTTCTTTTTATTTGAAAAAAGCCTATTTCACATCAATTTATTTAGACTAAACCTTAATAGGTGCCAAAAACTATTTTTTAAAGTCTACTTATATTTTTTTTAGCACACACATCACTTTTTTTGTAATTATTTACTTTTTTCTCATACATGCCACTTTTTTTTACTAATCCATTTGTCTCACTTAGCTAGCCTATGCACATAAAAAATCATTCTTGGTACAATGGGTTAGGTACATGGTGATTTTAAAATAAAATAATAAACATGTAACCCTGTAATTGTAATATATGACGTAGTATTTTTTATTTTTCTTCTTTATATTGATTCATAGATAAATGATCTACTCTAATTTTTTTTTTTTGGCCATAAGTTAGCTGGAGAAGATTGTTTCTTTTCAATTTAGAAAAGCCTACTATTCATCAATTATTTAGCCAAAACATCAACAACATACTAGAATTTATTTTTTTTAATGTCTCGTCTAACACCTTCATTAACTCACATTACTTGTATAATATTATTCTCTTTTCCCATGTGACTTATATTTCTCCACAGGCACGTCAATTTTCTTGGACATATTTATCTCCCACTCACACACACATTGACATATACCTCACTTTTGTTTACGTGTCTTTTCTTATTCTTTTACATCACTTGGTTGATCCACACACATCAAGAGAATTATTGGTACAATGGACTAGATACGATGATGTTTTAAATAAAATAATAGTCATGGAACATTGTTGCCATAAATATATGTATTAATTTGTATGTTTTTTCGTAAGCAAATTCAATTAAAGTTTAAATTCAATTATAAAATAAATGAAAATTATAACATTGATATATGTGCTATTTATTGCATTTTTTACACTAAGACATAATTAAAATTTTCTTTTTATTTCAATCAAAGTTTAAATTGGCACCAAGTAGACGAAGTTGGATCTTACAGGAAGTTGGTAATTGCTCGAGACAATTCAAGCACACCCTATTTGCTGAAAATTTTCACAAGTATAAATCACTTGCAAAATTGAAGGCAAATCCAAATCCAAGAACTAGAAAAGATCAATGAGAAAAACTTGTTATGAAATGGTATTCACAAGAGTGGCAGGTATTAATTATAAAATTTTAATAATAATAATAATAATTTATATAAATAGAATTTTCACATAAAAATGGATATAATTTTATTTCATAGACAAAATTTGGAAAAGGTCAAAAGAGTCGAGAACAAATGAAAATGTCACAAACTTCTGGAATGATATTTTTTACTCGCAGAGCTGAAATGGAGGTAATATGTTTCACTTACATATTATTTTTCAAATTTTTTTCATATATCTTATGCAATTATTCAATGTAAAAAAATTACAATTATATGTTAGTAACTTCTTTTTGTTGCACTTATGGTTGTATAAGAAAACCGACCAATATCTAAGCAAAACCAAGATAAAAATGAACTTCTATAAATATAAAAATGAAGAGCCATTAACTCCTAAGACAGCAACAATTCTTGTAATTTATGTTTTTTATATATAATTATTTATTTAAAATAGTAATAAATTCAAAAAATTTATCAAACCTATTAAGGCTTCTATCTTGTAAGGTTTGAAAAATGATCAAATATACATTTTAGTCCTTATTTTAACAAAAAGACTATTTTTATGACTTGAATAGACCTATCAAACTTTTAATAATGCATGCTAAACAAGTATTTTAATGACTCTATGAAACAAGTTATAGAAAATTTTTAAATAATTTGTTTATAAGCTTAAATGAGTTGAACATACTATTTCTTATATTTGGCTTGTTTATTAAATGAACTTTGATGTTAGGTTTCAAATGATTTCTTATTGAGCAAAGCAATCAAACTTTTAGCAAACGTATTGGTTCATTTGCAATCCTATTGAGGGCAAGTCGAATGATGCTAATTTACCTATAACTTGCCCTAACAAAGTAGTCAATAACTTAATCATTAGAGGGCCCTCAATTAGGGTAAGCTCCACAACTCAAAAGTCATACTCACAAAAAATACTAAATCTACAAGGAAAGAGACTTTGCAAAATAGATGTTGTATCGATCACCTTTATAAATGATGATATGAAAGGGTAGAAGATCCCCATAATGATCCATTGGTTATTTGGGGTGTTGTAGATGGCTTAAATGTCCAACAATTCTTATATACATAAGTAACTTAGTGGGTATCTTGTACTTTGATACCTTTACAAAAAAGGCTTAACAAAAGAAATACAAAATTCTCTTAATTTCTCTCTTTATTATTTCTTTGGGGAACTTGTCACTCTTATAGGATCAAAAGAGCTCCTACTTACCCTTGATGTCCCCCTCATTTAATGGAGGCAACCCTTGATTTTTTGGTAGTCAAAAACCTATCCTTCTATATACGATTTTGAGAAGACTACCCCTAATGGCCTTTAATGTTATCGTATCCATTAAACACATAAAAATAAAGTTCCCAACTTCTACTAAGATAGAAGAGTTTAGGGGAAACCAAAAGCAAGCTCACAAACTTTAGGTTGTGTAAGTAAAAGGAAAATAAAAGCTTACCAAAATTAATATTATGAGTTTAAAATATAGATCATAACTCAAGAGAGAAAGATACTAGCAGCACAACTAATTTTGATCACTATTAACTTGAAGAAACTCGAAAAAATGGTGCACATAGAGGAGCAACTAACAATGGAATTAAAAGGAGACATCATAATGTTGAGGAGCAATAATCCACACTTACTACATGGGTTCCAACAAATTTGCCTAAAATAAAGCTTGAGGTTTTGGCCAATAGACTTAACATTAACTTAACCACTAACTAATGAAGGAAAAAAAAAAGGAACTTTCCACTAAAAGATAGATAACAATTGAGGAAGAGGTTAATAAGCTCATTTATGTCCGTTTCTTCAAGGAAGTCATCTGAATAGACTAGCTAGCCAAAGTGGTGATGATAAGAAAATATAATGAAAAATGGAGGATGAGTATTAACTTCATTGACTTGAATAAAGCATGACATAAAGACAATTACCCACTATTCCATATTGATAAACAAATGGATGGCACATCAAGACATAAGCCACTTAGCTTTATAGATGTCTTCTCATGATACAACCAGATCCACATGTATAAACTCAATTGAGACAAAGCATATAGTAACATAGATATAGTTTAGAATTTAAGTGTGAAAGTTTTATCTCTCTTGTAATATACACTTCTCCTTTTGTAATTGGTATTAGATGAATAAAAGCTTCTAGTATTGTAAGTCTTCTTTCTCCTTCTTTTCTTTCTTTTAGTGTGTTTTGTGTTTATTATAACAGTGTGTTTAATATTTCTTTAAGTTTTATTTAAAGGGGAATGCATTGTTACAAGGTAATGCCTTCAGGCTTAAAGAACATAAGAGCCACATAACAATGTTTGGTCAAGTAGATATTCAAACTACAAATTGTGCAAAATGTGGAAGTATACATTGATGATATGATGATCAAAGGTAAAACTTCTTCAACTCACAGAGCAAATCTCTCGAAGACCTTTAAAACATTGAATAAGTACAATAAAGAATTAATCACAACTAAATGCATTTCAGAGTGTAGTTTGGCAAAATTTTCAAGTTCCTTATATCTCATTGATGAATAAAAGCTAATATAAAAACAATAGAAGTGATCTAGAACCTATAATCCTTAAAGAACATTAAAGACATACAAATCCTAACTAGCATGCTAGCTTACCTCAACAAGTCCATATGTTCCAACAAGACAAAATACTCTTATTTTGGATTTTATTGACAAAATCTTAGATCCTATTGAAAAAAGAGCTCAATTAGAAAAATTATTACATTTGAGCAAAAAAAAAAAAAAGAAAAGAAAATTCTAGCATAAAAATTAAGTAGCCAGCAAAAGGAAAATATCATTCGTCAATTATTGTCTTAATTGATTTAGGGATAGATATGAATTGTATTAATGAAGGATTAATACTCTCAAAATATTTTTCAAAAACAACAAGAGTATTAAACATTTCTAATAAAAAGAAACTTGTTATTCAGTACAAGTTGTCTAATGCTGCAATTTGTCATAAAGGAATATATTTTGAAATTCCTTTGTTTATGATTAAAAACCTATTACAAAATATTATTTTGGGTAATCCTTTTTGCATATGTTATACCCTATAAAAGAAATCAATGATCAAGGTATGTTTATAGAAATTAATGGAAAGCTTATAAGCTTTAAATCCCAAATCCTACTAAAAAAAAACTCAATTAGAAAAATTATTACATTTAAGTTAAGAAAAAGAAAATTCTGACATAAAAATTAAGCAACCAGCACAAAGATACAGTTTAGATACTATAATCCAACATATTAAAGAAAGACTTGCTATATAAGCAGAATAATTAGAGATATAATAGTTTAAAGTTGAAATTTCTAATTTAAAAATAAAAATACAAGAAATTAGAGTAGTAATTTATATTCTAGAAAAAACAATGCAAAAATTATATGAGAAGGGTATTCTTTTGAAAACTCTAAGGAAAATCATTTTTTCATCCTTCCTTAAAAGGAAGAATCAAGATATTGAAAATCTTGAATTTATTGATTTGACTAATAGAGTTATTACTCAAAAATAATATACTTGTATTATAATAATAATCAATAAAGACTATTGCTTGTCAGTTATTGCCTTAATTGATTCATATGAATTATATTAACAAAGGGTTGATACCCTTAAAATATGGTTTAAAAAATAACAGAAGTGTTAAACACTACTAATAAAAGGAAACTTGTTATTCGATACAAGTTATCTAATGCTGTAATTTGTTGTGAAGGAATATATTTTGAAATTTTTTTTGTTATCGTTAAAAATCTGTGACAAATTATAATTTAAGGTAATCCTTTTCTGCATATATTATACCTTATAAAAAAATCAATAATCAAGGTATATTTATATAAATTAATGAAAAACTTATAAGTTTCCAATCCCAGATCTTACAAAAAAAAAAGAGAGAGAGTTCAATTAAAAAAATTATTACATTTGAACTGAGAAAAAAAAATTCTAGGGTAAAAATTAAACAACCATTTAAATACTATAACCCAATATATTAAAGAAAAATTTACTACTATATCAGTAAAAGAATTAAAGATACAATAATTTAAAGTTAAAATTTCTAATTTAAAAATAAAAATAAAAGGAATTAGAATAGTAATTTTTACTTTAGACCGCTTGTCAACTCATTTCTCCATAAATTGAGTAAAAATTTGAGTTGGACTATAGTACACGAGACTGGGATAGGTACAACTACTGTTTGTATTCTTTCATAATTTTTTCAGAAATGCTTTTAGACGAGGAAAAACTTTCTAGAGCTATATTTCTCAAATAGTAAGGCGACATTTGAAGAAACATGACGCATTGGAACACTTATGATGAGACCTTTCTGGTCATATAAATTTCAAACCTTGATTTAACTGTTTTTCGTATTGATTTTGCTTAAAAAAAAAAAGTATGGAGAGAACTTTAATTTTATCATTGATTTTATAACATGTAAATTTTGTTGACAAAAAAAAAATGTTTATATAAGAAACAATATTTATCATTCTCAACCCTAAAGAAACACGAAAATGACATATGAAATTGCAAGCTAAAATTTTGGCGGAAAATGTTTTTTTTTTTTTTTTTTTTTTTTGGGCTAGAATAAGCCCTCTTGGGCTCTGATAATAATTTAGAATAAACTAAAAAGAAGAGAGACTTATCTCTTAGGTTAATAAATCTAAAGAGACTTATTTTTATACTATAAACTAAAAGGTTGAATGTCACATTTAAACATCAATGATTTGCGACAATTTGTTAATAGGCTTGGAAAAGAAAACAAAGAAGAATTGAAGATTATTCAATAATTGTTTTATTATTTTTTTTAAGATAGACTATAATTATATTTAATAAGTAATTAATCAATTCTTGAAAATCAAAAATTTTAATTATCAATCGTTTGATTCCTGACAGATTGATCATCACCAACAACATCTACATCAATCTTGTGGTTCAAATGATATTACAACACTGAGTTTTATCTAATTTTCACAGTCAAGAGCCGACTTGAAAGAAGAAGTAAATGACAATTTTTTACAGGCTAGAGAGAGTTTTAACTCATTTCAATTGTTTGCTTTTTATTTTTAATTTGTTTCTCTTTTTGAGTTGGATCAACCCATTACGAGCAGGTCAGGTCAACCTCACCCATGAACCAATAACAAGAAAACATAAATTCAAACTAAAATGTTAAGTGTATAACCTTCCAAGATTCTTGCTCGAGATTACCCTCCAATTTCAGGTGAAAAGACTCTTGAAGTTTAAGCTGTAAATAAGGTAATAATATAACTTACGCTAGATTGATCTGCTATTCATTAACTGTTGAGAAGCATTGGAAATAGGTTCACAACAGGGCATGATCAAATACAACAATGTTATCAAAAATTGAGCAACCAATGAAGGCAAACGTACATGGAACTGAGAATCAAATACATCAAAAATTCAGTACAATTTAACTATGACAATTCATAGAAACTCTCGCACTCTCCGGAAGCAAAAATGGTGCATTCCAACCATACAAAGCTCCACATTGTAAGCTCAGATGCAAAATTGAATATTCATGATGAGCCTTCTATTCACATCCATATCACACCTTTATTCAGTTTGCATTTCCTGATTTTGGAACAATCACCATAATAATGCAGTTTAACACTTTTTTTTTTAATTTTTTTAATGAGTCGTTAGTTGATGCATCCATAAGAGGTAATTGCAAAGAAAGCACAAAGCAATTATCTGATTTACATATCGTGGCATACAACTTCTGCTACACAGTTTCACTCCCCAATTGTGTTCTCTCTCTAAGCTTTCAAACATTGAATATAGCACTCGGCAAAAACACAATTTGCAGCATACAAGAAAGAAGATGAAAGAGGATAGGCAGTAGATCTACTATGCTGCACTGGCCTTTTGTCTCCTCCTTGATCTATTTAAGAATTTGGAAGGCGGGGATGGGGAAAACTCAAATGGAATGAGGGAAAGATCCATTTCCCCTTTTAAAATCTTTACAATGTCCCCAATATCTGGCCGCCATTCAGGCATCTTCTGCAAGCAAGTCAGAGCCAAGTTGATACACAGGCTTGCTTGCTCTTTACTGTACTCATCTTTCAATCTCTCGTCAACGAGTTCTAATATGTTGCCAGCTTGAGCTAAGTGCCTACACCAACTTATCAAATTTGCTTTCTCAAGGCTCATTGGCGAAGCAAGAACATGTAATGGCCTCCTACCTGATACAATCACAAGGATCAGGACCCCTAAGCTGTAGATATCAGCCTTCTCCATCAAGTATCCACATCCACTATACTCTGGTGCAACATAGCACAGAGTCCCTCTCATGCTTGTTGTGCTGCTTAACTCACGACTAAACACTTCCCCGCTCCTCATGTCACTTACAGCGGAACACACACTTTTTTTCTTCCAACCCCTTCTAAAGCTGAACTCCCCAGTTTGCTCCAACTCATTTTTGTTCTGCATCCCAAATTTCTTTTGCCTGCCAAAATGAAACTGGCGACCAAGATCAAAATGGGGAACTTTAACCCGTCTTTTCCACCTTGTTTCAACACCCTTTCGCTTATTCCCCTTCTTGCTAATCTCGTCCAAGTGCTCTTCTTTCCACCACTCTTTCATTTTCCTTTTCTTCCTCCTTCGATTCTTCCTAGCCTTCAGTTCTTTCTTCTCAGACACCTTGTCATGAAATTCAATAGCTGAATTTCGAAATTGAGATTCGTTTGCATCTTCCAATTTTTCCTGTGGAGTTGAATTACCCAATTCTGTTCTCCCAGGAGTACTTACCTTTTCCTCATCCCAATCCGGATTGGCCAAAGGGTCAATCTGGCTCCCAATCCACTCCATAACATAATCGTTACTACACAATTCACCACTCTCATCCTGTCTCCACCACCAATCCTTTCCCCACTGTTTTGTACCCAGAGAAGCGTCAAAAACTGATGAACAATTATTTTTCAACTCCTTGCTATGATCAAATCTATAAAGCTCATCATCATAGGGCACACATTTACAATTCCATTCATCTCTACCACAACCCACACCAGAAACCTGCTTCCCCTTCCCAGTCCCTGGTTTAGCATCAGTCTCACCAACGATGTCAGCATTGGAAGAGTTTAAGTTCAATCCTCTAACATTACAACAAGTTCTACTATTTTTTGATGAAGAAGAAGCTTGTAAAGCCAGAGAAAAGTCTACCTCATTACAACTCTCGACGGGAGTACCAATGGCAGGCGTCTCTGCAGTCAAATTCCCACAAAGCTCTTGACTCTTCCATAACTCTTGAGACTTTCCCAAGTCTTGGCTGAATGAATCAACTTCAAACTTACCTTCCACCTTCATCCTTGAAAGACCAAAATCTGAAATCTTGGCTCCAAAATCAACATCTAGCAAAACATTACTGGGCTTAAGATCTCCATGGATCACGGGCGGATCACATCCAAGGTGCAGAAACTCGAGTGCTTTGGAAACATCAAGAATGATACTAAACCTTCTTTCCCAACTCAGACTGAAATGCCCTTCTCCAAATAGCAATTCTTGCAAACTTTTGTTCGGCATATACTCATACACAAGAAGGCGATTGTTCTTTTCAACGCAATAGCCCAGTAGAGTAACTAGGAGAGGTGATCTTAAATTCCCAAGAATCTGCAACTCATTTTGGAATTCTCTCTCCGATTGTAAAGTGACAGTATCAAGTCTCTTGATGGCATGCAACTTTCCATCTCTTGAAATGCCTCTAAAAACAGTGCCAGAACCACCTTTGCCGATGGTGTTGCCATCATCAAAGCCATTGGTGGCAATCTTCAATTCTTTGTAGGAGAATCTTCGAAGCTTTAGAGGAGCACCAGAATCAAGTGGTAAAGTTCTTGAGCGGTTTACAAGGGAGTACCAAAGATGGTACAAAAAGTAAGCAATTGCAAAGGTTATTACCGCACTGGCTGAGACTGTTAGAACCAAGAACAGGGTTCTGGTGTTGGTGATAAAACTGGGTTTATGATGCTCAAATCCTTGAGACAGGGGCCTCGAAGGCATGGCTGTGCCGGTTGATTCTTTTGCTGGTTCTCAATGATTTTCCGCTTGAGAGACTCGGTTTTTCTGGGGGAGAAAATGAATAGAAATTCAATGTTTTTTCTTTGCTTTTTTATCTTTTATTTTTATTCGTGCGGGTCCAATGCAAGAGTTTGGTTTCGTTGGGTCTTCATTTCTCTGTTTTCTTCAGTTCTTGCAAATTGTATCCACTCGAATGCTGTGTGTTGCTTTACAGTTGGATAACCCACAAAAGAGGGAAAACAAATGATTGATCAAGTTGTTTAGCAGTCTAGTTATTTGTAAATTGAGACGATTCCAATTTTTAGGTGCAGTGGTGTTTGGTCAATGATATCTTCTTAAGGTCAATGCTATTCGTACCAACTAAACAAATTTTAGAAATACTTTTTGTAACCAATCATCTGATATGTTATCATTAATTGAGAACCGTTGTAAATAGAGTAATTGGCGATACATACGCTGGCTTTAAATATTTGGGGTGTAGCATTAGTAATTAGGAAATGAACATCAACAATAATACAACAGTGGAAAAGGATTGGAGTGGAGTGCGGTGGAGGGCCCAACGTGCTTTTGGCTAAAGGGTAAGGTGTCTTTTGCAGCAAACCCAAAGCAAAAGACAAAAGATGGAAGAAAATGGGAGGGGAGGGAGGGAACATGAGTTACAGTGTCAGGGAGAGGCAGTGGGTGGTGGTGATTCCTTTCATTGAAGGGATTTTGTCAAAAAGCTCCGCGTGGTGGTGAGAGTGAGACTTTCAAAAGGGTGACGACCCTTGGGGGGGGGGGTGGGGGGTGGGGTGGGGTCCAAAAGAGATGTGGAGCACCCCACCGAAGTTAACTCATAGGGGACACTAGTAAAATTTAGCTCATTTTAATTCCTTGCAATTGTAATTGTAATTGTAATTGTAATTGAGTGACTTAACTTCCCATATAATCTGCTTCTTTGCCCTCTGGAGACGACAGGGAAGTGACTGATTTGGGTGCAATTTTTTTTTAATTTAATTGAAATATCTTAAAGTTATAAAATCTCATAAATAAAACGTCACATAATTTTCATTTTTTTTTCCAATTAAAAAGTGCACACAAATTGATGAACTATTATATTATAGAGTTATACAAAGGGTTCTAGACTATCAATTCGAGTTTATGATACAATGATCAATGATAGAAGGTTTTTTTTTAACAAAAAAAAAATGAAGGGGAAAAAAAAAAGAGTTGATAGAAAACTATTAAAAAAAAGCAAGATTTATAATTATATAATTTTTATTGATTTAAAGAAAATATATAGTCGGAAGTTTAGATAAGTGATGTAATGAGCAATAAGTGAAAGGAAAATTTCTATATTATTAATTAATTTAGTGAATAACATTTATTAACGAACAATGATCATTGTGAGGCCAGTAAGAATCAGTCATTGCATTTCTCAATTATAGTTAGCCTACACCAGAGGTTGACTCTAAGTCCTTTACACTAGTTGTGCTAATTGTGGATATATTGATAGGTTATATTGAGAATCATGTGTCATACTTCTATGTTATTTGTAGATGATGTCGTGTCGACGAAGTTAAAAGTATGAAAAGATGTACTAGAATTTAAAAACTTTAAGTTAAGTGATAAAAAAATAAAATATACGCATTATAATTTTGATAAGGATAGGGGTATAATAGAGCGGCTGTTAAATTAGATAACATAGAAGTCTCTTAACGTCATCAACTCCGCCACAATTTAGGGAGATGGTAATGTTAAGAAAAGAAGATGATTTAACGGAGAATGAACAACCGCTGAAGGTTAACTTTAATTAAACATGAGAAGTTGCCAAATGTTTGCTACTCTTGCAGTTGCTTGGGTCACGTAAAAAAGTATTGTGATTCCACATATAAAGATGAGGCGGAGATGACAACCCATCTCTTTCAACTTTTACCTTATGGTGTAAATTTGCGTGCTTCTGCGATTAAAAGAAATGGCATCAAGTTGGAGCCAGGGGAAATAAAATACAGTTGGAAGAAGGGACACTGCGAATCATAGGGTTGGGTGCAAATTGCTTATCTTTTTTATGCTTGTTTTAAAGATCACAGTATACACAATAATTTAAAAAATATTTGAAATATTATATAAATTTAGTATTTAATTCAAACATTCCAAAACTCTTATAAACAAATAAATATAGAAATAAATAATTTTAAGTATTCAGTTTAGTGGATTGATTAAAAATTTTTACCAAAAATTAATTTTCTAGAGTAAAAACTCTTATACTCGTCCAGTTGACCATATTGATTGGTTTGGTCGACTAGACAAAACTAATTGCTTAAAAGGCAACCTTTTATTATTTATACTTTTTCTTGTTCTAAATGGAGTCAAACTATTAAAGTTTTTTATAACTTTTTATCTCTTTTCTTTGTGTTATCTAATCAATATGTTGAGTAAATTGATTTAAAATTTTTATCAACGTCAAGAGTAAATTATTATTTTTATATATTTTTTTTCCTTTTTATATCACTTTTTTTTCAAAAAATAATATAAAAAAAGTTTTTTCCTACTTCTCTTGAAAGATGTTCATGGTTTTTTTGAACTAAATAATAATGAAAATATTGAGTTATACCAAGAAATAAAAGGCTAGAAGGGTAATGAAAAGACTTTGAGAGCATAACCAAGGATAAAATAAGAGTTTCAAAGGTTGTTTTTATATGCATAAAGTGCATAGTCCAATTTTGATGACCAATTCTTTTTAAAGTAGTTACAGTCTTTTAAAAAAAAATTAAATTCTTATTTGAAATTTTTATTTGGCCATTAGTTTAGAGATGATATAAGTAACTATTTTATGTGTAACATGATATTTGCTCAAACAATTTTCAAAATGTTTGTTGCAAAAGTATTTTTCTCATTACTAATAATTGTCCTAGGTGTTCCAAACCTTATAAAATATATTACTTTAAGGACTTGAAAACAACCCTAGCATTAAAAAAAGAACCCACAAAATATATGCCCCAAACATCTAATAATTCAATAACAAGAATATTGTTCAAAGACATCTCATTTCTTTTAGAAATATTTTAGTCGTTTGACATGATCACAAGATACTACAAAGCATGAACATCTTTAAAAAGAAAAGGTAAATAAAAACTTGATTGAAGAACCTTTGAAGCCATTTTGGTAACATAAATGTGCTTAACAACCTCTTGATTATGGCAATGATAGAGAATGGTTGTCATTCCCTCCTTAGATACACATTTTTTGATAATCTAATTTACATAAAGTTTATACAAGTATGGGTTCTTCCAAAAGTAGTATTTAACATCATACAATTTTTTTTTCTTTTGTTGATGAGATAGATTAAGGAAAAAAACTTACTTGCCAAATAATTTACAAAATTAGCATACCAAGGGAGCAATATAATTTAAATAGAATAAGGATACTTATTTGAAATTCTTCTCGGATAAATTCTTACTTAACTTCTTTAAATTAAGGACTTTAAGGTTTGACAAGTGGTTAGCCACTAAATTTTCAATCTTTTTTTTTATTTCTTATCTTTGTGTCAAATTTTTGTAACAATAGAATTCATCTGATAAGTCTAGGCTTAGCAAGTAAATACTTGAAAATAAACTGGTTAATATAAATAATAACCTTAACCAAATGAAATAAGACCAAAATTTATCAAAAAAAAATACAACTACCAAAATCTCCTTTTAAGTTATGACATAATTCTCTTTTCTTTTCTTTGTCCTAAAGGAGCTCCCATTACAGTATCACTTACATCACACATAAACTTAAATGGTAACTCAATCTAATGCCACCATAATAAGTGCATTCATTAACTTATCCTTCTTTAATGTATTGAAAATATACAAACATTCATCAGAAAAATAAAATGGAGCATCTTTAACAAAAGATTGGATAAGGGTTTTATAATTTACAAAATGTTCTTGATGAATTATCTATAAAATCTTATATGGCCTAGAAGCTTATCATTGCTTTCACTAAACTTAGTAGAGGTAATTTTTCAATACCCTTATGGGAAACCTTATGGCTTAGGATTATTCCTTCATGTACCATAAAATGATTTTTTTTCCTCAATTCAAAACAAAGTTTGTTTCCTCACATCTCTACATTACCAAATCAAAATTATGCAAACAATCATAAAAAAAAAAGGAACCACAAACTAAAAAACCATCCATAAAAATTTTAATGAATTTTTCAACCATATTAGAAAAAATAGCATCATAAATCTTTCAAAAGTAGTAAATGCATTATACAAACCAAAAAGCATTCTTTTGTATACAAAAGTTTCATAAGGACAAGTAAAGGTAATTTTCTCTTGGTCCTTAGGTGTAATAAGAATTTGATCATATAGTTTTTTCTTGGTATTTAAGTACAATAAGAATTTGATTATAACCTAAATACTCATCTAAGAAGCAACATAATTCATAATTGGCAAGTGTTTCTATTGTTTGATTAATAAAAAGTAAAGGAAATTATTTTTTCTAATGGCTTCATTCAACTTTTTATAATCCATACAAACCCACCAATCAATCATTTTCCTAGTTTGATTATTCTTGACAATAGTCATACCTCCCTTTTTAGTTACTACTTGAATTAGACTTACTTATCAGCTATTAAAAATATGATAGATTATACTAACACCTAGCAATTTAATCACTTTAGCTTTTACCATATTTTGCATGCTTAGGTTTAAACTTTTTGGGGGTTGAACTGTGGGTTTATAACCCTTCACCATTATAATTCTATGTATATAGATTAAAGGGTTGATCCTTTGATGTTAGCTATTGTCCATTTTAAAACTTTCTTATGCTTCTTCAAAACTCTGAGGAGTTTTTACTTCATCAAATCTATTAAAGATGAAAAAATAATCATAAGCAAAGAGGAACAATCTTTATAAATATATATTTTAAATTAAAAGGTAAAGATTTAAGTTTAAGTGTAAAAAACTCCTCAATTTAAAGCTTTAACAAAAAAGCTTAGGATTTGTCAATAGTTGTAGCTTTTAACTCTTTGGTTCTTATGTATGGTGAAATTGCCTCTAACTAGCACTATATTTTACATTCTCATTTTGAATTGTAATACTCTTTAATTGAACAATATAAACTTTAAGTGAGTTCTCTAGTTAGTCTTCCTGAAAGAACTCATCAACTTCATTATCGATAGTATCACTTATGAAACAAGTATTATCATTGGATGTATATTTAATGGCTTTAAAAATATTAAAGGCAACCTCTTCATCTTGTATTTTAAGGTTAGCTTTTTTTGTTGTATATTAATCAATATTCTATCTATAGCTAGAAAAGGTCTCCTTAAAATAAGAGGTATCTCGTAACCCTCTCCTATGTCCAAAACAATGAAATCTATAGGAAAAATAAACTTATCAACCTTTACTAGTACATTTTCCACTACACGTCTTAGATGTTGGACAAACTTATCTACCAACTAAAGAAATATAATGCTAAGATTTATTTCACAAAGTCCTAATTTTTGGAAAAATAGAAAAGTCATCAAATTAATACTTGCTCCGAAATCACATAAATTCTTATTAAGATGAGAACTACCAATAATATACGGAATAAAAAAACTCCTTGGATTTTATATTTTAAAAATATTTTATGGTAGCTTATTATATAAGATTACATAGCACTCTTAATTCAACTTTAGTGTCTCAAACTCTTCTAATTTTCATTTATTTGTTAAAATTTCTTTCAAGAATTTTGCATAACTAGAGATTTGAACTAAAGTATTTACAAAAGTAATGTTAATGTGAAATTTTTTAAAAACATCATGGCATCTAGAGAATTGTTTATCTATTTGATACTGCTTCAATCTTAGAGGAAAAAGAATATGAAAAACATAATGTTTGACATTAGGCCATAAAAAATCCTTTTTCGTTATTCCTTAATACCATCTTTAGCTTTTTTTTACTTTTATTATTAGGTCTTACTCTTTATCTTTCTTTGAATGCTCATGGTCTTAAGGTGTCTTCTCTTTTAGGTTGCAACCTTGCTCTTTTCAAACTTTTTCAAACTTTTTTTTAATTCTTCAAGGTTATTGCTTTCAACTATTTCCTCAAAAAAACTCTTTATGTTGTTAGCAAAAGACCATAGGTTCTTTTAGAAAGCATATTAGTTAGTTACCTATTTGTGACTCCAAGTTTTTGATTGAAACTTCTTGGTTTTAGAATCTAATTTCAATAATGGATATAAATCTTATCATCATCTCCTCCAAATTAAACTTCTTTTCTTAAGGTGGGAATTTTGGAGGTGGAAACTTTATTAGGTTATTATTACTTCATAAAAAGTTAAAATGATTATACCAACTATGATTGTATATATTAGAGATTCAAATTGCCAATAAACCTTGTCATGACAGTCTCTTGGTCTTCCTCTATATTAGCTCTAATGATGGTTATCTTCATCTCCTTATAATAGTCCTTCATACTTATGAACCCTTGAAATAGCCCTTGCAACTTTCTATGCAAGTTTCTATAGTAATAGCTTGACATAAATCTCTTATGCATTACCAATTTCATCTCTTCCCATGATTGAATTAGCCTTTCACCATTCCTCCTCTTATTTATCACTAATTGATCCCATCAAATACTTACATAATCAATGAATTCCACAGTTGCCAACTTTACCTTTTTTCTTCAGAATAATTATAACAATCAAATATATGCTCAACTTTTCTTTCCTACTTTAAATAAAGCTTGAGATCATTCTTCCCTTGAAAAGTTAGAATCTTCATCTCTATATTGCCCAAATTGCTATCTTTTCTGGAAACAACCTTTTTTCCTTTTCTTAAGCTTGATTCTTTATAATTTGATTCTTCTTAGTCTTCTTCCTCAATCACACGTCTCCTAAAAAATTTGGATTTGCTAGGTACTTGTAAATCATCCAACTTGGCATTTATCATCTAAAATTGCTTGGTAACAGCCTTTATCAAAAACTTCATGTCTATATCGTGTTGTTCTCATTTACTATTCATATTTACAACGTGCAAAAAAAATTAGTAATTAAAAGAAATTTATTCCTCACACACTCCTTCATGTGTTTGCCCTTAAATTATCACTCGTGTTTCACTTAATTTTGGCTTTTCTTGAAGATAATCTTACCACTCTTGCCTTTTTCCCACTCAATCCAACCCCCTTTATATTCTTAAAACCCTCTAGATGAACGATCATAAAGAGCAATCCGTTAGATGGTAACAAGCCTTAAAATTAAAACTTTTTAAAGAAAAAATTCAAGATATTTTTTTTAGGCTTGAAAAAATTAAAATCAAATATGTAACCTTATAAACATTCACAATAAGTTACAAGAATCAGGATGCACTACTTAGCTGAAACATAACTTCTTTATCTTCCATTTTTTTTTAATCAAACACCAATAAAGTGAACATAACTTCAAAAGCAAGAAACTATTCAAAACAAACAAAAAGAACTAAGCAAAGAAACACAAGGAATAAATAAAGCATAAAGAAAAGTACTAGATAATGATAAATAAAAGATACGTAACTTATTTCTAAAAATAAGGCTCTTATACCAAATGATAAAGAACCTATTATGCAACCTGGTCTAAGAACCCTCAAATCAAATTGTTATGCCTACCCCCAAAAAACTAGGAAACAAGTTGGATTAATCATATTAGAACTTTAAGGAAACTAAGTCTTAAACATCTCATTCTTAAGATGCCACAAAGGTTGATTATTCCTTTGATAAATCGAGATAATATATTTTTTCAAGATCACAAGAAAGCAAAGCAAAGCTTGCTGGCAAAAAAAAAATCCCTCAATATTATTCATCCTCGTTTGACATAGTTATAGTCTTTATATAAATATGTAAAACATCATAATCTTATAAGAAAAAGATGTTTCTTATCATATTTACATAGGAAAGAAAAATTTAACGAATGATAAATTATGATCAATTGAATAAAGAGATGCAAAACAAAGGAAGTAATGAGAAGAATGCAATAGATTTTAGAGTGAAGAAGTAACATTTCAATCTAATTGATGATCTTTATATATATATATATATAGACACACGCATATAAATGAACAATGGATATGCAGAATAAACAAAAGAAAAATAAAGGATAGATAAAACCTTATTTGAAGTACCTGACTTTAATACCAAATAATGGGAACCTCAAGCTTAGTTAAGCTTAAAACTCGATTACATAAAATTAGAACATTAAGAAAATATTTAAATTAATGAAGGAGAACTTGACCTTAATCAAACTTATTGATTAGAACCAAAGCTTTGATGAATTAGGTTACCACAAGATGCCTTGGTAAAACCAAAATAAGTTATTAATAAAAAACTAAAAGGAAATTCTCACAAAATGAAGAAAAACACTCTAATTGTATTATCCATCATTTACAGATTATAGCCCCTTATATAGACATCAAAACTAATGAATCCTATAAGGAAAAAGACATTCCCCCTTATTTCTTACCATAACTAATTAGAAAACAACTCAAAGTTGAAAATTCAAATCCTTTTTCTAAATTGAAAAGTAGAAACCCTAGTTAATAACATGACATATGTCACAACTTATAAGCTTATTAAAACAGATGAACATTAGGCCCTACTACATATGTGAACTTAAATAAAATGAAATAAATCAAAGCCCAATTTAATTACAAGAATATGGACACAAATTTAATAAAGCCCTAAATGTAGATCAAACCCTATATACATCTTAAGCATGTATATTAGACTCCAATTGATTACAAACATACAGACCAAGTTGTTTGAATCTATCCAAGCCTTATTATTTATATGTTAACCATATTCCATCCTTAACCACATATAAATAGGTGATTAATCTTGACAATGCATTTGATTCATCTAAAGTAGCTTCATTTGCTTACATTTCCATTATTAACCTTTGTAAAACTTCCTTCATATGTTTAGACCTTACTTTAGCCATTGTGGACATCCTAATCTCTATTAAAGAAAGAGAGAGAATGGTGGAGTGTAAAAAGGGAAAGATGCTCAAACTTCAAAGAGGAACAAGAAGTGAGCAGTAATTAACATCCTTTATAGTTGTCACCATTTTCTCAAGTAGCAATGGCAAATGGAAAATGGTATCGCCATTATTGATGACATTACTATGTTCACTTCCTTTTCCTTTTATGGGATATATATATATATATATATATATATTTATAACTATAATTAAATTTTAATTTTTTATATTTTTATTTAAACTAAACTCATCATTTTTAAAGAAAATTTTCAAATTTATTTATTAATTAAATAAAAATTATTAATGATTTGATTACTTTTCATCTAAAGAAATAAATTTGAAAAACAAATAAAGATATAGAACTTCAATAAAAATATAAAAAAAATTAAAATTTTAATTATAAAGATTTAAAATTTATTTATTGTGCATATCTTTTCTTTTTGGCTAATTGAAATTAAGAATGAATAATGAAGAAAGAGAACCCTTTCCTATTTATTATTTCTTTTTTCCATTTAACAACTCTATCTTTTTCAATATATATATTATTTTTACCAAATTTAGATCTTTAAATTGTAGATTATAATACAAATCTTATGTAGTTATAAGATAATTAACAAACAAATTTAATATTTTAAGAGACAAAAGACACAAAAGTATTTAAAATTATAAAAATTGATGTGTATTTATAAGCTATGTACATGCCTTGACCTGGAAAAAGACCCACTCGTTGGGTTACTAACCCAATAATCATCACTTGTTTTAAATCTTTAAACCTTAATAATTGATTTAAATCATAAATTATAACATAAATCTTATGTAGTTATAAGATAATTAACACACAAATTTAATATTTTAAGAGACAAAAGACACGAAAGTATTCAAAATTATAAAAATTGATGTATATTTATAAGTTATATACATGTCTTGACCCGGAAAAGGACCCACTTGCTAGGTTACTAACCCAACAATCATCACCTTCTTTAGATCTTTAAATCTCAATAATTGATTTAAATCATAGATTATAACACAAATCTTATGTAGTTAGAGGATAATTAACACACAAATTTAATGTTTTAAGAGACAAAAGACATAAAAGTATTCAAAATTATAAAAATTTATGTGTATTTATAAGCTATGTACATGTCTTGACATGGTCAAGAACCTACGTTAGGTTACTAACCTGACAATCATCACCTGCTTTAGATATTTAAACCTTAATAATTGATTTAAATTGTAGGTTATAACACAAATATTATGTAGTTATAGGATAATTAACACACAAATTTAATGTTTTAAGAGACAAAAGACACAAAAGTATTCAAAATTATAAAAATTGATGTGTAGTTATAAGCTATGTACATACCTTGACCTAGAAAAGGACCCACTCGCTCGGTTACTAACTCGACAATCATCACTTGCTTTAAATCTTTAAACCTTAATAATTAATTTAAATCATAAATTATAACATAAATCTTATATACTTATAGGATAATTAACACACAAATTTAATGTTTTAAGAGACAAAAGACACAAAAGTATTCAAAATTATAAAAATTGATGTGTATTTATAAGCTATGTACATGTCTTGACCCAGAAAAAGACCCACTCGCTTGGTTACTAACTCGACAATCATCACCTGCTTTAAATCTTTAAACCTTAATAATTAATTTAAATTGTAAATTATAACACAAATCTTATGTAATTATAGGGTAATTAACACACAAATTTAATGTTTTAATAAATAAAAGATAGGAAAGTATTCAAAATTATAAAAATTTATGTATATTTATAAGTTATGTAGATGTCTTGACCTAAAAAAGGACCTACTTACTGAGTTACTAACTCAACAATTATCACCTGCTTTAGATCTTTTAAACCTCAATAATTGATTTAAATTGTAAATTATAACATAAATCTTATGTAATTATCAGATAATTAACACAAATTTAATGTTTTAAGAGACAAAAGATACAAAAGTATTCAAAATTATAAAAATTTATGTATATTTATAAGTTATATACATGTCTTGATCCGGAGAGAGACTCACTCATTGGGTTACTAACCCGATAATCATCACTACTCGATGGTAATATTTTTTTTAAAAAAAATTAATTAATATCTTTATATCTAGTAAAAGTAAATAAAATATATTAAAATAAAATTTAATTATTATATATACATGTTTTTTCACTGAAATATTATAATCATTGAAAATGTTAAAACAAAAGAAATAAAAATTTTAAACAAAATCCATCCCATTTATTAGGCTAATATAATCGAATTGGGTCGAACAATTTTTTTCAAATTGACGATTTCATCTAGTTTTTTAAGCAAGTTGGATGAGATACAAGGTCGAATAATCAATTTTTCAATTAGATCTAATCTGAGTTTTAATATTATGACTATGTAGTTTAACATAGCTTTTAGACGGGAGAAAAAAAAAACACAAAACAAAACAAAGAGGAAATGAGACCAAAACCATTTGTTTCTGCATTTTAAAATAATACACTTGTAATACCAACTAACTTTCTTGTAAATAAAAATCATTATTAACCAGAAAAAAAAAGGCCAAAATCATAATTGAAATAAGAGGAAAACAGCATGAATGAAATAAACAGTAATTTTCTTTATATGACACTTAAACTACTGGCAAATGCGGCAGTAAGTGCATGAGTTATCCATCTCCTTGTCTAAATCCTGAACAGCATATTGGTGGGGCCCCCTAATCTCCACGGCTTTATCCTTAAACACCTGTCCACACAAAACACAATTACGGAGGAAGAAGTAGAAGAAATTGAGAATACTGTTACAGAGATGTGGGCAATCAATAACAAAACATCGGCGGAAGTGCAAATGATAATAGCAATGAAAGGGCATCCAGGCACGGGCAAGAGCACTTTAGCCCACTCCCTAGCTTCGTCCCTCCGCATCCCTCTCATAGACAAAGACGATGTGCGTGACCCCACTTTTTCTCTCCAAAGCTACCTTTCTCCACCACCCGACAACGCCGCCGCAACGGCTTCCAAACTCCTCAACGACCTGTCCTACCATGTCATCTGGCAAATCGCCCAGACTCAGCTCTGTCTCGGTCTCAGTGTGATCATCGATTCTCCGCTTTCTCGTCGGTCTCACCTCGACCGCTTGCTCCGCTTGGCATCGCTTACCGGTGCGTGTCTGGTGATTGTTGAATGTAAGCCTTCGGATGAGGCCGAATGGCGTCGAAGGCTCGAGCAACGTGGCGGCAGCAGCAGCACGGCGGATGATCAGGGGCAGCGAGGAGCAGCTGGAGGCTGGCACAAGCCTTCTACGTGGCAAGAGCTTGAGAGACTGGTAAAAGGGTACGGTGGGTGCACCGATTACGATGTTGGCGACGTACCCAAGTTGGTGGTGGACACTACCGCTCCTATTGGGTTGGATGAGATTACTTCCACGGTGAAGGAATTCCTCTCCTCTCTTTCTCGTCTTCATAATTAATAAATTCGGCTGTTTCCTCTACTTGATCACTCACTCTATATATATATATATATATATACAAAATACTACATATTAAAAACATTTATCAGACACTATTATATATTTTAATTAATAAATAATTAAAGACAGATAAAAAAAAAGGTTCAAATATATTCAATAATAATAAAATTGTAGGATACTATTTTTGTTTACTTAATTTAAAAACAAAAAGAAAATAAAAAAGATTCTGTATTTTGTTTTGTGTATTTAAGAAAACTCGCGAGCAAAAAATTTACATGTTTTGATGCTTTCACTTTTTGCATGCTGATTAGAGTCACTTTGATTGGATTGGATGTTAACCGGACTGCCATCCAAAGATTTGATGGTACTATTAAGGGTTCCGGCGCTGTTAAGCATCATGAATCCCATTTTCCATTTAATCGTTTATAAGCCTCAACAATTTCTAGTAAGGAAATGCGTTAAAATCGCATACCAAAAAAAAAAAAAAAATTTATCATTAAATTTAGACTAAAAAATAATTTGGATGCATTGAAAAAATTGACCAATTAATATATTTATAATTTTATTTGTTTTAATAAATTTAGTTCGTTGATTTTTTTTGTATGTAATATAGTTTGTCATTAACCAATATTAATTGATTTTATTGACATATATACACTTTATATATGTACGTTAAAAAAAAATGCATAAAAAGTTTTCTAGCTATGGTTTTCTCTCCTCCTCCTTTATTGGTTGAAAAGAAATTCCAACACAATCACGAAAGCCTATAAAATTTCTGTCATTATGTCATGGTAGAAACGCCCTTTTAGCCAAAATGATGCCAAGCTTAATCTAACCAATGGACGAAAATGTAATTATTCGTTTTTATAACCTACACTATTATTGTAATATAAATTTCAGCTAAAAAAAATATTTATTATAACAAACCAAAAACGAAATGTCATAATTAGTTATTTTATTACTTAACAGTGATAGGTGTTGTCAATATAATTAGACACTATATATTTGTATTTATTTATTAGTAATAATGATCAACGATCAGTGGTAATAAAAAGCAACAGTAATCAGTAACCGAAGCCACTTACAATCTTTTTTCAGTGGGAGTGCAGTACCCCTTTTTCTTCTTCATCATCCATATTGAGCAGCAATGGTACGGGTTTTTTTTCTTTCTTTCTTTTTTGCATATAATCCTGCTACGGTCTTGATCAACTGTCCTGCCAACAATCAGAAAAAGAAATCAAGATCAACGAAAAGAGATTCCGCAACATCGAAAATTGAAGAAAAATGAAGACAATGCAACATTTGCACTAGGGCCGTACATGATTATGTACACGCCCAAAAAAATAGTGTTCAGTAAGAGAAGTCCCGTCAATTTCCCAACGATGAGTCCTGGGCTAAGGGGGTTGATGACGGAGATCTATAAAGATAAAATGGAAAACTGGGATTGGAGGTACCTTCCCGCGTTGGCATGCATTTCGACATCTAAATTAGCAGTAAGATGTGAAAAATGAGAGCATAACGGTATGGTATGTGAGATCAAGGAATGACTTACCTTCTCCCGTGACTCTGCGGGCTTCATCTAAGATCTAATGAATGGGTTTTGAATGTTGGCCTGCTGCTGGGTGATTGGGTTTTTGAGGCCCCGTTTAATCTTGACAAAATTTTCAGAAAACAAGTGATCAAATCTAGCAAAAGCAACTTAAATCGGATGGTTTTGAACAAGAACTAAAAGGGACTGGACCTGAAATCTTGACCAAATTGGAACCGATTCTTTTGCAATTTGGTTGTGATTCCCCTTAGCTTTGGAACTGAAATCAAAGCCAAGCCGAACCGAACAGAGGACATGCCTAATTGCTTTAAAAAGCTGCATCTCGCACAAGTTATAACTCTTTTTTATAAGTAATGCTTTTGTTATGTAATTTGTAAAATAAATAATCCAAATTTATTAAATGGACCCCGGTACATCAACATGGAAGCCCTCTTAACATTTAGTTTTCGTGATTTCATTAGGTTAAGTATCTACTCTGAATACACAATAGAACCAAAATGACTTAAAAATTAATTATTTGTTAAAGAAATAATTGCATCACATTTCGCTTTAAAAGTCTATTAGAATACTTTATCTCATCAAAGAAAATAATTTGTCAAAACTTTATTTCGCATGTCATGATCGAGAAGAACAAAAATTGAAAATTTCTAACTCTTATTTAAGGTTATTAAGACCATTGTCATTAGCTTGGCTTGTGGAGCAACTTGGTTAGTATCAATATCTTCAAGCCATGCTAACCATCAAATAATGTCCAAATGCTACTAATTAGGAGCCGAAAATCTTGACATTAAAAGTCTTGCAAAAAAGGCAAGAGCCATTATTTAGGTTACTATAAGTTAAGTGTCCTAAGCATATGTATAAAATAACTCATGAGTTCCCTTCTCCTTGTGACTAAAAATAAGGTTTCAATCTGACAAAATAAAGTGAGAGTAAAATGAAATTTTTGAGATGCAAGAAGTTTGTTTAGAATTTTTGAGGTCTAACATATTACCTAGAAAAAAAAATGTATATATTTATTGTACAAATTGTGTAAAAATTATATAATTTTATTACTTGAAATTGAACTACACACTATTTGAAGTTAAACGTAAATTCATTTTTTTCTGCAGAAAAGAAAAAATTAAAAATTTAAAAAAATCTGCACAAAACTAATTTAGATTTAAACTCAAATTTTGTAAGCATTTGAAGGAGGATTTGAATTCAATTTCTCTCAATTCAATGAAATTAAACGAATATAAAAAGAGAATTATAAAGAATTTTAAAATACCAAAAAAAAAGTTATCCAAGTTAAATTAATTATTATAGAATTCGGACATAATAGATTAATTAAGAAAGAAAAGTTTGTGGGACAAGAAAATCTAATCCAAATAGACATAGGTCAAGTTATTCTACAATTTGACTTAATTAGGGAAAAAAGACTATAGTGGGTCATTTTTAATTTCCTCTAAATTTTGATTTGTCTAAAATAATTCCTTTTTATACTTATTTATAGAATAATACAAGAATGAGGTCCTTTGGGATAAGGTCATGGTGGAAATTAAAGAACTTATAGGTTAAGTCTTGGACATCCTATGAAAATTAGAGGTGATAATTCTAAGTTTTAGATAAATTTTAAAAAAAATTAAAATCTCTGTTATTATTAGATTATGAATATCAGTTTTATTATTTATGCTTCAAGTCAATATTTTTTTTAAATATAAAATTATAAAATGAGAAATTAATCTCAATGAGATGTTGCATCTCATTAGTAAGGACACATTTTTACGGGCAGTGTTTTAGTTTTGTAGTTAGTGAAATAATATTCCAAATTTAATCAATTACATTTTCATAAAAACTCTTTTTGGATCAACAGCTTTCACAATTTCCTTTGGTTAAATAATTATGTCAAATGTACAAAAGAACAAGAATGAAAAAAAAAAAAAATTAAGAGTAATAACTTGTTAAAGAAATTATAGTTAAGTCATGAGTTCATCTTTTTTGACAATTGAAGATAAATTTTGAATTTAATTAAAGATATTGGGTGTAAATTTTTGTTTTAATTAATTTCTTTTTAATGATGTATAAAGTGAAAGTAAAGTAAAAATCTTTATGATGAAATAAACTTATTTTATAAGTTAAAGTAAATTCTAAAAAAATAAAAATTTATAACTAAATTCAATAGTTAATTTCAGAATAATAATGATAATAAATAAAATGGAGAAAAATATATACAATTTTTGAAAATATAGTTAATTGCCACAAAAACCCATATAAAAAAGAATTATAAAGAAACTTGAAAAAGAACAAAAATAGTTTTCCTAGATCAGATATCATTTACATGGGTCTTTCTACATAGTAAAATATAAGATGTCATATACGAGGTTAGTGCTAAGAATCTGCAATGCCCCCACATGTTTTCCATCAAGATTTCTGCTTTTATACTTCTGAGTTCAATTTTTTGGGAACACTTTGTACCCTATGAACGGTCTTAGAAGTAAAGAATAAACTAACCCATTTGACTCTAATTAACATTTTGATCAATTAGGAAGAGACCCAAGACTTTTTGTTTTTGTTTTTTTTTTATTGTTAACAATGAAGTGCAGATCACCGCAGGGGTGTTACTGCACCGATATAACAGTTACTTTTGTTGTCATAATGTGAAAGTGATGCTTCTCATTTGGTCTACCTTTTAAGACACGGCATGTAGAGCTTAGTCTGAGATTACAAGATTTACTCCTTTTCATGTGTTGTTATATGTATATATGTGCCTCAGAAATTAGAATGTTGTGTGCAAAAATTAAAGGTACTATTTCAGGTCTTTCTTTTCGTGCTTGTTAATGTGCATGACAATGGAGTTATAGTTCACCAGGAAACATGTGTTGTGGATTCTGATCAATTTAATATGCTTGAGTGGGAATGAGCGTTACCCAGAGGAAGAGAGGTTGGATTTATTAAGTATCATGGGCTACTTCGAGTAAAATTGGGTGAGGACAGAGCTTGTGCTTTCTTCCTGGATTGATAATTTGGCATCTGACTGCTGCTGCTGGGAACGAGTTAAGTTTAGTAGCAACACAGGCCGAGTGGTTGAACTCTTTCGAGGAGTTGCACAATCTAGATGTCCTTGTTTCATGAAAGAATTTGGCTTCTAAATGTGTCCTTGTTTCTTCCTTTCGAGGAGTTGCACAATCTAGACTTGCATCAGAATGGGTTTGCCGATTGCTGCCAGAATCATGGAACATATTGGACTTCTTTACCTTCCCTTCTTCACCTCTTGTTTTTATGCGCACAGAGGGTGCCAAAACCTACACAGACTTGCAAATATAGCTAAGTTAGCTTCTATTACATAAAATATTTTTGAGTTAAAAGTTGGTTTAATGTCTTAACTGGGGAAGTTATAATTATACGTTAGTAAGTTCAAATGTTTCTAAGATTAATTTGTTTCTATTGTGAATGTATGAATGAAAAAATAGTTATTGCAAATGGAAAAAATATAATTATTTTGTATTTATTTAAAAAATTTGTTGTATAATCAAAAATATTATTCTAATATGTTTTGAGAAAATTTCAAATTTGAAGAAAAAAGAAAATATTATACAATATTTAAGTGAAATCACTTATGTGAAAATTTTAAATCTAAGTTATAATATATTTGAAGGATATTTTCTAGTTAAAGGTACTTGAGATACGTACATAAATAGAAGTTACATAAATCGGTCTTATGATAAGAAAAATAAAAAAGAAAATAATCTAAACTGTCATTGTTTATATCCATGTGACTTTTCCACCAATAGTTTTTTATTTTTTTCCGTTGCATACAACACAAAGCCAAAAATTGACTTTTATACAGCTTATGAATGCTTTGGCCTTAAAATGTTTTTTTTTACTATATTATCGAATATTCTAATAGTGAAAAAATGTACAAAATTATTATTCATTAATTGATTTTTTAATAAAAATATTATTCAAGAATATTTTAACCTGACTAATTAAGAAATTTTAATATTTTTTTATTTTTTAAATTCAAATTTATTACATTAATGGTAATGCACAAATGATGATAATAATCTTTGATAATTCTATAATATTATTTAATACTTCTTTTTATGTGATGATGACATTGAATATTGGAAATATATTTTTTTTGTTCGGTAAAATTCCAACATTAATTGGAATTTTGTCCAATTTGATAATTTTTTATCTACGAGGAAATAATTTGAGTGGTTTGCTACCAAAAGAACTCTATCGATTGAATGGACTAAGCATATTGGATCCCTCACATAACTTTTTTTTTTTTTTTGAACCAATACCAAGTTGTTTTAGTAAGCACATTTGATTTTGCACAGGTTGGTGAGGGGTTGGACTTATCTTTCTACTTTTCCTATAGTTTTCTTTGTGGAATAGCCTCAAGTTGGTAAATTAAGCATCAAACTATTTATGGTAAAAGGAATATTTGTTTTCTTTATGGAATAGCCTCAAGTTGATTAGATGACAAAAACTATATCCAAAATGTATAGAGGCAGGCTTTTTGAATTGATGTATGAATTGAATTTGTCATGTGCTTAACTAACAAGGAAAATAATGACATAAAACTTAATGGTAAAACATTCATACAGACTTCAATAGGTACTTTTCCAATGATGACATCAACCTCTGTGTTTGTCACCGATTTACTAGCCTGTGTAGCTATTAAGGACTTGTGGCATTTTTTTCAACAATGAGGAAGGATTGTTGAGATGGTGCTTCCGATGAAAAGATCTAAGGTGGGTCATCGATTTGGATTTGTCAAGTTTGATAATCATTAGGACACTATTGATATCGCAAGGTAGCTGAACAAAGGATGATTGTTTAAACACCACTTGGGCATCCAAATTGGGAGCTATCCCAATCCATGATTAGACATACCTCCTTATGGACTTGATGGGATAGTAGTCATCTAACAAGGACTGTTGTCATAAGGTCAATCTTTTCACTCAAATTTTTGGCCTTGTGACTTAGTTTTAACCAATTTATCACACACAAGGCACAATAGCACTTACAGGAATCACTTCACAACTTTTATTACTTTACTTAAAGTACACAAAGAATGTTAAGACCTCTCTTACAAGTGTTCTCTCCATACTTTTTGGTATGACCCTTAATTGCCACATTACAAATATTTATAGTGTTGATAGTTGACACCCATAACTATTTAGGGACATACATGACTTGGCTACTAAGCCAATTATGTATAGTGAGACTCCTCCTTTTGGGGTAACTCCCTCATTATCTCACAAAAGCATGCTTCTCCATTCAAGGAAAGATTGACACCTCATCAAATATTTGTTCAGCCACCTTTTAAAACCACCCATATTCTCCTTTTTTTTTTTTTTTTAAAAAAAAAAAGTTTATAACACACACACGTGACTTGGATAGGGCTTCTAAAAGGCTCTCATTTCTGCCACCATTCCCTTCCCACGTTTTAGTGGGAGATAAACACTTATGATCTCCTCTTTTTACGGTATGTGGGAATCTTATTGGGCATGGTTTGCACCACTAGCCCTTGATGTGTCAACTAGCAATAATTATTCTTAGTTTAATGTTAGCCTAAGCCCATAGCCTAATGCTAACATCATTGCCATAACCAACCCTTAGAGCATAAAGTTAGGTTTTGCTAACTTAAGAGACATGCACCACCCCCCCTGAAGGGCATTAGGGACTCTGGTTATTTGGTAAGAGAAGATATTAATGTGTTTAATTGGTCATACCTAACTTCAACATATTATTGGCCTCCAAATATCAATATGTCTGAGTGGTCACACAATATGCTGGTTGGTTGCTAATGCATGATGTCATATTGCTGCCATGCCCAAGCATTCAACCAACAACCTTGAACACCTTTCTCCCTAACTCTCATCCTTAGCCTCTCACACCATACTCTAATAAACATATTGTTCATACATATTGCTTTGAATGAGTGTCCAAATCAACTTCTCAAGTAGGAATTGGTGTAAGATGTCACTAATTTACTTACATTCTTAAGCCAATCAAACTTAAAGGACTCATAAACCACCCCCGCTAGTTGAAACGAACATCTTCATTTGTAGGGTTGATAAATAATCTTAAATGTGCTTTTCAAATAGTCAAAGAGTCATGTCTCTTTTCCAACTGTTCTCACTATTAAGAGAATTCTTTCACTTCACCAGATACTCAATTTAGCAATTCTTTTTACTTTGTACCAATATTTTACGATTGAGGATCTTATCTACCTTGCGTTGTAACATTGTTGTTGGAGAGGCACACCTTGTTTGTCTTTTTGGAAGCTCATCACTTGCCTCTTTATGAAAAGACTTCAAGAAGCTTACATTGAAGGTTAGATACACCTTTAACCTTTCTAGTAGTTGTAGTTTATAAGTAATATTGCCAACCTTCTTTGTAACCACAAAGGGACCATCATACTTTAGAATCAGATCGTGATCTGCTATTTTACAATTGATCTTTTCCATAAATGAGAAGTCAATTTCAACAACACCTTGTCTCCAACTTTGTACTCGATGTCTCTTCTTCCCTTGTTAGCATGCTTCTTCATGCACCTAGCAATCTTGTTCAAGCTATCTTGAGCTTGGTCTAGTAACTCTTGTTTAGCGTAAACATACTGTAGGTAAATGGGTAATTCACTCTTATTCTTATTCTTGTAATTTCATTAGGAGTAAAGGGCTAATGCCCTATAGTCAACTCAAAAGAACTTATACCTGTTGAAAATGATCAATGTAGGTTGTAGCAGGATTTTGTTGAATCTAACGGCTCTAGCCAATTTCTTTGGCTAATTGTCATGAAGTGTAGAAGATATTTCTTTAACAAACCATTGATTCGTTTGGTTTGATCGTTAGTTTGAGGATGATTGGTAGTAAAAAATTTCAATTTTGAGTCCATCATATTAAAAAGAGTTGTGCAAAACCTAACAAAAAACGAGGATCCTGATCATCTATTATATTTTCGGGCAACCCAAAGTATTTCACCATTTGTTTGTAAAACAATTCAACAACCATCTTCACTTGACAGGAAGAAGAGGCCAGTATGAACACTACATATTTTGAAAATCGATCAACCATCCCCATCACAGATCCTTTGCCCTCAATTTTTGGAAACCCACTAATGAAATCCATCAAAATTAACACCCATGGTTTCATTGGAATTAGTAATGGTTACAACAGCCCTACCTTTTTATGTTTCTCAACTTTGTCTTGTTGACAAATAATGCACCTCTTCACATATGTCTTAATATCATTTTCTATCTTTAACAAGTGATAACTGCGGAATAATAAGGTTATCATCCTTTCCAAACCTAAATGACTTGCCCACTGAGAGTCATGACACTCTTGTAAAATCTCCTGTTTAAGACCTACACCTATGGGAATATATGAACAATTACCCTTAGTGTGCCATCATTAAACTAATATCATCTTACCACACCTTTATTCACTTGTTGCATAAGCTTTTGATAGTTTACATCATTTGGAATTTGTACCTTTATTCTATTTAATAGGTCACTTTGCATTCTCGTGAGGGCAACAACCATTTATTGCACTTCACAAGAACTTAAGGCATCAATTACTTGATTATGCCTTCTCAGTTTGTATTCCCATACAAAGTCATACTCCACCATAAACTCTTGTCATTAAGTTTGCCTAATGGAAATTTTCTTCTGAGTTGGGAAGAATGTATTTGTCATGTTATCTGTGTATACAATGAACTAGTACCTAACAAATAAACTCACCAAATGCACAATAGCAAACATTTCCTTCTTATGAATCAAGTATTATTGTTCTACATTGTTGAGTTTTTGACTTTCATAAGTAATTAGATGACCTTCTTAGACTTGCATACCACCAATTGCCTTGTTTGACACTATTACCTTTAACTTGTTGAAGGTTTTTTGGCACTTAATGGTCCACATTCATGGTTAGTCCTTCTTAAGCAAGTTGTGAAAGGAGAAATCTTTTTAGAGTAACCCTGTACAAACTTCCTATAATAATCAAAAAAACCAAGAAAAGACCCCAACTCATTTACTTTGGTAGGAAGTGGTCATTCTACAATGACATGAACCTTCCCTTCATCCATTTTCACTTGCCTGTTACTAATTTTGTGCCCTAGGGACATTATCTCTTACTAAACAAACTCACACTTCTATTTTTTCATGTACAATTTTTGCTCCCTTAATTGGGACAACACTCTCTAAAGGTGGACTAATTCCTTAAGGGACTCACTGTACACAACAATGTCATCCAAATACCTTACCACAAATTGATCTATAAAGTCATAAAACACATCATTCATCAAATTGCAAAAAGCAGTAGGGGTGTTAGTCAAACTAAAAGGCATTACCAAAAATTTGTAGGAGCTATAACGAGTGATGCACATGGCTTTCCCCTTATCTCCTTCTATAAATTTGACTTGCCAATAACCTGATTGTAAGTCCAGCTTGGTTAAAATATGATGTTTTGCTAACTGATCAAACAAGTATTAATGGAATAAGGTATTTGTTTTTTGTTGTGACCTTGTTCAAGGCTCGATAATTGACACACATTTGTAAAGAGCTATCATGCTTTTTTTAAATGATATTAAGGCATCGTAAAGCCCCTTGACAGGTTGAATTAAGCTTGTATGTAGCAATTTTGTCAATTGCCCCCTTAAGCTGGTGACTTTGAACCTGACATCATATCAATTTTATGGTCAACAGCGTGTAAAGGAGGAAGGCTCTTTAGCAACTCCATGGGCATTACATTCGCAAAGTCACCCAATAATTTAGCAACACCATTAGGTGCCTCTGTGACTACCCCTTCCTTTTTTCCCATTAAGGCAATCGGGCAAATGGCTTCCCCTTTTCTCAAGTCATGCTCTACTTGCATTATAGAAAGCATGTCATATGATTTTCCACCATTACTTGCTAAGGGAGTCATCTTGCTTGCAACAAAAGAAGGATAGCTCTTATGGATGATCATTAGTTCACCCAAATGAGGCAATAAAGTAACCTTGACATGCATAAAGAACTGCACTTCCAATATGATATCAAAACCATCCAAAAGCACAACTTTAAAGTTAAGGCTCCAAATTCAATTGCCAATGGTTACCTTTACACTTATTGTTATACTAAGAAACTCATGAGCTACCAAATTGATTGCCTTCATTCGACTACCACTTTTGGAAACTTTCAACCTAAGTGACTCTACCATTCCTTTAGCCATAAAGTTATGTGTGACACCAGTATCAGCCATTGCCATCAACTCTCAATTGTTCAACCCAATCTTTATATACATTAGGCCAGATTATGAAGGCTTTTCCAATTGAACTGTGCTTACCAATAATAGGGTATTGATAAGAGAAGGTCCTGCTTTTTCTCTGCCAAAACTTCTACCACCCTTGTCAACAACCATAACACTTAACTTTTCCATCTTCAAGCACTCCTTAACAAAACGAAAGTTGTTACATATAAAACAACCAGAATTTGAATTATTTTTTCCTTTATCTCAATTAGCAAATTTGTCTTTTCCCTTGCCACCATCCTAGTGTTTGCCATTCTTCTTACCTTTCTTTTCTTTTTGCCTTTCTCTTTAGGCTGTTGCACTTTCCTATTTCACCTTTAGAGGATTTGTTGATTTTGAAATCAACCAATTTGTTGGTTACAACCATGGCAAAAGGTAAGTCTTTGACACCTTACCTTTTCAACTTAGTTTGTGCCCATGATTGAAGACCTAAAATAAAGTTAAAGAGCTTGTCCTTATCTAACATATTTTAGATGTTAAGCATTAAGGAACTAAACTCCTTTACATAGTCCCATATCGTCCTGTTGGGTTTCAGTTTATTCAACAATTCCCTCACAATTTATGGTGTGATATAAAGAAGAAACTAGTGTTTCAGTTCCTTCTTCAAGCTTTTCCACTTTTCTATCTAAAGCCTTCCCAAACTTGCATCACCACCTAGCTTAGTTTGCCACTATAACTGGGCATCCTTGACAAGAAACATGTTGGTAAAGTTCACCTTTTCCTTGTCGAGCACCAAAACGGCCTTGAAGTATTTCTTCATATCCCACAAGAAGTTTTCAGTTGCCTTGTCATCATACTCCCCCTCAAAGGCCTTTGGTTTTGGCACCTTCATAAGACAGAAAAAATCAACTATCCCACTTAGTTAGTTGTCTATGACCCTTTTGAGGGCAACAATCTCTTATTTTATATCACCAAAACAAGAAAACCATAAAAAATTGAGACCATCATAATTAGATTACAAGAGACATATTGACTTTTCTAGGCCAAAGCTCTTTCTCAGAAGCACATCACAAACCACAAGCCGATTTTACACAATCAAGTCATGCCAAGATTGAAAGGGTTTGCTCCTCAAGGATATCTCCAAGAGCCTTATTGACCTTTGACATTGCTTATATACTACATCAAGACCTGATCCATTAGCCATAAACTAAACCTGGTTGCGATACTAGTTGTCACAGGGCCAATCCTTTCACTCAAATTTTTGGCCTTTTGATGCATTAAGTCACACTCAATCTCGGCCCATTACTCATATACGGGACACAATAACGCTTACAGAAATCACTTCCCAACCTTTATTACTTTACTTAAAGTATACAAAAAATGTCAAGACCTATCTTACAAATGTTCTTTCCATATTTTTTTGTATGACCCTTAATTGCCACACTATACATATTTATAATGTTGGTAGTTGACACCTATAACTACCTAGGGACATATATGACTTGGTTGTTAAGTCAATCATGCATAGTGGGACTCCTCCTTTTGGGGCAACTCCTCGACTATCTCACAAAAGTATACTTCTCCATTCAAGGAGAGATTGACATTTCATTAAGGACTTGTTCAAACACCTTTTGGAACCATCCATATTCTTATTCTCTCAAAGAGTTCATGCTAATACACTTGACTTAGATAGGGCTTTTAGAAGGCTCCTATTTTTGCTATCATTCCCTTCCCACGTTTTAGTGGGAGATTAACACTCGTGATCTCCTCTTTTCGTGGTGTGTTGGAATCTTATCAGACATGGTTTGCACCACTAGCCCTTGATTTGTCAATTAGCCATAATTGGTATTAGTTTAGCATTAGTCCAAGCCCATAACTTATATGCCAACATCGTTGTCATAGCCAATCCTTAGAGCATAAAGTTAGGTGCTGCTAACCTGAGATACATGCACCACCCCCTTAAAAAGCATTAGGGACTCCAATCGTCTAGTAAAAGGAGATATTGATGTGTTTAAATGGTCACACCCACCTTCAACATGTTGCTGGACCCCAAACATCAACATGTTTGAGTGGTCACATAACACACTAGCTTGTCGCCAATGTATAATATTGCATCATTAGCATGCCCAAGCACTCAACTAATAACTTTAAACACCTATCTCCTTAACTCTTATGCCTTAACCTCTCACACTATACTTCAATAAACATATTCTTGATGCTCCTTACTTTAAATGAGTGTCAACACTCAATTTCTCATGCAAGAATTGGTGTAAGATGTTACCAACTAATCGAGCTAATTGAGCTTATGGGACTAACAATTGTCATATAAGGATGTGGTGGTGTATGGATTAAAGGCCAATTGGTTTTCGAAACCACATAAGAGCCTATTTTATTGTCATATCAAACTTGAGATGCTGAGCTTAGTTGGCTTCATTGGAGTGTGGTTAGGGTGGCCTAGAATCCATGACTAATTGAGGGTTTACTATATGCATTGAGATGAGATGTTCAACATTTATGTTAGGCTACAATGATGGGTGGTTTAGAGGTACTTTTAACTTTTGATTTTATTGTAGATATGATGGAGGAACTCAATGGTATAAGAGTGTATTTGCATCATTTGTTTATGAATTTGGAATCTTGGTCCTTGGATTGGGTTAGTAAGCATTAGTAAATGTGGGTATGGATTAAGGGTTTTCCTTTGCAAGCATGGTCAGAGGACTTTTTGTCATGTCTAGTGGAGAAATGAGGCGTGTACTTGGGAATGGATGCCCCATCTAATTGAAAAGATTGGTTGGATCATTGTCATTTCCAAATGCTTATTGGGCATGCAACTGATATCCTACCTTTAATGGCAATGAAGATCAATGGGTAACTTTTCTGTCTTTTAATTAGACTAGATTAGTCTACTAGTGATGTGTCACTGAGGAAATGGATAATGGTAGAAGTGCCCAAGTGATTCATATGAAGTGAGTATAAAGATGGATGACATCTCATGAACATTTCTCCATCTTACCTCAATAACTAGGTGGCAATTGCTATAGTGATAGATTGAGGTTAGGTTCAACGTCTTAGTGACAAAAAGGTTAGGCTTTTTAGGCTTAGGATAAAGGAAGGCCTAGTCTTAGGTGATGGGAAAGGATGGGTTAAGTCCTGAGTTGAACTTATGGGTGGCCTATTTGGTTAAGAGCATAATGGGGAGGTTAATATGGGCTTAGGCATAGGACAAGATCCATCACTTACTAGGTCAGTGGAACGTTATTTTTATCAAGGGCCAACTATTGAGGAAATTATGGTTGATTAGAGAAGCCCATATACCATGGGCTTTTTGATCCACATCCTAGCATATAACTTGGGTTCTACAAATGGATCAATATGGGCAAGGTTAAACCGAGCCCTCAACTAGACAATGGAGGACAATACCGGTGAGCTTCTAACAACTCAGGAGGGAATTGCAGGGGGGTTGCATTGGTTGCTAATGTTAATGGTGTTGGCAAGTAAAGAAAGGGCTCATGTATAGCATATTAGTTTATCAAAGTGGGAATATGGCAAGTTTATGAAGCTTCAGAAGGGGAACCGAAGGAGGCTCAAGGAGAAGAGTCCTTGGGCTTCTTAAGGGCAAGAAAAGGATGAGAGATATATAGAGTGGATGTGGTGGTGAGTTTGCTAGTGAGGAGAAAGGGCAGACTAGTAGGAAGGAAAGGGTAAGGTAGAGAAAATTTTGTGGCAAGGTTAACTCGATCTAAGATCTTTTTAAGTCAAAACAATGGGTTACCAATATGAGTGGTTTTATCTAAGGATAGAAAAATTTATAATGAAAAAATATACTTTCATAATGATGCGCTCTAACATAAGGTAGTGCACATTCTTGAATTGGATGAGATGATGAGTTTGAAGGTTACTATCAAGGAGGACACCACTCATAGTAGGCTGGCAGCATTGGAAGGGGATGAGGGAGGCTAATGAGCGTCATCCTAGTGCTAGACACATAGTAGAGGTCTATTTCTTCATCCATGATTATATGTTTTGTTCATGATAAAGGCTCAGGACAATATATAAAATGAAGAGCCATCCAACATTGGATTGGGAAAGTGAATCCTAGTGTGTTATTTGTGCAAGAGACAAAACTTAATAATCCATTATAATCAATATTAGGACAAGTGTGAGGAGGGTGAGGTTTCAAACTTAATAGCGACATTTGGGGGTTTGGCTGTGTTTTGGTAGGATTATTTTTTCCAATTGAAGTAGAAGTTGCTTGCAAATAGATTTATAGTCATAATAAGTACCATTATTTTGTTGGGATGCACAATAATTTTGGTAAATGTGTATGCGCCAAATTGTTACATTGATTAACAAGGTTTATACGAGGAATTGTAAGTTCTTAAAAATTAGTTTATTGGTTAGTGGTGTATTAGATGTGATTTTAATATTATCTTGGATACAAATCAAAGGGTAAGGATTTCTGATCATAGTTGTGCCATCCAACAATTCAACTCATTTATGTATAAGATGGAATTAGTGGATTTACCTATGTAAGGGAGGACATATGCATGGTGCAACTTTCAAGACAATCAATCCATAAGTTAAGTGGATAGATTTCTCGTTAGGGCCAAATGATTGGTGGCTTTACCAAATTTAAGGCAGTGGGTTGTCCACAATTATTTCTCCAACCATTCAGGGGTTTATTTAGGTATGGATGACAAGGATTAGGGTTTCATTCCATTTTACTATTTAAACCACTGTGGTGACAATAAAGATCTCTGAAAAGCCATTTAAACCTTATGGGTGAACTATTCAATGAACTGATATATGAGTTTTATGGTATGTGAATGCATGAGGTCAGTTAAAAGTTTTTTAAAATCATGGAGTGCCAAGAATTAGGAGGATAGGCAGCAAACCTTAAAAGATGTTGAGTTATAGGTGGAGTAGCTAACATTGAAATAGGAGACACAATTGTTATCTACAAAGGAACGAAAGGCATTTATTGAGGCATAAACTAATTAATGAAGCATCAAGAAGTAGGAACAAGAGTGCTTTCAAAAATCACGTATTCGTCGGCTTATGGATGATGAGAAAAACACAAAATTCTTCCAGATTACAACATTTAGCCGATGTAGCAAGAACATGGTCATAAGCATCAAGGTCGTCAACTGAACATTTACTGAGCCCCTAGAGATCAAAGCAGCCATCTTTGCCCATTTTCAGGAATTTTTAGGCACTTCTTCTCCACCTTGCATGGAAATGGATATGGGTTTTATTTGGAAGATTGGAAGGGTGGATAATGTGTTCCTTGAAAGTCTGTTTACAACATTGGAGGTATGAGAAGCCATTAAGGCTTATGACAATGATAAAGTGCCAAAGCCATATTGGTTTAATCTTAATTTCATCAAATAACATTGGAAGTTGGTGGAATAGGATATAATGGCATTTATGTAGGACTTCTTTGCACATGAATGATTATATGATGCTCTTACCTCAACTTTTGTGGTTCTCCTCTAAAAGGTGGATGGTGCGGTGTCCATGTCCTAATTTCACCCAATCTCATTAGTGGGTTCCATTTACAAGATTATAACTTAAATGCTAGCTAAAAGACTAAAAATGATGTTATGTAAGGTAGTAGGGGAGACATAGTTTACTTTTTAGGGTATGTGCAGCATTTTGGATAGCATTCTCATAGCTAATGAGATGATTAGTGAAATGAAAAAATGAAAGGTGAGAGGTGTCATCACAAAGATTGACTTTGAGAAGACATATGACTCAATTGAATGGAGATATTTAGCAAATGTCTTATAACATATGGGTTTCAGTCCATATTGGAGGTGATGGATGTGGGCTTGTATCTCTACTCCATAGTTATCAATTATGGTGAATGGTAATGCTACGTGACTCTTCAAAATGGCATAAGGTTTACGATAGGAGGACCCTTTTTCTCAATTCTTATTCATCTTTATCACTGAAGGGTTAAACTCTTTATTTTAAAAAGGGTTGGACCTCAGTTTTATTAAAGGCATCCCTTTAGGTGATGAGATTAAGCTCACCCATTTACAGTTTACCGATGACACCATCATCTTTAAGAAGTAAGTGAGAAGTCTGTTATGAACTATAAACGGATTCCCATATGCTTCCAATGTTGTGTAGGGTTATGGCTAAACTCAACCAAAACAATTATGTTCATAATCAAAACATATGATACTAAAATTCAACAATGAGCAAGGTTCTAAGGTTGCATAGTCCATTCTCTTCCTTTTAAGTATCTTGAGCTCCTATTAGGAAGTAACCCAAGAACCAAAGATCTATGAAATATAATTATCTATAAGATGGATGTATAACCGACCAAGTGAAAAATATGTTTTTTGTTGAAGGTTGGGCAGTTAGTCCTCTTGAAATTATATTTATGCTTTTTACCATTATATTACATGTCTATATTCATAATACTAAAATAAGTAGAGCAAATTTTGAAGAAGTTTCAACGTTTATTTTTTTGGAGAGACATGCAAGACCACCAATGTATATACATAATATGGGTTATGGTATTATCTGTCATCAATAAAGTTAGGGTAAGATGAGAATTGTGAGATTGCGAGACAATAATATGAGATTATTAACTAAGTGCTTGTAAAGGGTTGAAAATGAAAAGGATGTGTTATAGGTAAGGATCCTTAAGGCCAAATATAGAGAGTAGCAAGCTTGGCCATGAGAATGGTAAATGAGGAGTTCATAGATGTTACCAATATGGAAAGGGGTATGTTTTATGTGGCAACGAGAAATAACCCTTATAGAGAGAAATAAATCCCCTTTTGTGTGTTTGATTAGGGATGGTGAAAATGTGGATTTTTAGTGTTAGATTTGGTTAGATGATGACCTATTTATGGCATCTTTTCACCCTTCACGTACTTAAACTAGCTTAATTAGTGCACTTGGTACATGGGTAAAGGGTAGGTGGCAATGGAATATCCCTTAGCATTGTTGAGTTTTTGATTGGGAGATAGAGCAATGTGATGCTTCAATGGGTTTGCTAGAAACCCAAAGGCTTTCAAGGTCAACCTAGGATAAGCTGATTTGGAATGAAGAAAGCGATTGAGTTTTTACCATATAGTTGTTTTGTGATATGCTTGATTGATTTTGGGGGAGGTTTAATGCAATCTTATTTTAAGTGTGGTAATGGTTAGCTTCCCCAAAGGTTGAGGTTTTTGGATGGCAATTATTAAGGGAATGACTTCTCATTAAGGAGTTTCTTAGATAGATAGTTTGGGATAGATACCTCAATTTGAAATGCATGATTTGTAGTGATGCATCTAAATCTATTTGTCACTTATTCCTTTATTGTGATTCAATATGGGTAGTCTAGTGTAAGTGCTTAAGGTGGTGGAGTATTTTATGGGTGGTCTTAAACTCGATGCAGTAGTTATAGGATATATGGTGTAGGTTGAATCAAGGTTGTCGATTGAGGGAGATATGGATGATGTGGTTTTATGTCATTGTTTGGTTAATGTGGTTGGCACAAAATTGAGGGATTTTTGAAAATAAGTCTTTCTTGATTGACAAGGTGTACAATATGATTTGTGTCAAAATGTAATGGTGGACTAAGAATAAGTAGTCTTTCTTAATGGATAATTTTCTATTCAGCTTGGGTGACATTAGACCAATGAGGATGACTGTATCACATCTTTCAAATATTGTATAAGAGGTGTCGTGTATCATCAAATTTAATACAAATGCAGCCATGACAAGATTATTAGGGGTGGCAAACATAAAGGGCTAATAAGAGGCGATGACGAGAAAGTAATTTGTCTTTTCTCCTAAATGATGATTACCTTTAGCATTGATGAGATGAAACTGTTAGCAATTTGGGAGGTGATGGAGCTATGAGTCAACACTCTATTTAGTTATTGAGAGTGACTCTAGCACTATGATTTCATGAGTCAATGATACGGTTGAAAGACCTTGGAAACTTTCATTTGTTTTCAGAGATATTAATGATAGAACGTTTGTTTTCAGAGATATTAATGATAGAACCACAAACTAGGTTTTCTTTGTCTTTTGGACATATGAATGTAATTTCTTTGTTGATGCATTGGCAAAGATAGGGGAGAGTCAAACATATAGATTTTGTGGTGTGGGTGTGATTAAGGGGCATGTACCATTAGGAGTGAAGGTGTATAATCAATAGTTGATTGAGGGGAACCAATCCTTTTTGTTAGGTTTCCTATTCAATCATACATTACCTAGTTTTTCTTTTTTTAAGAGCACTTTTGGCTATCCACGTTTTGTTTAGAGCTAAGACGCGATTTTGTATAGTTGATGCTTACTAACATCAATGCATTCTTACTATTAAAAAAAAAAGAAAAGAAGAAAAGAGAGATACCAACATAAATTGGAAATTTGAGCTTGAACGAGCATTGAACTTGTCTCGCAATAAATTAACTAGCCAATTTTAACAACTCTGGAAAATTTTGAATAAAAGTTTAGACTTTTCCCACAACAAATTGAGTGGAGAAATTTTGTTAGAATTGATTAGCCTACACTTCCTAGAGATTTTTAGTGTGGCTTATAACAACTTGTCAAATAGACATATAAACATAAAAGCACAATTTGCTACATTCAATAAAAAAAAAATTATGAAGGAAATATATTTCTTTGTGGACCTCTGTTAGATATAAGTTGCATTATTAACTTACTTGAATTGCCACCCTTCTTATGAAAACAATAGAAATTGGCATGACATTGTTGCTCTTATGTCCTTCTTAGCAACTTTCATGACAACCTACCTCGTATTCATGTTGGCTTTTGTGGTTGTTCTCTAATTTAATTGATTAACATTTTAAGAATTTGAATACATTTTTATTTACTACTAAAATAAATGGACTAGTAATTTCACAATCTAAGATTTTCCTTTTTCAAACTAAAATGAGATTTCTAAGTCACCATCTTTTTGAAGGTACTATCACACCCATAGAAAGATCAGCCTAATTTGTAGAAAAATTCCCAAAAAAAAATCCTAAAAAAATCTTAACTCCAACAATTCTTATGAAGTCTTAATTATGTATTAGATTTCATTCCAAATATCAACAAAATAGCAAAACCCCTTCATGACAGACTTAGGAAGAATCTTGCTCCTTGTACTCTAGCTTATATTGCAATAGTGCAGCAAATCAAGTCTCAAGTAATTAGTATTCCTTATCTCCATATTGCAAATCCTTCTCTTTTAAATTATAGAAACTGATGCCTTTGATTTTAATGCTTCTTTTAGTATTAGAGTGACTAGTTCAATACGTGGACTAGAACTTATGAATTTTCAAGTTGTCAATTTATTTTACAGGAAAATAGGTCATTTTTAGGTTAACCACAAAAATGTGTTGTCTTTACCACACATTTTATGCTCCGCAGACAAGAAAATGTCCATTTAAAATATTTTCATACAAAATATCAAAAGCAAAACAAACAAACACAAGATCAAAGTACAATGACATCAAATGTGAGGAACAAATACTAACAATGCTAACATTGTAACTACAGACAACTTGTATCACTAAATTCACCGCTCTAAGATTGAATTGGTAGGACCATGTGGACACTACACTTATGCCTAGTCACATGGGGAATGTACTAATATTTAGAAAACAAAAGCGTAATAATTTATAGGGCTTGGAAAGTATTACACTAGAAACCCCCTGGTCGGTCTTCTTGTTAGGAAATGGGAAAAATTAAAAACTCCAAAAAGAATTTCAAACATTTGATTGTGCATCAGTTGGGTACTCTCATATTCTCCCGACGAGGGAAGCTTTTTGGCGCCGCCATTTGCCATTCATTGAGGTCCTCAGTATATCTTGGGTTTATCACTTTAAATATATATCATTCACTTGTCTTGACGGACAAAAACAACATGACAATCCGTGCATGATAAACTAGTAAAGTGTATTTTGCTGTATCAACGTGGGTTGTGCAAAAGAATTCAGCCTTACCAACATGTCGAAGACTTTGCCGACATAAGGAGATTCCAACTTATGAATGAAATCAAAGACTGACAATGGTTTGTTTTCCCATATCAAGGCATAGCGTATATTCTCCACTCAACATTAGAACAAACAATTGATGGAGATAAAATTTTTATCATCACTATTTTCTCGATCAGTAAAATGATAGAGCAAGTGAAAAGTTGTAAAATATTACAAAAATGTGATGGATGGGCAACCACACTCACATGATTGCATCTTTCTTCCTACTTCTTTGTCTGTATTGTCTAACTCACTCTGTAGTGTCTAACTTGGGCGATCAACCGAGTTTAAGGTTCATTACTAATCACACATAAATAGCCATAACTCGACAAACTCACCAGAATGCGAAACGTTGTGTAGGGCTCCTCCTTCCTCCACGTGGCCACGCAATCATCCTCGATATCCAAATGATAGGTACTGTCATCACTTTTCCTTCCAGTTTTTAGGCCCAACAGAAACGCCATCTTACACTAAACCTCAGACCGAGTACAAAATTCCTTCCGTGTCGCCTGCCTCTGCCTGCTACGGCTACATTCTCTCCTTACTCACACTTCTCTCTCTTTCTCTCTCTTTCTCTCTCTTTCCTCCCTCCTCTCACGTTTTTTCTATGAGCACGAGCACGGGCACGGGCACGCGAACTGCTTAGCAGTTAACGACAATGGATATCAAGACTCTGATTTGCCCCAAATCTCCATTCGTACTTGCGCTGCTCTTTCTTTTCTTCTTTTATTATTGGTTTTCTCTTCAATTTGATTGACATGAGAAATAGGAAATGAAGATTTGTAGGGTTTCTTTTTTTTTTGAGTACTTGTAACTGTTGTAATTAGACATCTCAGATTGCCTTTCCGTGTGATTCGTTGATTCTGAATTTGCAACTCTTCTATTTTTTTTAATTTTTTATAATTTTTTTTTATCTTCCTTGAAATCTCAGGTATGGGATGGAATTGCATTCTCAGATTGTTTTGACAACTTATATCCTTTTTTCCTTTTAAATTTATATTGTATGTTTCTGTGGGTGCGTGCGTGTATTTGTTGGTGTAATTATTGTGTTTCCTTGACGGGGTTTACAGTTATTGGATTTGGTGCGAATTTATTATCAATAGTAATGATTTTGGTGCTTGCAATTACTCAAAGGAATGCCCGGCCATTCCGCAGGGTGGGTCTGTCAGTCTTTGAACTTGGGGTTTGGCGGCCAGTGCCAATTTCCTTAAATTTTCCCTTTATAGAGAAATTGTTACCTGTACTAAATCTTTGGGGAAACTATTATGCAGATTTGTGCCATAGAAAAGGTTGCTTTGTATTTTCTGCCTTTCCTTGGAGCATGTTTGTCTTTTGTGGACATGGTTTTGCTTTTTATGAAAGAGCTTCATGGGGACTCTGTTGCATATCATGAGTGGCTTCTCAAAATCTCTCAACTGATGCTGTGGGTAAGCATCTTTGTTGTTTTCTCTCCTGCCATGTAATTATCTTTATGTATTTATGCTTTTGGCAACAACAAATTTCTTATTGAAGTAGTCTCTTTGCTGTTACAAATATGCAGACAGTTATCGTAATATCATCAAACTGTTCATTCTTTCATGCCATGCTTTGCAATCGATTCCTTTGTCTCTGGTGGGTCATGAAGTCCCTGTTGGCAAGTGTTCATCTATATAAAATATTTGCAACAATGGAGGTACTAATTTTGTTTCTTGGGTTTTCCCCTGCATTCGAAGTTGCTAACTCTTTATTGATTTAATTTGGTGTTATCTCTTATAATGACTGATGGAATACAAAAATGTCTGTTGCTGGGGAGCTTTCCATGTGGTGCACTTGTTGGCTATTATTACTTTCTGAGCCATAAAATGGTTGTATGAAATTAGCAGAACTGTTAGGATATTGGCATGTCATGGGTTTTAGCGCTTTATTTGGGTGGTATGTGACACTGGTAATTGAATTTGGAACACCCAGGCAGAAGTAATTGGTCTGTACTTATGGATGACCTTACTGTGAGTGAAAAGAGGACTTCTGGGCAAAATAACTCTAAGACGGAGTTATTCTATGGCTAAGCAGATCTTTTAGGAATTGTTGTAAACTGTAAACCAATTCCTAGTCTTAGTTCTTTTTTCTTTTTTTTTTTTGGTTAAATAATCTATTTATATGTTCTCATCCATTAACCTGGAGATTGAAAATTTTATTATTCTCTGGTTTCAGTTATCCATACAGACTGTTTGCAACAAATCTTTAGTTTTCGTTGCTTGTTTTTATTTATTATATTTTGGTTATAAAATCCTGGGTGACAAATATTGAGTTCACCATAATGAACCTTGAGATTTGCACTTTTTGGAACGTATGACCGTGACTAGAAATTTGATGATGATGCATTAATGATTTATCAGATACCTATAATGGAGCTGGTGGAAAGTCTTTTAGGGTTGATATGATGGAGTAAACTTTTGTCTACCTTATAAATATTATTGGTAATTTCCTAAGACTTCTTTTGTGCAGACTTGGAAGGGACTCCAAGAGAGTTCAGTGGTTCTATTGGATATAATGTTTGGCATATCTGTCAACCTTTTTAGGATAAAGTGGACATCTTCCAAGAAAAGGTATTGCATCTAAATCTTTTTTTCCTCATGCTTTTTCTGTTATGAATGGAAAGGAATTATCCCAAGGCATTGATGGGATGGACACTACATATGCTGGTCATGAAATGCTATTATTAAGGCAACAAAAATGCTCAATTTTATTATTGATGCCAAATTTGGAATATTTTTGAGCTGGAGTTGTTAGAAACTTGGAGGTCCTTTTCGAATCTAGAACCATGACGAGCAAATCAAGCACAGAAATTTGTTAAGAGTAGTAAAATGAGATTTATAAACATGCTATAACTTTTTAAGATATCTCCTCTTCTTTTATTCCATCTTTTTCACTCTTTGCTTTGTGTGATGCTGCCAAGGGTATGCTTATGCCAATATAACGAGTTCAGTCATTTTTCATCTTGTTATTCTTGCTGGATTTAAAATAGATGATAACTAGTTTAAAAGGTTATGCAATAGATGCCAGGAAAATGTTGATTGTTGTCACTCTTAAAGAATTTTTGGAGAGATTTTGGAATTAATCAAGAAACGACATTTTATGCATGACACGGTTTCAATTCGTTAGCAGTTGTGAAAATACTCATTGTAAGTTGCAACCACTTTCTTTCACCTTTTACTAAAAAGGTTTCTCATTATTTGGCTTAAAAAATGTGTACTAGACAAAGTAAAAAGGTTTTGAACATTGTTCCATTTTTAAATTGTATACTGGAAATTACTCATTAGGGTAACATGCATTTTTGCAATCATGTTTTCTATTAAATAGTTACCTGCCTACAAAAGTGACATTTTATTGATGGTATGTCACCTGCACTGAGTGTAGTTCAATGGAAGATCTGCTTCTTTCTGCTGACATAGATATTGCGGAAGGTTGTCATGGAGATCGTGTAAGTAATTTTCCATCTCCTTAGTTTTTTTTTTTGCTAAAATTATATTTTACTTTTTTTTTCTTCTATTAAAAAAATATTAAATTGATTTTTATAGTTTTAAATGATTTTGTAATTCATATTTCTTGACAATATTTGAATTCCTATACTGTCACATGTTGTTTTGTCTATATGATACTAAACTTTGGCGCTGGAGATACATTCTGGCTTCAATTGTTTATAAGATGTATCCTGGCTTCCATTTGAAGAGTTTTGGATTGACATCTGTACAATGGGAGCCTCTTGTTGATTTGGCTTCTAGTGTTTTCTTTCCACTTGTCTTTTTCTTCATTCCAAGTCAACAAGAGAATGTAATTAAATGTCATTTATGTTGTTATCATAGGAAAATGCATGGAGCTATTGGGATCTCATGACATTCAAATTTATTACTTCTGTGATGAAGCGCGGTGTGGTAAAGCAGCTTGAATTTGAAGATTTGCTTCAGCTACCCAGTGACATGGAACCTTCTACCTGTCATGAAAAATTGTTAAACTGCTGGCGAGAGCAGCAAAATTGCCCTGAACCATTTTTGTTTAAAGCTATATCTTGTGCATATGGTTGGCCATATCTTCAATTAGGTCTCTTAAAGGTCCGCTTATTCTTTCATGTGCAATTACCTGTTTTATGATAAAATCATATGTTTGAATTTGAATTCTAAGTTTGGGTTAGCTTTCTATTAATCAATTAAATAAGAAAACTTTGTAGCACATGTCTAATTTCACTTTGTATGTCCTTCCCCTGTGTTCTCAATCAATTGATTTCTTATGACAGTGATTACAATTCATATAATTTCATTTTGTGGAAACTGCTTCTTAACCAAAAGTTGATCAAAAGATATAGCTAGAAGTGTGTAGAATAGGCTGATATATAAATATTTGAAATTTTGTTTCAGTTTTCACGGGACAATCTGAATTTCTTTTACTGAAAGTCACCTATCCTAATTCATTAAGAAAGAAAAGATATTGGGTAGAATGATGCAGGATACTTGTGATACTATTGGTTTTTGCCAAAAACTAGTTGTAAAACTGTTCTTCATCAGATAGAGTTGTTCTTAAAGCAATTGATTAATACAGTATTTAGTTCAAGGGTTTTCCCATTATTCTTTTTTTCTTTTTGATTTTTAATAGGTAAGTATTTTCCCTTTATTGCCTTGCTAAGTGAAACTTTGTTTGCAACAAGTAATTGTTTCTTACAGGTGGTAAATGATTGCATTGGTTTCGCCAGTCCACTGCTCCTCAACAAGCTTATTCGGTTTCTTCAACAAGGTTTGCTGCATTTGATCACTTTCCTAGCTACTGGAGTCTGACATCTTGCTCTATATCCTTACCATTGAGTCACCTTGTGTCATTTTAATTGTTGAGTGGTTACAGCAGCAAGTCTATTTATTCTCTTTTTGCTCAAATTGTTGCAGTAAATTGAATAATGTCAAACATTTAGATAATTTAGAACAATGCATCAATGCTATTATTGTCATCCAAAATTTGCCATATGGTCTGGATTCTATTTTATATTTTTGTTTCCACTATTGTTGAGAATGACAATAGAAGTTAGACTACTTTCTGATCCTTCAAGATATTATCATCTGGAAGAAAGCTTTTATGTTTTGATGGGAGTTTATCCAAATGCATTGATGCCTTGATTTCAACCAGAATTGTGGAACCCATTTGGATTACTACCCTGCCTCTTCCCCTTCGGTGGCTGTGTATATTCCATTGTTAGTATTAATGTGTTTTGGTGATTGAGTTAAAATTCTCATGAAGAGCAGTATTTGCATCAATGACCATATAAACCATAACATGCTTCCTGCTTGGTTCTGTTGAGTGTGGTTTGGGTGAAGATCAGTTGTAAGTAGCTTTTGCAATTCTAGAACTTATTTGGGAGTATGAATAATATATCATTTATTGCTTACTCTACATTGATTGGTGGTCTCTTGGCTGTAATTCATTTTTCTTGTTGAATATTTAAGTACATGGATCATGGAATTTTGGACGTCTTATGGGCTGTACACCTCATTCTCTTCTACTTGTTCAAAATCAAAAGAATCAAAAGAAAAAAGGAATATAAAAGAGCATGTGATATCAAGGATATGTTGATATAGATTGGACTGGACAATGGTGGGTTTTTGGAATTATCATTTAAATATGGCTGCTTATCTGGTTTAAGTCTCTAGATGAATAACTAACAGCTTGGGACATGTGGATAAGAGGCTGAATTTTCTCGATCATGTTACCGCGTAGCTTATATAATTGTTTTCCTTGCTTGATGGACTGAATTCTCTATGATAGTTATCTTGAGGAGAAGTTTATGTTTAGAGTGAATCAAGTTGTTTGGTTTCATCCTAGTGTGCCACTCAGCCGAACACTTGGGAGGAACTGATGGATGTCAAAACATTCACATTTTATTGTCCGGTGACTGATAACCTTGTATATTTTGAGAATATAGTTGCTTTGATATCTGCTGTATGTTTCTCAGAGGAATTTGTTAACTATTTTATGTTCATGTGTCTTTTAGGACAGATCTGAGCAGTTCTGGGGTGTTGTTACACCAAACATTTTCTCCCTCTCATTGTTTTTGGCTTTTGGTTTACATAGAGATTGTTGGTCTTAGGTCTAATAAGCTGTCTCATGTTTCTGCTGCAAACTGTCATTTCCTTTTTAGCTGGATGTGTTTTCATTGGTATGTAGCTATCTTCTGATTTCATATTTTTGCATCCCTTTTGCATATATCTGATACTTAGCTTTTTTGAAGATTTTGCAGCATTTTCATTCAAACTAGATTCATTTACCAGTTTGCTATTTTGTCCTGGCCGCTTGGATTTGTTTCATTTTGAAATGTTTTTTTGTTTTGGCACCAAAATGTATTCTTAATAACAGCTGTTACTTCTCAGGTTCTGTGCATTGGTATGGATATCTTCTTGCTTTGTCCTTGGGCCTCACCTCAATTTTAAAGTAAATATTTATTTATTTATTTGTTTGTTATATCCAATAGTAGTTCTTGTTTTCTACTTTTCTAGAATTAAATTGGTTCCAATGAATGGATTCCATTCCCTGGTTGCCCTTCTTTGTGTTTGCTCACAATTCTGCTTTCAGTCCTTAGAAGCATAGATTAAGTGTGTGTGTTCTTACCCAAGAGAAGGCTAGGAGAAGAAAAACTGTGAAAGCACCTAAAAGTGTTGAATTTTGTTGAAGGTTTTGGAAACCGGACTATACCAGCTGGTTCGATTGGTAAAACCAGGGATCAGTTTGGTTTTTGGTCTTGTTACCCCTCAAAACTGTTTGGTCATAGAGTTGGTAGACAAATTGGTGAACCGGCCGATTCGATTAGGAACCAATGAACTAGGTCCAGTTTTTGCAATTCAGTCAGTTAAAAGTTGGTCACATGGCCCATTGTGGACGCCTTGAAAATTGATGAAAAAGTCAACAGCTTTTTGTTGGCCAGGAGCCTCAAACTCACATAGAAGAGAAGTCCAATGACTCTTGCCACTGTGCCCAATGTTGTGGAATGAAAAGTTTGTATGGCCCAAGATTTAGGGTTATAATTAAATCCGCAACCTTGTTAGGTTTTACAAATCTAGTTCAATCTTTAAAAAATAATAGTTTGGTTATGGTAGAATTTTTTTTTTTTTAATAAATCTAGCATAATGTTAATAGAAGTTAACAGATTTTGTTAATTTGCACACATGACATACTTTATGCGTAAAACATTTATCACATGACATGGTGTTGTAGCATTTAATTCAAAAATAAAAAAAATAATAATTAAGTAAAAAAATAATAATTAAGTAAAAAAATAAAATTTTTGAAAAGAAATTCTTTCTCCTCTCTTCCGTCTCTTCTCCACCTCCACCTTTCCTCTTCTTCTGCCACCACCCTCTTTTTATCTTGTGAGGCCTTGCTTATTTTCACCAAAGATGTTAGAGACTATGATTCATCCAAATCTGGAAGCACAAAGCTACTTGTTCACCTAAAGCTAGAAACCAACAGAGTCCAAAATCTGCTTCATTTAACAAGAACATAGCAAAATGAAAAAAATTAGAAGGAACACAAACTAGAAAACTGGTTTAATTGAATCTTAAGGGTAGTGTACAATCCCTGGTTTTATGGTTTGAACCTTTTCCCTCTGAGCTTTCTGATTCAATGACTGGTTCGGTTATGAAAATTTTGATTTTGTTAGGCAACAGATCATTAAGCTCACTCTCTTCTTATTTGCTCAATAAGCAGGTACTAAAAAAATTCTTGCCAAAAGCTATAAATTGCACACTTCCTAAACTGTCATTAAACCAAACCAATTTATATTTTTCGTATGGTTTTAGCAAACCTCCTTTTGTTTGATCTGTTTTTCATTTTTATTTTTTCTGGTCAAAAGACTTTGGGTAGCAACAATTTTTTCAACTCTCTTGCAAATGCTGTATTGCCTTTTATTTTCCTAATTAACACATTTTTTTACTAGTTACAGGCTTCCAAATACATGGAACTTTGCAAGTTGCACCAAAATTTGAGCAAAGTTTGCTCTGTTTGAATCTTAGTTGACTACAATCTGTATGTTCCATGCATGTGGGTAAATTAACCATGTTTTTAGTCTGGATTATTGGATTATGTGTTTGGTAGCCTAATCAAAGCAAAAGAGTGAAAGATTGTAAAATTGAAAGGATTATGAACTTTATTAGGTAGAAACAATTACATATCTGAGCAGACTCAGTTTATTATAGAGCGGAATAGCGAGCATATAGTGGATCTCAATTAAAATTTGGATTAGGGATTTGTAGTCCTTGTTGTTGTCGTTGTATTTCAAAGAAGCATGTTCAGCAGTAATTCACCTCAAAATCCTGAGGTTGCATTTAAAATAAGTAAAAAGTTATGATGGTTTGAAATTAATGAGGATAATTTACGAAGTACAAAGGGTCAGACAATAAATATAACTATTTTATTGTTTGGCTAAATGAGGTGGCTTAATTGAATCTTAAGGGTGGTTTACAAATAACACCCATGGAGGCTTGTCTTCCTCTGTTTTTTCTTTTTTTTCCTTTTCTTTTAGAGTCTCCAACAGATAAGATGGAAATAATTTTCTTTGTTTAATCCATGATCTTTATTCTCACATTCTTTTGTTTTGATGAAGCATTATGTGTACAGCTTCACATGTGAATGGCCATTTGGGCTAACCATTGAGTCTTTCAAATGCATAGATGAAACAAAGTAAAGAAAGAATTATATTGTCTTCCAATCAAGCTATTTATTAATAAGTAAAGAATATATCAGAATGAAAAAAGTAGAAGGAATACAATGGTAAATAAATAGAGAAAAAGCATATTACAAAAAGAAAGTACACTGTTACTTACCTAAAGAAATAGCTGTCAAACAGAACAAGATCAGGAAAACACCAAACAGCTTTATTGTAAGACAAAACATTATTCTGAAATCAGGTTTTTGAACTGGGAGTTTGGAATGAGTTCCTTTTAGCAGCTATATCTGAATGATGCATGTCTCATTGTTGCAGATCCTTTTTCGATACTCAATATACATTCCATCTTGCAAAGTTGAAGCTAAGGCTACGTTCTGGCATCATGACTGCAATTTTTCAGAAGGTGTATCCAAATTGAATTTATATTATAACATCCAATTGGTTGATCTCTCTTCCGCAGATACTTTATATTGATACCTTTTCAGTTAAGCTGATATTTGCATGCTTGAGTGGCAGCACTGGTGCAATGGTAAAGTTATTCCTTTGTGATTGGAAGGTCATGAGTTTGAGTTGTGGAAATAGTGTCTTTACAAAATGCTAGTAAAAGGCTTCATGGGATGGATATCCTCAGCCTGGAACCTAGCAATGTGGGGAGCCTTGTATACTTGGCATGCCTTTTCTTCCACACAACAATTTCTTTCAATCAAGCTGTTATTTTATAAACTTCATTTTCAAAGGCAAGCAAAGGTGAATGGTTTGGATGGCTGATTTGGGAAGCACTTGATTTTACACAAATTTTGTGTCTAGTGTGGTAGTGACATTCCTTGCATTACAGTGTGTCATATTTTTTCTCATACTGAAATTGTACATCAATTTTGTCTGGTAGTCAAATTATGTTCATTACAGGACATGTGCACCATATTGCGGATCTAGTCAAATTTAATTCTTAAAGCTTGCATACAATTGAATGATTCATTGATGGCCTCACAAACTCTTTTTTCTTTTTTACATCTCTTTTCCTATATATTTTCCATATCTCAAATACTGTTTCCAGTATTCAGTGATTGCTTATTGCATATTTATAAACTTTTGGGGTCACTTCTTATTGATGCAGCACACTTTTTTGTTTTCTGATTTCTCTAAGGTAAATGTAGCATAAATTTTATGGATTTTTCTTCTAGCATTAACTTCACATGCACCAATTACATGATTGGACCAAAAGAAAAAAGGAAATAATTAAATCAAAATTTAAATAATGTTTATTTGGGGGGTGGTAAATAGAAATTTCTATGTACAACTTATAAAATACCCTTGATTTTTGTCTCCAATTATATTTTTATCCATTTTTCTTTTTAATTTTGGTCCCGGAGAATGGTTTTTTGCATCCATTTTGAACCTTTCATCAAGAAGTATACACTTTTGTCAAGCGAGAATAAAATAAAAAATCTGAATTACAAAATTATTGATAGATCTATTTGAGTCTGGCCATTTAGTTCTTTTTGCATTAACACTTTGCTTCCTAATTTTTTAGGGGTCTCTATTAACGTCATTTCTTCTATGAATTAAAGTATTTGAAAAAAAGAAAAAAACATGAAGAGATGGACCAAAGTGTGATTCAGGACAGGGCTTTGGTTTTTTCTATGGTTGGTCTAATTTGATTCATGAAGGTATCTTTTTGTTGTACATATTTTTTACGTTTGCAAGATTACAACTCTGAGAAGTTGATGTTGATCCAATACCATGTATTTTTTTATCTGAAAAGTAAATATTTGTGTGCACGGTCACTATTGGCAACTGAATAATTATATCAAAGTTGTAATTTATTGGTCTAGGTGTTTTGGAATTGAATTTCAACAATAGTCCATTCTTCCAGATTTGATAAATATAATGGCATGTTGCACCTATCAGCTTGTCCCTTGGACCAAGTCATTTGATTGTCTGATGTCTTACTTTTTGGTTGATGCATCTTAGGGTTTGTTTAATAAACGATTTATGACTTTCTAGAATCCATAAAGCTAGTTTCCATCTTATTTGATAACTGTCTTATTTGACTAAGCTCTTTTAATTTTGCTTTGTGATGCCATAAACTTCCTTGCTTTATCATCAGCATTTCAATGGCTAATACACTTTCATCTTAGTGCCTATGTATTACCCTAGCAGAACGATCAAGGTTTTCTGAGGGGGAAATACAGACATTTATGTCTGTGGATGCTGATCGAACTGTCAACTTGTGTAACAGTTTCCATGATCTGTGGAGGTAATGGTGTAATCTTGCATGGTGTAGAATGGGGCTATGCTTTGTAATTAGTGTCAAACAATTCACAGGTTGTGCTGTTGAGTTATCTTCTAGATTAAGGTTCTTTTGAAACTTTTTATTGTTGGATTTGGGAGCTTGTATCATGTATTGTCATTGTAGCATAAGTCTTAATGGGTCATCATCTTCATTTTATTGTTGGTATTATTGTTTCTCTTGGTTGCTGTTGTTATTTTGCATCAGTTTGATGACTGCTACTTGATGTTATCCTTACTGCTATTTTGGTTGATCAGATGAACCAAGTCTAGTTTTCTTACAGGGAAAGCTTTCTTTGCAGCATAAACAATCCACCCTATTGAAATGGATTGTGAACATAGGACCTGTAGTTTGAACACCCAGTAAGATAATTGGGTGCCACATTGGGAGATTTATCGTGTTTCCCCTTTCTCCTCCAATTTTGACTGCACACATTGCAGCATTCATTTTGTTATATGTATATTCTTTTCATGTGCAATGAATTTTTGATATTTTTGTTTCTTTGAATTACTTCTTTCCTTTTTTTTGGCAGAAGTGAAAATGTGCGTGCATCTGTATGATATTAACATATCCTGTTTTCATGATCATTTCAGCTTGCCTTTACAAATTGGAGTGGCCCTGTATCTGTTATATACCCAAGTTAAGTTTGCTTTTCTTGCTGGACTGGCAATAACCATCTTACTCATACCAGGTATGAATATTACTTCATGTTTAGTTTTGTATGAAATTGATTATAGCAGTATTCAAATATTGTGTAGTGCATGTCAGTTTTTCATGTTTTAATTGCACATCTTCCACTGTATGACTACGCACTTGCATGCACTGCTTGTGACACATTGTTTACAAGTAATCTCAATTCAGCATACTTTAAATTAGGTAATTTCATTACAGCATGCTAGATCTTTTACAATGTGGTATTTGAAACTGAAAACTGAGAGTGATTAAATTTCCAAATTTTCCTTTTCTTTTATTGCAGTGAATAAATGGATTTCTGAATTGATTGCAAGTGCTACAAAGAAAATGATGAAACAAAAAGATGAGAGGTATAGTTGTATTCCTACAATTTCTTTTGCTGGTAAACTTCAGGAATGATTTGACATTTTCTCAAGCTTAAAATTTCTATAACCTACTGGTGTAGAGACACTGAATAAAATCTGAATTTAGGGTAGAAAATTGAAGTTGAAACTGATTTGATAGGTTAGGATTTAGAGAAAACCACAAACTAAATATACAACCATAGTATAGAATAAAAATTACAATCTGCCATGTTAGAGCCCAATTATTTTAAGGTTATAATGAGAAGTAATCTCAACCCTTTATTGCTAAAACCCTACCAGTCTTAGCTGCCCACTAATTAAAAGTAGTCACATGACCTCTAACTAAAACTAATAACTAAAAGAAAGTAAAATAACAAAATAAAAGGGACACTCTTGTTTCATTCTTCCCTAATGGAGAAGAAGTTTGCCTTGGACAAGAAAAACTTGAGAGTTTCATCATAGACATCAGGATCAATCATCTTCAATAATCTTCTGAATGTTCATCTGGCAAGTGAATCATAATTTCCACTTCAATAAAAATTGTTCTCAAATTTGCAAGGAAATGAAGTTTTCCAAACCCTAGAAACAAATATCTTGAGTCCATGAAGGTTTTCATCCCTAACCAATAGCTTCTGTTGTGAACTATTGCATGGTCAATGACAGTGACCTACAAAGAGGCTGAACTAAAATTTTTTTCTGCTTGATTGTCCACATCAATAAAATCAACATAACTCGACACTCTAGATAGATAATCAATAAAATCCTAAGACTTGCAGGTTATGGGTTCGACTTCTAAGTACATAGAATCCACAGACAGATTGATCTTGTAATCGTCAGTCTTTTGTACTACATGGTTGCCTAGTTCTATGCCTTTATTGGTAAATAATAATCAACTTGTTCAACGGCTTGGTAGTAGTAGTGATCATTACCTTTCACACCTCTTCTCTTTGAAATATCTCCTCTTCATTTCATAAACAACTAACTTTCCTAGTCATCCACTAACTAAAAATAGTTACATTTTAGTAACATGACCTCTTATTAAAACTAACTAATAGAAAATAAAATAACAAAATACGGAGGGATTTACCTGTGTTGCCTAGTCTGTTAGTATTGTTTCCAAATGTTTCCTTTATAGTAGGCAAGAAACCATTCTTTCTTGTGCTGTGAGCTTCGTCTAGCTGTTCACAATTAATGTACAATGACAATGTTGGGGTTGCAAAAGTTAAAGAGTGTGCATATTCATTCTTCTGTCTTTGACAATATTATTGTCCGCATGAAAAATTCTCACAGGATTAGAAGGTCAGGGGAACTTTTGACACATATTCGCACAATAAAGATGTATGGCTGGGAGCAGATTTTCTCTAGTTGGGTGATGGAGACTAGAGCCTTGGAAGTCAATCACTTAGCTGTATGATACTGTGCTTTTATTATTTACTAGTTGAAAAGCTATTCCATATACAGCCACCAGTTCTTTTCCTTTTCAGCCAATTCTTTAATGAATGTCTGTCATTTTGTTTGACCATTTCTTTTCAGACACGCAAATTTTTGGATGCTTGGTGTGTGTTCTTTTGGGCTACAACACCGACTCTTTTTTCCCTGTTCACTTTTGGATTATTTGCTTTAATGGGATATCAACTTGATGCAGCAACGGTATGCTGATTGTGTAACTTTGAATAGATAATGACCAATTCCTTTTTAGTTATTTTCTGACATTCTCTGATTTTTTTAATGGCAAGGACATGTTAATGACAAGGAATCTTAAAATTTTATCCAGGTTTTTACCTGTCTTGCCCTGTTTAATAATCTAATCTCTCCTCTCAATTCATTCCCCTGGGTCATTAATGGACTAATTGATGTGAGTTACTTATACCTAAATCTTTTGCAGTTTAGATATTCCATTTTTAGGACCTACTGATATCATCTGGCATTCCATTTTTAAACCAGGCATTTATATCAATTAGACGGTTGAGCAGGTTCCTCTGCTGTTCGGAGGGCAAACTTGAACTGGAGCAGAACATATCACCGTGTCTTTTCTCAAAAGATATGGCAGTTACAATGCACAATGCATGTTATGCATGGTCAAGTAGCGATAAAAAGCAGTGGAATCTGGTGTTGAATTCTGTGACTCTGTGCCTTGCAAAGGGTTCGTTGGTTGCAGTTATTGGAGAGGTCACCCTTTTTCTCTAGTAACTTTTAGATCTATTATTTTGCCTGTTTGCATAATAAAGATGACACTACAGCATTGAAGTGAAACACCGTCTATTAATTTTTTAACTCTGTAGGTTGCATGATTGTTGGGTACCTTTTTTTGAGAGCTTTTATTGTATAAGCAATGGAAAATATTGCTTAGGTTGTCTGATTGTGAATGAGAAAACACTCAATTAGTGGTATCAACAATCTTAGCACTTTCTCAAAGCAAATATCAGGTAGGCAATATGCACCTCCATCTTGTCATGGCCTGTGGACATTCACATTGATTGATCCATGCAAAGTAGTGGATTTGATGGACAATATCGGAAGAGAATTTTTATTATTTATTATTTATTGATATTTTATTTCATTAGGTATTATATAATTATTACCTGTATAACTATTAGGTTAGTTATTCTGCTGTTCAGAGGTGATTATAAGAAGGTCTAGATCTCTTATTGAGGTCTTATAGAAAAATACCTTTATCAATATTATTTATTTGGTTAGTTGTTTGAAGGTCTCTTATTTAGAGTTGTGCTCCTATTTAGCTTAGCCCAGCTCTATAAATAGGGTTTAAGTTCTTTCATTATGCAAGACTTGTTATGATTATTGATATTGATTACCGAGTTTTCCAACAGTGCCCTATTTGTTTATCGGTGGATTCCAGTGTTTTCTGTTAGAATTTACTTGTTTTTTCTTTCAATTTTCCTTTGTTCTTGGGGTTTGGAACTTGTCCCACATCAATATTATGGACAGAAGGCAATGAACCATACATAACTGAGTAAAATAATTTGGATTTGGTGAATGCTACTTTGTTATGTGGATTTTGGCAGTAATGGTCTGGCCAAGCAAGTGGACTTTCTGCAACACTTTGATGATAACCTCTAACACTAGTAGACTAATACTGTTGATGTTTATTAGTGCAACTTTGGCAGAAGAATAGGAGCTTTAGCTTCCATGAATTGTCTGTTTCTTTGCATAAGGATTATGTGCTAACTCTGGCAATTCGGAGGCCTAACTTCAAAATATCAGGTTGGTTCAGGTAAATCATCCTTGTTGTGTGCAATATTAGGAGAAATGCAGCAAATCAGTGGATCAATCTGGTCAAATGGATCTGTAACCTATGTCCCACAGGTTTGTACACTCTTCTTTGATGAGTCCTAGCAAAGGTTCAACATCTTAATGAAATAGTTTCTTGTATTGGTGTCTGCTGAATTCTTAGGTTCCATGGATTCAATCTGGAACAATACGCGACAATATTTTGTTTGGCATGCCTTACGATTCAGAAAGGTATAAAGCTTCCATTTTAGGGATTTTCATTCCTTGTATGCTTAACAATTCCTATCAGATTACTTCTCCGCTCATTTCATCTTTGTTTTAATGTATTTACTGATCTTATCTATAAGCATTTCTAGCTTAAGGTGCTAGGTAAAGTTGTGAACATCATATCAAAATTTTTATGGATGATTGGTTGTATTCACTTCATCTTTCCTAATCAGTCCTTATATCTGTACCGAGCAGATATTCAGATACCATAAAAGCCTGTGCACTAGACATAGATATTTCACTAATTCCTGGAGGTGACATGGCTTATATTAGAGAGAAAGGAATCAACTTATCTGGTGGACAAAGGGCTCGTCTTGCGCTAGCAAGGTTTTTCCTTCCTTATCATTAAAATTTTGCTTGCTTTTATGGACTAGCATGATTTGTCATCTCCTACTGGTGCTTCTTATTCTTGTGCAAAAGGGCCATTTACCAGAGATCAGACATCTGTATGCTCGATGACGTCCTTAGTGCAGTTGATGCTCAAGTTGGTGGGTGGATTTTACACAATGCTATACTTGGTCCTCTTATGGACCAAAGGACTTGTATTCTTTGTACCCACAATGTTCAGGTAGGTTCTTTGAATCCTTTTCTTTTGCAACAACATTGATATTTTAAATGCAACAGAAAAAAACAAAGAACTTTTGGAAACACACTAGGATAACATAATTGCTATAATTTATCCAAAAAAAAAAAACGAGATTATTGCAATATGCTGAAACAATTGTTCAAGTTATGATACACTCTCAATTCATGTGTGATATCTTCTTCATGCAGTAAATATTTGATTACATAGAGCTCTTACAGGGTGCAACTTCAGCGTAAAAGACAAACTTCATGAGCTGATAATTAACAAAATTGATCACATTCTTTAAACTATCAAAGTAGTGCTTGCAGAACCCAAAGATTTCTAAACTTATTGTCTGTAAGAGTTGAAAGGACATTCTCCTGCACTCAAAAACTCATGTTTTTTTACCTTGATGCTAACCAAAAAATAGCTAGAGAGGATTAACAACTGACAAGTCTCTCCCTTCTTAGATGACATAATAGAATTGTTTACATTCATTTTGGATTGCTTTTGCTCCCATCTGCTCTGAGAAGTAGCAAAGAAGATGAAGAAGATATATGATGATGATAGGATGGATAGAACAAGAGGTATCAAACAATTAGGTATGTTTCATTGAGTCTCAAAGCAAGTTCCTCTCATTTAAAAGCATAAAATTGTCAGTTACTGGAGGAAATTGACCTGGTGCATTGATCCAAATGAACTGAAGGGATACGAAATTATAAGATTCTTATTCCTATTGGAATAGATCCAGTTTCTCCTGCTAAACGTTGGTAATTCTGACAAATCTGATTACAGAGGGTTTGGCTGTTGGCAAAGAGAGAGAGAAGTGGATTAGCCAAGGGTGGGCTACCCAACTTCGCTATTTGTAGGAAGAACTCATGAGATGAATCTTTTGAAAAAGAAGCAAATTCATTGATACTCTCCCTGTTTTGCTGCATGATTCTGTGGTACTGAATTCTTCTAATCAAATTTCAGCTAGTGCTGTAACGTAAAAAATTCATTGGTTTTTTGTAATTCTCCTTTTGCATTTGTATCTGCCTGGTAATAGTCTTGTTGTACTAAATCTAATCTTGTTGAGGTTGTAGTCCATATGATTATAGACAATCTTATGATTTCTGCTTATAAAATTTTTAACTACTCACTTAAAAATGAATTTGAGTTGCCTTTCATTCTTTGCAGGCAATATCTTCTGCTAATATAGTTGTTGTAATGGACAAAGGACATGTGAAGTGGGTGGGAAATTCAGTTGACTTGGCATTTTCATCATATTCTGCACTCTCTCCCCAAAATGAATGTGATGCTTTATTCCATGTTCAAGGACAAAAACCTAGCATGAGTACTCTTGAAGATGGACAAAGTCTTCTTGAGATAGAAACTAATGTTTCAGAGGAAGCACAAAAGATGGTTGAAGCGGAGCTGAGGAAAAAAGGCAGAGTTGATTTTCACATATACAAGTAAAAGCTTTTTCCACTTAATGCATCATAGCTTACAAGAGGTTTGTATATTTTAAAATAGGAGACGGTGGTTGATGTTAACAATATTTGCAGGAAATATGCTGCATTCTCTGGATGGTTCATCACGGTTACAATATGCATCTCAGCCATTCTAATGCAAGCTTCTCGTAATGGAAATGACTTGTGGCTTTCCTATTGGGTTGATACAACAAGAACCAGTCAGATGAATCCCTCCATATCCTTCTATCTGGTAATTAGATTCTCTGTGGTCATGTTGATTGTTTATTCTTACATACAGTTGATTTAAAAGTTGGTGAATGCTGGCCTCCCCTTACACTAAAATATTCACAGTTGGATTCCGTTGAGTCTTCTCCCCTTCCTTCCCTTGTCACCCAATCTTCCTCTATTTCTTTATCACATCCTATGACAGGCAGTGTATTTTCTTCTCAGAACTAAATCAAACCAGGCTGGCATAACAGAAATGTTGGCAACTGTACTGGTTCCTTTCATGGTTCCCCTGTTTCTCAAACTCAGTCCAAAACCTGTCAACCTCCCTGTGATACATGACTTCCTTTTTCTGCTGATATTGATATAAAATAACTCCATCTAGTTATGAGATTTTCAGAAGATGGTATGAGATACTATGTGCTGTTCGGCAGATAAAATTATATGAACATCACTAGTATTAGAGGCATTTTTTTTGCCATTTTTATCTCTTATGTTATCTAACTTGCTTCAATATTGCTCATAAAACTAGGGAAATGCTGTGTACTGTTGTATTTACTATTATTTTTTCTTTAGGTGAATTTAAGTTGCAATAAGTTTTTTAATAATGTAGTAAGCTTTTATTTGTTCTTTGGGTTAACGAGGGTACGATACAACACTCTTGTACTTTCCTATTCAGATGGTTCTTTTATCCTTTTACCGGATTTGAAGATACGAAGGCATGGGAACCTCTTGTTGGGATCTTGTATCATTGTTATTGACTTTGTAATTGATGTTGCAGGTTGTACTCTGCTTCTTTTGCATCATAAATTCCTTTTTTACATTGGTAAGGGCATTCTCATTTGCATTTGGTGGCTTAGGTGCTGCAATTCAGGTGCACAATGAATTGCTTAATAAGCTTGTTGATGCACCTGTACAATTTTTTGATCAAACACCTGGTGGAAGAATACTCAACAGGTTAGAAAGAAATGACTTCCTATCAATAATGTCAGTGATGTTTACACCATCGAAAATAACTTATCTTTCTCCATAGGTTATCTTCTGATCTCTACACAATTGATGATTCTCTTCCTTTCATTCTCAACATTCTGCTTGCCAATCTTGTTGGCTTGCTGGGGATAGCAATAATTTTATCATATGTGCAGGTAACTTGGAAACTTCTTTCTGTTAATAACATTATCTATAAAATTATCAATAGCTTTATCCTCGATTTTTAGTTTTCCCAGAATTGGGTATAGCTGTGTGTTTTGCATGAGATGCAATTTTTTTCAGTTGTCAACTTAGTTTTTTAAATATGTTTTGTATGACCCACAAAAAAATTTCACCTCCACGTACTCAATTTATAATGTTAGCTTTGCATGGGATGACAGATTTGACATTGCAGTTGTAGATTAGTTATTTCATTTTCTTTCTTTAAATTGTGCAATAATTCTTGACATTTAATCTTTAGAGTTCTTAATGAGCATAGTTGCTTTGGCTTACAGCCACGGAGTGGTTCTTCTTTACGAATCTCAATTGCTATTTAGCCCACTTTTTCACCCATATGGTCGAATTTTTAGTTTTTGCAATATGGCCTAAGAGTATTTGTGGATATCTTAGGATAGAAATGTTGAATTTACATCCATTAAGTAATGGTTTAAGATTTTATGTGTAGTAATTTTGCAAACAATTCAAATTCAAGATGCTTCGCCCAGTGTCAAAGAGTGTCTAATCATTTGCTGCTTGCTAAAACTTAATTAAACTTTATCTATTACTCAGTATGATACTATTCTTAAGGGGATTATGCATGTCTACAGGTCCTATTTTTGATTCTACTATTGCCATTTTGGTTTGTCTACAGAAATTTGCAGGTATTTGACTCAACTTTCAGGCCTCCAATCTTTGACTACAGCATACACTCAACATTCTTCATAAAAAACGCATACATCCTACATGGGATCTGATGTTGGTTAATTGCTTGCATTTGAAATCGTTGAAGTTTGTAGATTTTTCCTATCAGATTAATATCTTTAATACTTTAGATTTAGTGCATCACTTTTCCTTTATTTGTTTTCTGGACTTTTTTTTTTCTCCTGTCATGCACTTGTGGAGCTTCAGCTAATGCGGTTGTTGTTTATTGTTATATGTTTGAACTGACTCCTTGACAAATTGATTTGTTAACAATTTTAGTTGCAAAAATTTTGCTCCTGGCATGAGATTTTCAAAGTTTCTTTTGGTTTGAAAAATAGGGTCACTTACAGTGGACACTTTGTTGTGGTATAGAATAAGATTTGCAATATTCATAGAAAGACTTAATAATGCCACTCCCCTTCAAAATATCATTAATTATATTTTAAAGTGCTAACTTCTTTAACAATGTTAATTCATTTAGAATATTGAATTTTATGAATGAAGAGATCCAGTACTTATGAAAGTGTCTTCGGCACTTTGTTTTGACTTTAGTCACCAGTTCTTTTAAACCTTTTATTTGAGCATGTGTTGCCACCATGTCCTGCATGCACTATGTAATTGCCAGTCACCAAGAGGATCAAGAAGCATAAATGTAATACAGAATTTTTCCGTCTTTCTTTGATGCAAAATGGCTTTTCAAAACTCTTAATTTGGTTAACGTGAATCAATAAGCAGCATTGGTAGGTTTAATTTGAAACAGCATTTGATATGGAAACATGATATGATGATAAACTATCATGTACTAGTTGGTACCACAAGATCAGAATGAGCAAAAAGAACAAGAACACACAATAAATTACTGTTTTGTCTGATCTGGCCTACGTTTATCACCAGAGACAGAACAGGAACTGCTCAATGAGTGGAGATGAAATCCTAATGCTAAGCAAATTCAACCTCACAGATTGCTTGGGGACTTTCAAATGAAGAATGATATATTACTGCAGTTGCACAAAGCAAAATTGTATAATAAAGTGGTAGATGAAGAGTATCATGTATAGCTCAATGGATTTTCTTAGTGGAATTATTTCCATTTAATATCAAAGAATAAGTCTAGCTGCTTCCTTGAAAAGATTTGAGAAAAAATCGGTTGAAACTAATAGATAAGGAAAAGATTAACTGCCCCTATGCTGTTCAAGAAAATTCTGAATCTACAGCATAATATTTTCTTATATTCAGACTGATGCTCCTCAATCCATGTTTAACATTATGAAAGTATTAGTTACCTTCTGGTGTTTCTGTAATGGAACTTGTTCTGATCAAAGAAGCAGTCTACATAGTCAGAAATTCTTCAGTTCTTCTACAGGACAACATCGAGAGAATTGCGTCGGCTTGACAGTGTTTCTCGTTCTCCTATATATGCAACTTTTACAGAGACACTTGATGGATCATCGACCATAAGGGCTTTTAAGTCCAAGGTAGGTACTTGAATGTACTCTTTGATTCATCTGATTAGACTTGACAGTTAATTTTGTTGTAGATATACATTAGAATGGAATACTTCAAACAAGAAAAAAATAGGTGGGAAAAGGGCATAAGCATAGTCTGAAGAAGGTGATAAGAGTATGAAAAGCTTTAATCTGTTAATAAATTTCATGTCAGATGCATTTTGTGATATATATTAGAAATAGTTGGATAGAATCTTTGATCAATGTGTCTGACAAATGGTTCTGTATGCTTGGGAATAGTCATAGATCTCTTCCTACAACTTAATTAAGGGATAATTCATCTTTTCACTTTTGTCAATGTGTGCTGGTTTTTTCTTCTTTTTAAATGCTATGTAGTATCTTGGAAGCTGAAACTATTGGAGAAGCACTTATAATGGGTGGTAATGAACAGGAGTTTTTCTTTGGAAAGTTTACTGAGCATGTTGCCTTGTATCAACGAACTTCTTTCTCGGAGATAATAGCAAGTTTGTGGCTTTCCTTGCGTCTCCAGGTATGTTAGACAGAAAAATAACAATTATGTATGGAGTCGATATTTTACATTAGGAGCCAGATTCCGTATTTTAATACAGAAATCAATTACTTTCCCACAAAGCAACATATTTACTTGATGCAATTCATTTTTTTTTTAATGCTGACTTGTAATGTTCTTTTAGCTGTTAGGAGCATTTATCATTTCATTTGTTGCCATGACGGCTGTTGTTGGATCCCATGGCTCTCTCCCTATTAGTTTTGGCACCCCTGGGCTGGTACAATCTTCACTCTCTCGTTCGCCTCCAACTCATTCCTTTCTGTTTTAGTTCTGAATCAAAATACAAGCTTACTAGCAAGCTTGTGTAACTTTTACCTATTTTAAGATCAATTATGCATCTTAACCCTGAATATTCTTTTACAGGTAGGTTTGGCACTCTCTTATGCTGCTCCGATAGTGTCCTTGTTAGGAAGTTTTCTGACAAGTTTCACTGAAACTGAGAAGGAAATGGTATCTGTTGAGAGAGCTCTTCAGGTGTGGCAATAAACCTCATTCCCTCTATATACTTTGTTGTTGGTTGCTTATGTGATTTCATTCTCTTTAGTATATGGAGATTCCCCAAGAAGAGCTCAATGGATGCCATGCGCTTAATTCAGATTGGCCATTAGAAGGACTGATTGAGTTTCAAAATGTTACGATGAGATATATGCCATCTTTGCCACTTGCTCTGGGCAATATCAGTTTTACAATTACAGGAGGGACACAGGTTAGTGCACATATGAAGCTTGAGGATTAGGATCTATATATACATATTTTTGGTTATTTCTTATCATACACTTGAGCCTTTCCTGTTCATTTTCAGGTAAACAGTTTAGATTGTGTGCAAAAAAGTAGTTTTGGTTAAAATTCTTTGAATTTATAAACATGTTAAATCCTATCTCCTTTAGGCCTAAGATTGAGAAAATAAGACCTGTCTTAAACACTAAAAAGAGAGGATCTCAATCTCATATTTGATGCTTCTTGATGCACTGCTTAATTTGCTTCTATGATCTCCTGTTTTGAATTGAGCATCCTAACAAATCAGATAAATTCAGGTTGGAATTGTTGGAAGGACAGGTGCTGGCAAGTCTAGTGTCTTGAATGCCCTTCTTCGCCTTACCCCTTTATGTAGTGGTCGTATTTTGGTGGATGGCCTTGATATAACTAGTGTTCCTGTCAGAGATCTTCGTGCACATTTCGCTGTTGTTCCTCAAAGTCCATTTCTGTTTGAAGGGTCATTAAGGTCCGTCGATCAATTGGATGCAACAAAAATTTCTGTACATCATAATATTTGGCGAATTAGGCTTATTATCTATGTGTTACCTTTGTGCAGGGATAACTTAGATCCACTCCAGATGAGCTGTGACCTGAATATCTGGAGCGTTCTCAGGAGATGCCATATCAGTGAAGAAGTAGAGGCAGCAGGTGGATTGGACATTCATGTGAAGGAATCTGGATCGTCTTTTTCAGCTGGGCAAAGGCAGCTACTTTGCCTTGCACGTGCTCTTCTCAAGTCTTCTAAGGTAAAATCATAATATGTGACCATGATTTTGCATTTATATGGTTTGAGTTGGTAAGGAGGCACTCTTAGATGGTACTAACATTTGCAGAATATTATGGAAGAAAGAACAATTGTATTTCATAGTTTAATTCAAGAATTTACAGCTTAGATATATACCATCAAAACTAGCCTATTTAGGAAGTATGAGCTGTACAAAAAAGACATAATCCCTAATTTAAAAAACTTTATATTTACACCACAAATTACTCTATTCTAGATTATTTCCTTTCCAACACTCCCTGGCTTGTAAATGTCTTCCATAGCCAACTTGCTTACAAGAGAATCAAACTGATTTTTAGGCAATCCGTTGGTAAGAATATCAGCAACCTATTGCTCTGTAGGTATATACCTACATATTAAACCATCATCAAGTTTTTCTTTGATTAAATGTCTGTCCACTTCGATATGCTTAGTCTTATCATGAAGTACTGGATTATGAGCCATCAAAATCACAGCTTTACTATCGCAATACACTTTCATGGGAAGTAACACTGAGATCTGCAAATCTTCTAGTATTCTCTTATTCCACATTATCTCACAAATGCCATGGGCAGGTGATCTAACTTCTGCTTCAGCACTACTTCACACTACAACACTTTGCTTTTTACTTCACCAAGTGACTAAATTTCCACCAACAAAAGTGCAATAACCTGATGTTTACCATCTATCAGTAATGCTTCCTGCCCAATCAGCATTGGTGTAAACTTATATCTGAACATTCCCACTCTTTCTAGTCATTAACCCTTTGCCAGGCGTCCCTTTAAGATACCTCAGTATTTATATGCAATGTCAAATTGTTCTTTTCCTGGAGCATGCATAAATTGATTTACCACACTCATAGCAAATGTAATATCAGGATGAGTGTGTGATAAGTAAATAAGTTTACCACTAGACATTGAAGGTTTTCCTTTTCAATAACATTTTCAACAGTAGCTGGATTTAGCTTCAAATTAGTTTCAATTGGAGTCTCGGCTACTTTACACCCCAGAAGGCCGGTTTCATTAAGTAAATCAAGGATATATTTTCTTTGATTTACAAATATACCTTCTCTTGATCTTACAAACTCCTAAGTCTAGGAAGTACTTCAACACTCTCAGGTCTTTAATTTGAAATTCTTCAGCTAATCTTTTCTTTAGTATTGATAATTCATCAAGATCATCACCTGTCAAAATCATATCATTAACATATACAATTAAAATTGCAATCTTTCCTTTATCAGAATGCCTATAAAACATAGTATGATTAGCTTGACTTTGGCCATATCCATAGCCTTTTACTGCCTTCCCAAAGCATTCAAACCAGGCTCTTGGAGATTGTTGAAGAACATACAAAGACTTTTTGAGCTCGCACACATTAGTTTGACCAATCATACTTTCAAAACCTGAAGGAGGGCACATGAATACTTCTTCTTCTAAGTCACCATTCAAAGATGCATTCTTCACATCTAGTTGTTATAGAGACTAGTTAAAATTAACTGCAAAGATAGTAACACATGAATGGAGTTGATTTTTGCTACTGAGCAAAAGTTTCTTGATAATTAATACAATAAGTTTGAGTAAACCCCTTAACAAGAAGTCTTGCTTTATATCTTTCCACACTTCTATCTGCTTTGCATTTCACAGTAAACATCCATTTACACCACTAGAATGTTTTAAACATTGTTTTCCTGATACTCGAATTTAATAGGTTTTTGGTTGCACAGTTTATGTTCTTATTGCTCATAAGGATCAGTTCAAGCTTGATCCTAAGGCTGGAAAATATGTTTTGTTGGCTATGCAGTAAACAAGAAAGGATATAAATGCTTTAATCATTTCAACTTACAAAATTTCTATTACTATGGATGTTGTGTTTCTTGAAAATCAACCCTATTTTCGAAATAATTTTCTTTAGGGAGAGTGATGTAATTTGAAACAGAAGTAGACATCCTGTTAATAAAATATGTTGTATTTAAGAAAGCTTCACCCAGAGATATTTAGGAATATGCATAGAAAACGTCAGGACATTGGCAACTTATAGTAAATGTCTATTTTTTTCTTTCAGCAATACTATTTTGCTGTAATGTATCAACACAAGTAGATTGATGTTAAATATCTTTATCTCTTAAGAAGATGCCAAGAGAATCATTTAAATGTTCAGTGCTGTTATCAGTGTTTAAAATTCCAATTTTTGTATGGAATTGTGTTTCAACCATTACATAAAAACTTTTGAATAATGTCTGAATTTCAGATTTATCTTTCATTAAATATACCCAACATAATTGAGCACGATCATCAATAAAAGTCACAAACCAATTTTTTCCAAAGAAAGTTTGAATTCTTGAAGGCCCCTTAAACATCACTATGAATTAGATAAAAAAGCCAAGAGAGTTGATATGGTTTTGAGTAATAAGTGTTTTTATGACTTTTTGATAAAATGCAATGTTCACAATGGAAATTGGAACAACCAATTTCACTAAACAAAGTGGGAAAAAATTTCTTAAAATAAGAAAAATTAGGATGTCCTAACCTATAGTGCCCAAGCATTATTTTGTCCTTAACAGAGGTAGAACTATCACTACTTAACCTTGAGATAATTTATTCTTGTAATCTTCATCTTCAAAGGAGTGGGGACCATCTATCATCCTAGCACTGCCAATCTTCCTTCCCAAATTCTGGTTTTGGAAAACACAATGAGAGTCGAAGAAAGTTACATGGCAATTAGAATCTTTGGATAATTTGCTAACAGATAAAAGATTACAGGCAAGTTGAGGTACATGGAGGAACAATTTAAGAGATAAGGTTTTTGTTAGTTTGACCAAACCTTTGCCTACTATAGAAGAATAAGATCCATCTGCTATGAAAATATTTTCTTGTCTTGAACAAGGATTATATGTGTGAAATAAATTGGAAAAACTATCCATATGGTCAGATGCTCCTGAATCTATTATCCAAGGAGCTGATTGTGAAATAGAATAACAAACTAAGGCATTTAAATCATTACCTGTTTGTGCAAGAGAAGCATTAGGAATATCCGATAATCAAATGTTAGATTTTAGCAGCCTGAGAATATGATCCACTTGCTGAGGACTGAATGGGACAGCTTTGGCTTTATGTGCAGTGGGAATATTCATGCGACCAGTTTGCTTATTGAACTTCCCATCATGCTTGCCCTTCCAATTGGCTGGTTTACCATGAAGTCTCCAACATGTTTCATGGGTGTGTCTTGGTTTATTCAATGATCACACTATTCCTGAGTCTTCTCATCAGTTTTGTGTGGAATAGTGCAGCTAGCATAGGGTTCACCCACAGCCAAAGCAGAATTCTCAAGAATGCTACTTGAAGTCTTCTTGCTAAGCATGACAAGGCTACAACTTTATTCACGACAGACTTCAAAGAAAGCTTCTCCAATAGAGGGAATAGGTTGTCTGCCAATTATTCTCTCCCTAAATTCATCAAATTCAACGTTTAAACCAATAAGAAACTTGAAGATCTGATCATCTTCAACCTTCCTTTTATAATTGTGGGCATCCTTGGAAGATTTCCACTCATAAGTATTGAATAAATCTAAATCCTGCCATAGGCATTTCAGTGAATTGAAGTATTTAGTAACACAGTTTTCACCTCAATGGATTTCTCCAAGTTTTAACATCAATTCATAAACTTGGGATTGATTTCCCAAATTCAAATACATAAGATTGTTATTGTCCCAAAGTTCCTTAGCTGTGCAATAACACATGTTTGGAGCTAATGTCTTCTTCCACAGAGTTCGCTGACCATGCCATTACCATAGAGTTCTTGGCATCAACACATGTAATTGGAACTAATGGCAGGTTCCCTCTTAACTCCAGTTATGTAGCCAATTTTCCCTCTTCCTCAAATATACATGCAGACAGATTGAGACCAGCACAGGGAATTATCTCCATTCAGCCGAATAGTAATTATTTGGACTGAATGAGATTCAGAGAAAACCAAGGCTGTAGGCTTCTGCCTATTGGCTGAAGTAGGTGTTTTGGATGAAGAAGGATTAGTCTTTGTGGAGTTGAACTGGATTTCGGACATGGTGGAGTTGGGGCTTCTCATTTGTGGCTGGGTGGGATGGGGAGGCTAGTTATAGGTTAAACAACTAGAGTTTTGAAAAAAATACTATAAGTGGCTAGAGTTTTATCTTTGCTTCCAGGAATAGGGACTGGTCTGATACCATGCTGAATATTATGGAAGAACGAACAATTTTATTTCATAGTTTAATTCAAGAATTTACAGTCTATGTATATAGCATCGAGGCTAACCTATTTACGAAGTATTAGCTATACAAAAAAGGCATACTCCCTAATTTACTTAACATACAAAACTTCTTATATTTACACTACAAATAACTCTATTCTAGATTATTTCCTTTCTAACAACATTGCTATATAAAAGTGTCTGCTTTTAAGTTTTAGCATGGTGGAATTTTTTTAGACAGATGGTTTGGCTCTATTACCTTACTGAGTTTCACTGAACGATGCATTTAGATGACTGCTTGTGTGTAGTATGGTTAGCGAGTAGATTACTAACCTATCATGCATTCTCAGGTACTTTGTTTGGATGAGTGCACTGCAAGTATTGACACACCAACAGCTTCAGTACTACAGAATGCAATATTTACTGAGTGTAAAGGAATGACAGTGATCACAATTGCTCATCGCATTTCCACTGTTTTGGGCATGGACAACATCCTCATTCTTGATCATGGGAACCTGGTATGCCAAATCTTCTGGTTCTTGCTTTCTTTTTTACTTAATTCTAGATCAGAGGTACCCAACTCTTGACAAAGACAGCCTTTGGGAAAATTTGATGGGACTGAAGAAAAGAAAACTTAGTCATGATATTAGACAATTTGCACATTTCTGAAGTACCTATGGCTACAAAAGAGCTGAGCTTTCGTATCTTCATGACAATATTTTAAGTCAAGGTTGAGCCTAGCTGAAAACTGACTTTTAAACAAGTGCAGACAGACCCACAAAGAGCATGCTTGCACATTGTAGTAAATAAGATTTAACAAGTTTAGAAGTTAAAGACACAATGTGAAATCATGTCCTACATAGAGAATGATAATAGAGAAGTGCCATAGAGAATGATATTTATAATGATAATACATGACCAAAGCAAAAAAAAAAATTCCAAGAGCATTTGATCAAGTTTGGCTTTTGAATAAATGAGCATAAATGTTGCACTTGAGATCTTTTCTTTAGATAAGTAAATGAGCTTCAAACAAGCCTTTATTAGATCGAACCTATAGGCTATGAATGACCTGCTCAATTTCTTCATAACCCTAGTGAGATCGTATACCCTTTTGCCTTTGGATGTTATTCCAAGAGGCTAGAAAGCATTGGCTTTTAGCAAATATAAAAGCAATTTATACTTTACTAAATTATTTATTAAATTATCTCTCGTAGTTAAAATACTAGGTTATTTCTTATTAAGAGAACATGGTCATTGTATATATGGGTATTTATTACTTATATATTATTTAATCTGACTCATTTCTAATATGAAATTTTGTAACCACACAATTTGTATGCTTAAAATTCCAACAATCTCTCTTATGTAAGATTTTTTATCTGCATAACTTATATATTCACACTTGAAATCTCAAGAAATAAGGTAGCCCATCTCTCTTTTTAAAGTCCTTTCTAGTTTTTTTATTTCATTTGAGTTCCCTGCAATAACTCTACGCCCAAAGTTGCTGCCTCCAGCCCACTTGAGGACTTCTCTCATAGAATGGTGTTTTTTTATAGGACTGAGTTCCCGTAAGACTGAGTCTCTCAGTGGAACTGAAAAACAGTTTGACCTCTTTAGGCTTATTTTTAGCCAAGCCCGTAGCTATCAACATATTTTTCCAATTGACATCCCTTTTTCCGTAATGGGTAGATTAGGTGAGTCTAGTTAATGTGTTTTGACGTCTTTCCCCACGTTACCCCCACTATCCCGATTCGCACCCCCAATAAAGAACAATTTCAGCTAGTCCAGCTTCTTTCTAAGGGTTCCTTTGGATGAGAAATTATCTTTAAATTATTATTTTCTTAGTTAAAGCTAGACCATTTAGTTACTTCGGCAGTTGTGCTTGCTTGATGGAGTGTGTAATTTAATGTCTTAGAGTTGTTTAACTGATAGTCTTTAATGTGCTACCGTTCAAAGCTTCTTGAGGTTGCATGAAGAGTTGACACTCATTTTGTATTTGTGTAGGTAGAGCAAGGTAATCCACAAGCTCTTCTAGATGATGAATTCTCGAGATTTTCAACTTTTGCTAAAGCTTCTACAATGTGATTATCTAATCATTTGTATTTACGTTAGCTATTCCAGTATTTAATTTTTTTTTTTGATAAATGAAATTAATAACATATTTTATGACGTAGCACCTGGTGAATTGCAAATTATCTCGAGTTGGCATACTTGGCACAGCCCTTTGATCTGATCATGACCCTCCAAATAATCCCACATGGAACTTTAAAACAATTAATGACAGCTCAGATATAGTTTTGGACTGCTAAACTCTATCAGATTCTTAGCGCTTGAAGTTTCATGCGGTAAATTCAAATGCCCTCGCACAAGCAAGTACATGGGTCCGAAACGGTCGATCAGCCTCTGCCCTTGCGTTGAAATTTACAATTTAATTACAAAAATGAGGGTAAATTTTATCCTTTTCTGTCATAAAAATTCTTAATTGTCGTGGAATCATCTAGCTTAAACAGAAACAGCTATCGTTCAAGGGCACAGTGTAGTGGGATGTTAAGAGCAAGCCTGCATTATTATAGACACACCAGCTCCTTCCAACTATAATATGTGCCGCTACATTTGTGGTCCCAAAACCAGCAGAAATTAGTCGAAGTCGTGGCCTCAGCAAATGTTAGGAGAGGATGGGCATTGGTGATGGAGCTTCAGCTAAGTTGGCACTTTAAACACAAGGCTGATACGAAAGCCCTAGTTCTTCATTGCTGGTCCAAGTTGTGCCTTTAGCCGAAAGGATCGAAACCTTTTTGCCTTGAATGTGTAATGTGGGGAGGGACCAAAGACAGCTCAATGATCAGATGACATGCTAGTGATTTGTTAAGATCAAAAGTCTCTCCATACATTAACTTTTATCATCATTATTATTAGTTGTCCATTTGTGTGGTTCTAATAGTCCTTGTAAAAAAGGTTTGAGTTACTATGGTTTTATATTTGCGTTTGGTGCCACAACCTAAGATTACCACAAAGATTATTTGTTTAGTATGAATTAAGAGTTACAATGTGCTTGTCAATGTCTAGTGCGAATACTATTTTTGTGTCAGTTCCAAATGGTTTAACATATTTTTTCTACTTTAACATCGACGAAATGCAGGTTTTTCTGCATAGATTTCCCAGCATGTTGTTTGGTTAATAAATAATTACAAATTGTTGTTCAACAGTTGTCAATTATTTTTATTAAAACAACGATTAGTTATTTAACGACATTAAAACAAAGACAAAATGTTCAATTGCTAGTCGCTTATTGTCAACTATAAATTACTAATCAACAATACTTTCTCATGCGTATCAACTGAACCAAATTGATGCTAAATCATAAATGTTATGTCTTTGACTTTAGCACAACAATTAGAATTTAGAAAGCAAACCTATGTACCTATCTATAATTTTTATCAAGAAAAAAGTAAAGTAGGCATCGAAGGGAGAAAAAGTGATTACGCATAATATTATTTACTTTGTTTCTGGACTAATAATGAATTTAATTAATCAATACGTAATTAAAAATAATTTGGGTCAACACAAATCACCAAAGGCGAAGACGATTCTCGTGACTTGATCCAATCCGATTCACCAATATTTTCCTTTTTATCTGTAAGCTTCCTGTGATAAACCATAGGTCTTCAGCCCATGAAAGCTTTCTCCAGTGAGGGATGGAATTACTGGTGGGGTCCCGGGATCCCACCTCAGCAACGACGGCCTCACACCCGTCATCATCTCTAGCCATGTTATGTGCTAATGCACAGAGAAGCTTTAAGAGCCTCGTTGCTTTCTCACCTTCCATGTATAGTCCATAGAGCTAATAAAACCCACATTGTCTAAATACGTCCGGAATGGAAGGCAACCTTAGCCAAGGCATGCAAGCATCTAACAACCTTGTAGCCATGAGGGTTTATAACTCACCTTAAAGCGCACATCAAATTCAAAATGCACCGAGAGGGAGGGCGAGGAGGGTGGTGGGAGAAGAGAGAGTATATAGAAAAAATTATAATTAGCAAATTAGGGGAAACCATAGTTGGTGAAACAGTAACGTTTAGCACTATGGGCTCCCTTTGTTACCAAAAATTAATTTACGGTTGGCTAAATAATACGGATTAGATACAATGAGGAACAAAAAGAGGCAAGTATAATGACACGTGAGAAAGTAAGAGAGAGAGAGCTGTAATTTGGGGAGAGCCTGAGTCTCAGAATATAAGCTAGTTTCACGAAACATAAATCGTTTCGTCTTGTCAAAATTTTTATGCATGCTCTTATAACCCCTCCTACCACTTTCTCTTCTCCATGTTCTGCAACTTGTAAGGACATAATAATACTAATTTTAGCTACAAATACACGTATATATGTATGTATAATGACGACACACGAATGCAAGCATTAGTGAATATGGTGGCGAACATTCTATATTGTTTTGTTCGCCCCTTACAAAACCTAAGAACTGCTTGGTTGTCTGAGGTAAGACACGCCATGCAAATTATTTTGTTATTATTTTATAACTTTTTTTATAATTTATTATTTTATAATATTTTAGTTTAATTATAAATTTTTAGTACATTATTTAAGAATATTTTAGATATTTTAGAATATTTTTTTACTTAGATTAAACTAATATTTTTCAGTTAGTTAGATAATTTTAAATTATAAATAAATCTGTAAGTATTTTATCTTACACACCTATTTTAAAATAATAAAAATTCAAAATTTCTGTTACATGATATATTTTATTTTCTAATGGATTTTAGAAATTATCCTTTAAAAGGTTCAATCAAATGTTAACTTTTATTACTTATTTTTTCATGCTTTGATCCCGTGTCAAGTGGTATGACAAAGATTGTGAAGGGAAGACTATACCAAGAATAATTTTACAAGATCATGAATACAACATATTTTTTACTAGAGATGTTGCTTGTAGTCAATCTATTTGTATCCACGTTCCTAATTTCAAAGGTATTTCCATCTTTGATGGAGATTTCTTCATTAAAGATTTTGTGAGATGATTAACAAAGATTGATACTTATTTTGAATATAATGATATTTGTGAAGAGGAGAAAATGATTCTTGCATATTCTAAACTCTGTGATGGTATAGTTGAATGGTGAGATACTATTCAATACTATCGTGATAAGCCTAACATTCAATCGTGAGTAAGGATGAGAAATTTATTGGTAATTGAATTTTATGGTGCCAATAAATTTGAGAAAATTTTAAATCAAGTTGAAAGGAAATTTAATTTGTATTTCCCACCTCATATGGATAAAAAAGGAGAAGAAATATCGATTATTGTCCACAATTCCAAAAGAAATTTTGATAGAGTTGCGGTGACAGAAAAGATAATATAAATTTTGTCAACTTTGGAGTTGAATTTGTTGATTTTCTTGGAATAGAAAATCAAGTAGATAATTGTTCAACATCTTTAGTTGCTAATGTCTCACACAAAAAGTTGTTGGTTCATGTTGAAGACCTTAATTTATTCGAAATATTTCTTTATATAGTTTAGAAGACATCAATTTCTCACCGTCAACTTGAGGACGAGTTTCTTTCAAGTGGCAGGTTCTGATGTAGGACACGTTATACAAATTATTTTGTTATTATTTTAAAACTTTTTAGTACGTTATTTAGGAATAATTTAGATATTTTAGAATATTTTCTTATTTAAGTTAAACTTTAGATGATTTTAAGTGATAAATACATAACTAAGTGTTCTACGTTACACACGTCTTGAAATAATAAAAATTCAAAATTTTTTTTCTAGGAGAAGTTTTATTTTTTTGTGGATTCCAAAAATTACCCTTTAAAAGGTTCAATCAAGTGTTGGCCTTTTATTACTAATTTTTTTACACTTCTGTCCCGCGTCATTGTCCTTTTTAATAAACCTCTTGCATGTACATATCAATCACCCAAGCCCTTAAAGGGGAAATATTTCCCTTGAAAAGTTAATGCCATAAGGATTACCATAGACATAAATTAAGTGACACTTGTTTGAAATGTAAAGAGAAGATGGTATGTATTGAAGTTAACAATGCAACTCACTATGGTGTTGCATGATATTAGAATTAATATATTGAAATATGGATAAAAAAAAGATATTTATTTGAAGCTTACAAAAACACTACTTTTAAAGATAATTTCACTCTTATAGACAAATTGTCATAGTGTAGTAGGTTATGATGACTATTCTCCTAGGATACAACAAATCTTCCTACTAGTGTGTACTCCACAATCAGGGTAACAAAAGTAACACAAATTTATAATACCCAACAATTTTAGTATATAAGGTATAAAAGGGAGAAGATTTTTTTTTTTTGGTACTTGCTTTTGTAGAGAGTTAGGAAATTTTATTTATATTACTTTTGGTTTAATGTCTCGTATATATGAAAATTAAGATTAAAAATAATAGCTAGTGGTTATAGCTGATGAACATTAAGAAAGAAGATAATAACTTTAAGTGTTGGTTTCTCAACAGTTAGTTTTTCAATAGCTAAAAGAAGGCTAGTTAAAAATAGCTAGTTTGATCGACATAATCTAAAGAGTCTTAAAAAGGTTTTGGGCTAGTGTCCATTGCGTAGAGTCACATTGGGCCTCCTATATCAGGACCATGTTTGGACTTTTCACATATGCATGAGGTCTTCTTTGAGTTTTTACTTTTACAAACCTTAAGACAAGTGATGTTTTATAAACTTGAAGAACAAGGTTCTTATTTTTGATATGGGATCATAGCATTTTAAAATACCCTTATTTCTAGCATTCCTCCACATATTTTAAAAGGTTGAATTTTGTTGAGTTTTTTTTTTTGTGAGAATATAACACATCATTATTGGTGCCTTTAGGACTATGAACCAAAAACTAGAACATACAAGTTTTAATATTTAGAAGTATCGTGAAATTAGAATTTTTATTAATCATGACTTCTTAATGAATATCAGTAAACTTGTCTCTATGTTACATTTTTGAAATATTATTGTTTAACATGGTTAGGTGCTATAAGGCCATGTACACGTCTGGTTTATTTCCATAAGAGCTCTAGAGATCTTGCCTTGGATCTCATAAGAACATCCTTACTCCATTCTCATATAGTTTAATATATCAAGTGTGCATTTCAGTAACACACGACCCATAAGGGCTGTAAAATTCATTAAAAGTATAACTCAACCTCAATCATTGAAATCATTGCATTATCTATGTCACAGGAAGGAAATTCTATTTTGATAGTGCACATAATGTCAATCAGTGACTTGTTATTACCCATATGAATTTAATTCAAGGGATCTCTTATCACATAGGTTAGGCTCTCATCACTTTTGACCATATTCTATAAGCATTAGTCTCATTCCCCTCAAGTTAACTTCCACTAGCTTTCTACCTTGTGATTCAGTCAAAGGATCAGCCAAATTCATCTATAATCTTATAAAGTCAAGTGATATTACTCCATTATTTAGCAGTTGTTTTACTAATTCGTGTCTTAAATGAAAGTGTCTATTTTTCCTATTAAATGGCTTACTTTTTGCATGAACAATAGTGTCTTGGCTATCACAATGCATTGACACTAATGGTGTCAATTTTACCCATAATGGAATATCCATAAGGAAATTCCTCAGTTAGTCTACCTTTACACTAGCAATAATTGTTGATTAGCAGACCTTAAGTTACTGCTCCACCTCCAAGGGTGAATACATAGCCATTTATGAATTTTATTTCATCTTAATCAGAGATCTAGTTAGTATCATTGTACCCTTCTAGTACAATGGGTAATCTATTATAAAATATCTCATAATTTATAGTACCTCTTAAATATTTCAAGATTCTCACCAAACCATTCCAATGATCATGATTTGGATTATGTGTATATCTACTCAATCTACACACTTCATAAACAATACCAAGATATGTGTAATTCATTAAATGAATCAAATTACCAATAATTTGTGCATACTAGTTCCTATGTGTGATTTTGCTTTAAGGAACAAATTTCATTTTCTATATCTTCTGACCATAAACTAGCATCATTAAAGGATATTGGTTCAGTATATGTCAAGGGATCATTGTTTACTATAAAAGTGCAAAAGTCATCCTTAAATGTCTATTCTTTCTTTTGTCGCTTGCTTCTCCTTAATTTAGTTTCAGGGGAAGTTTTACTAGACACCCTTTCTATCTCAACTCTAGGGGCAGTTGATGGCATTAAATCCTTTCTCATTGGAAATATATTTTAAAAAAACTTTGCATTTTTAGTTTCAGTGATAGTATTTGTCTCAATAACATTACTCTTAATAACAAGAAAATGATATCTAGCACTATGTTTTGCATAACCAATAAACATGCAATGTGAAGTCTTATAACTTATTTTCCTTTTCTTTGATTCAAGAAAAAGAACCTTTGCAAGACACCCTCATACTTTCAAAAATTCAAACTACAATTGTATTCCTTCCATAACTCATATGGGGTTTTTCTAGTTTTCTTATAAGGGATTCAATTATGTAAGTAACATGCTGAAAGTATCGCCTCTCCTTATAAATTATTAGGTGTCCTTGACCTAGCTAGCACAACATTCATCATATCTTTCAAAGTTCTATTATTTCTTTTAGCTAACCTTTTGATTTGGGTGAATACCCTATTTTTCACAAAAATCTAATAATAATTGTGAACTATACTCAACTCCTTCATCTGACCTAAGTCTCTTGATCTTCTTATTTAACTAATTTTCAACTTCACTTTTATATTTGACAAATACATCATACACCCCATCTTTGTCTCTTAACATAAATACTTTGGTATATCTAGAATAATCGTCTATAAATGTTATGTAATAACGTTTGCCTTCTCTTGTTATGGTATTCTTTAAATCACCCAAATCAGTATGCACTAAGCTAAGAAGTTATGTTTTTTTGTGAACTAATTTGCAACTATTCTTAACTGAGTTAGCCTCAACACATACTTCAAACTTATTGACACTACCATGTAAATTTTTTATCAAACCAAACTGTTTCATTTTTCTAATATAAAGATCACTCACATGTCCTAATCTAGCATGTCATACATCATAAGAGTTAATAACATAGGTAGAAGAAGTAGATGCATTTTCGTTATTGATAGCATTAAATACATTTAAAATGAAAAGTCCCTAGTTGTAGTAGCCCTTTCCTACAAACACATCGTTTTTGGTCATGACAATTATGTCATACTTAAAAGAGGTCTTTACTTTAACCTTTCCCAATAGGGACACAGAAACTAGGTTTATATATATCTTTGGGACATGAAGTACATCATTCAAGGACAATACCTTCCCAGATGTGAGCTTGACAAGGACTTTGCCCTTACTTAGAATAGGTGTTGTTCTTGAGTCTCCCACGAAGACGTTTTCTTCTTCATCACATATTGGTGTGTAAGAGGTGAATGCACTTGTGTCCCCATAGACATGCCTTATAGCACCAGAATCTATTGCCCACTCTTTTGAGTTGGTGGCAACATTTACTTGAGAAATGACAACAACAATAATATTTGCGTCCACCAAATTGGTTTAGTAGGAATGTCATTCCCTCTTTTATGCTTGTATTAAGAGGCATAAGGCCTTAATTTCCCATACATATAGCAAGTGTCTTTCTTCTTAAAGGTTGGATTACTGGTCTTGGGCTTATCATTCCTTTGGAACCTATCATCATACCTCATTCTACTATGATGATGATGATGATCGTGATGGCTCTTGTCTCCTCTCCTTTGCTCCACCATATTTTCCCTTGACTCCATCTCTTTTGCCTTTGCTTCTCTCGATTAGATTTTATTTTTTTCCTTAGTGACATGTGCTTCCTCTTATATTTAAGTTGCTACTTTAATCATTCAAGGATTATGGAAGCTTTTCTATGAGGTAACATACCACATATTCCTCTAGTAGCTTGATTTTCTCGTTCTTCAGGTTGTCAAGTAGCTTGTGATATTCATTGATTTGATCCTGAACACCCTTTCATCAAACATTTGAAAATGTAGATGGCTAGCAGCAACAAACTTTTGTGTACCAGTATCCTTCACCATAAATTTTTTGTTCATTTTTTACTACATTTCCTTTGCTTCTTTTGAAGAACAATAAACATCAAACAGATCATTGGATAAAGTGATGAGAATTGTATGACAACAAACTTTATTAGCTTGTTCCTAGACAGGAAACATTTTGTCATAATTCTTAGAACCAAACATTTTCTTGGGTTTAGAAAGAGCAAAAGCAAAATCTTGGAGTTGTTTAACAAGACTTTAGAGCAAATGGAATAGACTAAGTCTTAAAAGGAACAAAAACAAATTGATTAGTAGCAGTTGAACTCGCATTTGCATCCATGATAGCAAAAATAGAAAAATTATCCTTAAGATTATTAGAATAAATATACAGAAATATGGGTGCAAAAAAAATATATTTATCTGAACCATGCAAAATCACTACCCTTAAGGATAATTTTGCCCCTATAGACGAATTGTCATAGTATAGTAGGTTATAGCAACTATCCTCCCAAGATATGACAAATCTTCCTACTAGTGTGCACTCTATAAGTAGGGTAACAAAAATAACACAAGTTTATAATATCCAACAATTTCAGTATACAAAGAGTAAGAGGAAGGAGACAATTTTTTTTTCTATACTTCCTTTTGTAGAGATATAGGAAACTCTATTTATATTACTTCTGGTTTAATGTCTCATAAATATAAAAATTAAAATTGAAAATAATGACTAGTAGTTATGGCTAATGAGCATTAAGAAAGAAGATAATGATTATAAGTGTTAGCTTCTCAATAGCTAAAGAAAGGCTAGTCAAAATAGCTATTTTGACTGACATAATCTTAAGGGTCTGTAAAAGGTTTTGGGCTAGTGTCCACTACATAGGGTTGCATTGGGTCTCCTATATCAGGCCTATGTTTGGGCTCTTCACATATGCGCGAGGTCTTCTTTGGATTTTTACTTTTACAAGCCTTAAGACAAGTGGTGTTTTATAAACTTGGAGAACAACACTTTCATTTTTAATATGGGACTAGAGCCATTTAAAATACTCTTATTTCCAACATAGTATTGTATCCACTACCAATGGATTGCATATCGAGTTATTGGATTGCATGGCAAGTCATGTGATGAGACTCCATTGTTGCATGTTTGTTCTTTTGTCTTTTTGAATTTGTTGCTCTGCAATTGCTTACAAACAAAGCAAGTGATCTCTAGAAGCACTTTTTGGGATCAAGCTACTAAACTTAGACATTAGCTAGGCCCTTTTGCTTCAAATTTCAAATAATATGTAAAATTTGGGTAAAAATCACCTTTTTTTAAATCCCAAAGATTTAATTTGAATTATTTTAAATGTAATTCAAATTTGTAATGATGTGTACATTTAAATCTTCATATATAATGAAGATTAGAAAGCTAATGAAGGGGAGTTGTATCTCAATTAACCAATAGAGTGCATTGCTTCTCGGCTTTATCTTCTCCCTCATTCTACTCAACTCCAGTTTGACATACCTTCAAAAATTTTCTGCCAAATTCATCTCTTGCCCCTTGATTCAACTTCACATATGTATATGTGACATTGTTTTATTATTACAATATATATATATATATATTACTTACCAACAAAATATAGGATGGAAAATAGCAAATGCAAGCAATGGGATCACCTAGGCTTTCTTGGTTAGCCAATCTCACACTACCTCTCAACCTCTTCCACGTTTACTCCATCTTTTCATTGTATTCTCTCACCATCACATTATTCTCTGATGACCTCTCTAATGCCCTCAATACCTGGCAGCTACTTTCAGTGACATTATAGAAAATGTGACTAATTAATAATCAGCCATTTGTACCGTATATTACCTCTACATCTATACATATATATACATAATAATAAACTATAAAGAGATGGAATGCCCAAGAGGCATCTCCACTAGCTTTAGTGGGATGTCTTTGATAGACTTCACATTCTCCCCATGATTCTAATACATTAAAAACAGTCATGCATGATATGTACTTTCTATGATTTTTTTAATGCCTCGAATAAAGTAGTAGACATGGATACAATTATTGCTTCATAATACATTTGTTCGACTGTTTTTTATCTTCATGCTAATTAATTTCTCAAAGCATGCTAATGATTATAGCATAATGACAACAATGATGAAAATGTAGCATTGTACTTGTTTTATCATAAGTCTTCAATTCACCTGTATAAAATTACAATCCAATTTAATTATTTCAAATGCCTATAATAAAAGGAAATGTTACATAAACACCAATTTTTTAAATGATAATAAATAAGTATAGCATATTTATCTGCCACTAATTTTAATGCATATATGATCACTAAAAGGTAAAAATATAGTGTCATGTTCACTCTTTTGCCATTGCAAAGAAGTTAAAGTTGCTACAAGCTAAGGTGAAACAATGGAACTCAAAAGCATTTGGCAGCATAAGAGATTACTGTTGGATTTGGTTACTGAGAAAAGAAGATATGCATTTCAGTTTGCCAATTTCATATCAACATATGTGTCTGTGTGTGCGTGCTTTTGTCTGATCTACTAAAAGGCTGCTGGTGCAACTTTTTGTTTTGCTTGTTAATAGAAATTGAAATCATAAGGAAAGGGAGACACAAGGGAAAGAAAGGAATGTTGATAGGGCTTTTAAAATTAAGCTAAAAGGTCTGTATTTTGAGTTTCCAACTTCTTTACTTATAATAGCAAACTTCCAGCATAAGCAAGTACAATTTAAAAATTTATAATTTGAATTTAAACTCAATATTACATAATTATATAGGTTGAAATTCAAAATATTTTAAATTTAAATTAAACACATCATTACATTAAAAATTAAATTCAAAAAACTTGTTAGAGGAGTCCCTAAAGGTGGTTACATAACTAATATAACTATTATGGCTTCCAACTCCCATAACTACTTTTAGTTTGGCAATAAAGTTGACTAGTTTTTAGGCATCAACATGATATGGCAATGTAGGAGCACCATCTTCTTCACTCCTTCTTGGTGCTGCTACCTTGCAAATGAGCATGAATTCTGCTATACTCGGCTCTAACAGCCTATTTTAGCCCATATATAGCCTTTTTAAGCAAACACACTTTATCTTTTTATCTTGAAGCAACAAAACTATATGGTTATTCATGGAAGATTTTCTCTTGCAACTCACCATTAAGAAAGGTAGATTTGACATCCATTGGTTGCATAATCCACTGGTTGTGTGTTGTAACAACTAAAAGAAGCTTAATGGTGTCCAACCTTGCCACATAAGCAAAAGTATGAAAATAGTCCACTCCAGCTTGTTGTGTAAAGCCTTTGGAAACCAACCTAGCCTTGAGTCTATGCAGGCTACCATCAGGATTCACTTTCACTTTATAAATCCATTTATCTCTTATAACTTTTTTGTCTTTAGGCCTTGGTACCAAAATCCAAGTGTTGTTCTTCTTTAAAGCTTTAAGCTCCTCTTACATTGCAACTTTCCAATTAAGTAAACTTGTTGCCTCATCATAACTTATAGGTTCAAAGAGTGTTTCATTGCATCTTTCATACACATTATTAGAGAGAGATATAATGCCTCTGATAGGTGGATTGTCAACATTCTCTCCTTCTGAGAATTCAAGTTCCTCATGTGTAAGTCACAGTTGTTAATTGGTTTTGTAGTTCACAACTAATTCAACCATTGTCTTTTGTCAATTCCATCTCAGTGATTTATCAAATCTTAAGTTTCTACTTACAGAGATTTTATTAGTAATAGGATTGTGTACTCTCTATGCACATGTTGGTATAACCAACAAATATAGCTACTTTAGCTTTTGGATCTAGCTTGCTCATTTTTATGTGAGAAACATGAGTGTAACACAAGCAACCAAACACCTTAAGGTGTGTCAATAAAGGGTTGATACAAAACCAATACTCAAATGATATAGAGTTTTTTAAAGCTTTGGTAGGTTGCCTATTTAACAAATACACTAAGGTGGCTATTACCTCTAACTAGAAGGTTTTAGGAAGACCTTTCTCTGTCAATAGGCATTTAGTCATGACAATTATGGTCCTGTTATTCCTTTCACTCACCATCATTTGTTAGGATGAATGAGGAGTTATGAACTATTGTTAGATGCCTACATCTCTGCAGATTTGTTTAAATGACTTAGATGTGTCAATTGAGTCATTGTTAAACCTAATGGCCTTAATTTGGGAGCACGACTACTTCTCAATTCAAGTTTATACTGGAAGAAGATGACTAATACCTCATATTTCAATTTGAGGAAAAAGATTTAGTAAACTCGAAAAGATCATTTATAAAGATGACATAATACTTACTTCCTTTTAGTGATTCATGATTCATAAGACCACAAGGATCATTATGAAGGACCACTAGGAATGCCAACCTAGCCTGCTTACCAAGTTGACAAGTTTCACAAGTGAAGTTGTATTTTGCTATCTTTGGTAAATCATGCACTAAGCCTTTACTTTGTATCTTTTTAAGGCCATTGAAATTAATATGGCCTAGCATTTTATGTCAAGTGAGTGACTCTTATGTTTCTATAGTCATCACATGATGTTGTGCCTTGCCTCCTTCTAACTAGAAGGTTTAACCATACATAGGTACCTTTAACATTTAAGATAATACAAGTCATGTCTTTAAAGACTAAAGTATATCCTTTTTCCAAATGTTAGCCTACACTAAGCAAGTTGTAGCTTATAGTAGGTATATACAAAATATTACGTATGAATTTAAAACCTTTCTTGGTATGAATGGTTGGATAGCTTTTTCCATTTGCTTGGATTAGTTTGTCATTCCTAATCTTCATTTTAGTTGTGTAAGGTCTATCAAGTTTCTTAAATAGTTCCAAATTAGGTGACATGTGGTTTGTGTAACCATTATCAACCAACCACGTGCAACTCCTTTCATGGGTGAAATTAGTTATTGCTGCAAACAATTGCTCCTCCAAAGTAAACTCTTCATTTACTATTTATGCTTGTTATGATTTCTATTATTACTTTCCTCTTTGCCAAAAGATCCTTACTGATATACGCCCTTTATGTTGTATATTTTGCACACAAGATCAAGCCCTTTCTAATAGTTTTTGGAAGGATGATTTGTTTTCTTGCAATAATCACAAGGTGGATACTGCCTTTTCTCTTTAAGCTTGGTATGCTCCTCTGACTTCTTTGCCTACTTCCTTTGTTGCTTCCTCCTTCCTTGAAACTTTCATTGATGCTTCATAAGAAAGGTTTCTTCAGTACTCTTCTCTTGCCTTAAGACCCTTCTTTCCTCCTAAGCTATAAAAGAATTGTATAACTTTGGTAGACTTATGGAAGTAAGGTCTTTAAAGTCTTCTAGTGAAGAAATCTTTGCTTCGAGCCATTCTGAAGTACTTACCAAGACCTTTTGCACAATGCTTCTATCTAGGAAGTCTTATCATATGACCTTGATTTGGTTAACAATTTTCATAAGCTTATCTACAAATTTCTTTATGGTTTTAGACTCCTTCATCTTTAGGAGCTAAAACTCTCTTCAAAGGTTAATGAGTTACATATTTTTGGATCTTTGATTGCTAGAAAACTCCTCCTTGAACTTATCCCATACATCTTTAGCACTTTCATAGGCAATGATCTATTTGAAAATGGTCTATGAGATGGCTAAATGAATACATATTAAGGCTTTATACTTCCTAGTTGTCTACTCATTGTGTTGCTTTAATTATGCCAAGGAAGAATTGGTAAGCAAGGGAGGTGGTTTAGCCCTCTTTTTAATGGCTTCCCATAAATCATAGGCTCTAAGGTATGCTTTGATCATTACTATCCACTAAGGATAGTTATCCTTAGTGATTTTTGGAGGAGAAAATGGAGGAAAGCTGAAGGAGGCCATATGCAAAAAGGTTTTTGGAAATTTGGATAAGGTTCTGGCAGAATTAACTTTTTGGAGAGATAGTTTGCTTGTCAATTACTTTGGTTAGGGTTTTAGGATACAATTTGCTTTGATACCAATTTATGGATCTGGTTATTACGACAGAAAGTTATGCATTTCAGTTTGTTGGTTTCATATTGGTAAGCATATGTTTGTGTGCTTCTGTTTATTCTACAGAAGGGTTGCTAATGTAGCTTTTTGTTTTGTTTGTTAATAGCAATTGAAATCACAAGGAAAGGGAGACTCAAAGGGCTGAAAGGCACATTGAGAGGGATTTTAAACTTTTGCTAAAAGGCTTGCATTTTGAGTTTTTAGTCTTATACTTATAGTGGCAAACTTCTAGCACAAGCAAGTACACTTTTAAAAATTATAATTTGAATTTAAACCTAATGTTGCATAATTACATAGGTTTAAATTCAAAATACTTCAACTTTAAATTAAACACATCATTACATAAAAAATTAAATTAAAAAAACTTATCGGAGGAGTCTTTGAAGGTGGTTGCATAGTATAACTATCATAATTGTCATGGCTTCCAATCACCATAACTACCTCTAGTTTGGTGGGAAAGTTGGTTAATTGGTTTTTTGGGGTCAACATGATATGACAATGTAGGAGCACCATCTTTTTCAATTACGAGTCTACAATCATTCATAAGATCAAAGAAATGGACCGAAGAGAAGAAAATATCAGTTTATCAAATAAAGAGAAGGTGGAACACATATGGATGAAAACTAAACCCTAGAAATTCATTTCTCTCAAGGAAATATCTTGGAGGTATAAGTCTAGGGAATTGTGCTTAAATGCAAAGACAAAAATGATGCTTATTTTCACTATTTAGAAAATTTCAAAAGTAGAACGACCCATATTCAAAATATTTTCATAAATTAGGAGATTTTCCATTATTAAGAAAATTTAGAGGAGGCATTGGGTATTTCTAAAGGTCATATGTTGATTTTGATCCAGTCAAACCTAAACCCATGAATTTGGCATTTAAATCTCTATTTGATTCAAAAGCCAATGATCTAGAAAGACCTTTCTCTGAATATGAGATCATTGTTGCCTTAGATACTATGGATGGTGGCAAAGCACCAAGCCTTAATGGGTTTACAATTTCCTTCTATAAGTCTTGTTGAGAGACATTGAAATCAAACATATGCAATGCCTTTTATGACTTTTACTTATCAGGTTTCTTTTCTCTTTCTCTTAATTCTACTTTCATTTTCTCTTGCCTAAAAGGAATGTAGTAAAGGATATCAAAGATTATAGGTCAATAAGTTGGCCAATAACTTTTACAAAATTTTGTCCATAGTCCTTTCTAAGAGATTGAAGTCTATTATAAGCAAACTTATTTCTCATAATCAATGTGCATTCATTAAATATCATCAAATTTTAGGTGCATCATTGATTGCAAATAAATGTATTAACACTTAATCAAGGTGCAAAAATAGTCGTGTGGTGTGTAAAGTTGATATTGAGAAAGCTTATAAGTGCCCAATAGATAGTCTCTAATGTATATTTGTGGGAAAGAACTTTTAACCTTATTAATGATACTCCAATAGAATAAACAATTAACTAATGTGTGACCAGTAATTAAAGTTAACTTCTCTCTTTTGATACACACGTTTCACACTTCCTTAGTGTTTCCATACAATTAATGGTCATGTTTTCATAAATGGATATTGCTTCATTTCTTGCTCACATGTACATTATCTTTTGCATTTATATATAATAACTTTCATTAATAAAAAAAAGTTGTTAAATTCACAAATCATATGAATCTAATACTTTTACATTTTGTTGGGATTTTGAAGAGAGATGCTTTGAAATTATTGTTGGATTTTAGATGTAATACCTAGCAAGTTAGTTATGTGGCAACCCTAGCTTACGACATATGAATTATCTCCTTTCCATGATAAAACACACATATATGTAACTATACTATGTTTTAATATAACACCTATGACTTTATCTAGTTAACATATCCTTTTTATTTTCTTTTTTATATAGTTTTTAGTTCTAGGAATGACAACTCATCTTCACCATGCAACTAATCCTATTTTTGTGTAATTATAATTTCATTTAGTCACCAAAACTCTTGTTTGTAAATGCGCACACGCACACACACATGCGCACACAAAACCTTTGCTATGTATATATATAAGCTAATAGCCACCCCATTCTTCTCCTTAGTTGTATATTTCTTAGGTGTTGTTTTTATTTTTCCAAAATTGAGTGTCTTTCTTGTTGATATATATATATATATAAACAAGCCTTAAGGTGTAATAACCCAATGTCTATGATTTTTCCAAAGCTCACCATATGATTGCAATATTATTTATAAGAAGGTAAGTGAGATTTTTTTTGTTGATGCATTATATCGCATCCCATAGCATGCTAAGCTGGCAACAATTTCTATCTTTGTTTGTAATATCCTTGCACTAATAAAAAATGAGTGGTGGAATAATCTCGAAACTCAAGAAATCATTAAAAATTACAAAAGGATCCTGATTTAATCACTTATTACACTTGGGATTCTACAAACTAGCATTACAAAGGCAAAATAGTACTTATTTTCAATTCTACTTACAAGAACACACTCTTACAAGAGTTTCATGCCTTTCTAATTGTTGCGCATTTGAGATTTCTTCATACTTATAAGTGCTGTTGTATTGACTTTTACTGAAAGGGTATAAAGAGTGAAATAAAAAAGTTTGTAACTGAATCTGATATTTGCCAACATCACAAAAGTGAATATGTGGCATATCCTAGTCTTCTTCAACCCTTGTCTATTCCAAAAGAAGCTTTGACAAATACTTGGAGATCTATTCTATTACTCCATAAAAGAGATCTATTGTTCCAATAAATATTTTAGACTTTTGTGATATGTTCAAATTTGAAAACAAATCTCAATCAAGTAAAGATGTCATTTTGTAATTGCATGGACTACAAATAACATCTCCTTATCATTATTAAACATACTAAGATATTTTGGTGATAAATTCTTACTAGTAAAGGCTATAGGGTGACCTTATTGCATTAATATTGCTCCAATCCTAACTCTATAAGCATCAAATTCAATAATAAATCTTACTAAAATTAGGTAATGTAAGAATTGGTGTAATGGTAATAGCTTGTTTGAAAATGCTTCCCCCTTTTTGTCACTCCATTCGAATGAGTCCTTTAAAATAGTTGTTAGGTTGGCACTAAACTTCTGATAATTGTGGACAAACTTGTGATAATAGCTAGTCAATCCCAAAAAGCCACATAATGTTTTAATTGTTTTCAAAATTGGTCAATATAGCATCACTTGAACTTTAGAAGGATTAACTGTCACACCTTCCTTAGAGACAACATGGCCAAGATACTTCACTGTTGGCTAGCAAAATTACACTTCAATTTCTTAACAAACAATAAGTGCTCATATAGAGTAGTGAACATAGTGTGTAAATGCGATAGATGAGCATCTACAGATAAACTATATACCAAAATATCATAAAAAATTATTAAGACAAACTTATGCAAATATAGCTAAAATAAGTCATTCATTAAATTCTGGAATGTCAAAGGAGTATTAATAAGTACAAAAGGCATACCTAAAACCTCCTTGTGGCCATCATATGTCCTAAAAGTTGTCTTCAAAATATCTTTCTTATAAAATTTAATCTAATGATAATCTAATCTTAAATCGAGCTTAACGAATAACTAGGCACCTCTTAACTCATCCAATAACTCATCAACGACTGGAATAGGGTATTTATCCTTCACAGTAATATGGTTAAGTGCTCGATAGTTCATGCACATCCTCTGAAATCCATCTTTCTTTTTTACCAAAAGGACATTATAGGAGTAAGAACTAATACTAGGCCTAATGATGTCTACTTCCAACATCTCCTTCACAATTCTCTCAATCTCTACCTTATAGAAATGTGGATAACAATATAGCGTAACATTAGTAAGTGTACTTCCAAGCAATAACGAAATATGATGATCATGTGCTCTCCTTAGGGGTAAACTTGTAAGTTCTACAAGTAAATTAAAGAATTCAATTAATAACATATTGACCTCCTTTTCCTTTGTAGAATAAGATTTTAGTGCCCTGATATTGTACAACTACACAAAGAATCCTTATCCTACCTTGCATAAGACCGTTTCCATTTAATAACTTATGACTATGGTAATTTTGTTGTCCTTGTAACTCCACTGTGTGACCATTTAACTAAAAATTTATTGTTATCATGGAAAAATTCCAAGTAGTATCTCCTAAGATTCTTAACCAATCAATACCAAGAACAATCTTATAATCCTCCTAGGGTAATAAGAAAAGATCAACATAAACAGTTTAATCTTGCAACAAGAGTTTTACCTTTATGCACTTTCCTTGACAAGTCAAATTCCTCCCATCAGTAACTTTCACCACAAACTTGTTGCAATTCTTTATTGGAAAAGCAAGTTTTTTAGCAAGTCCTTCATCCATAAAATTGTTGGTACTTCCTGAGTTAACTAGTATCATTAATGGTCGTCCTCTAAGGAACCCTCCAATTTTCATGACTTACAGATTAGAATATCCTGCCAAAGCATAAACTGCGGGTTCATCAGTGTATTCAACATGAATGTCATCAAACTCATGATAAGTGTGATCATTATTAGCCTCCCTAGCCTCTTCTGCTAGCTCAATCATTAAAAGTCTTTATTTACATTGATGATCTTTATGTCACTTTTCATCGCAATTCCAATATAGTTCTTTTGTCATCCACTCTTTTATTTGTTCTTGAGTCAAGTGTCTAGTATTAATGAGATGATTTAAGGAGGATGGACTAACATTACCAACAATGGGTTTGCTAACTCCCTTAGTCGTAAGGCGACGATTCTTAGTACCTAACTTCTCCTCCTATAGGCTAGTAAAAGAGATAGTCATTACCATTGTTTATGGCTGACAAGCTTTGACTTCTCGTTGAATATCAAGAATAAATCCTTCAATGAAGGTGTTGACCAATTGCCTTTTTAACCAATCTTTAGCTCGATTGGTGAGTTACTCAAAATGACTTTGGTATTTAGAATGGTGGACATTTGGTGAATTTTTGAAAGCTCTCCATCAATATTGTGATATTCTAAAGGTCCAAATTGTACAAGAAAGCTTTTGGTGAAATCAACCTAAGTTGGAACTCCAACATAAATTTTAAACTAATCATACTATTAGATAACATTAACTTCCAACTGAATAAAAGTGACTTTCACTTTAAAGTACTCTATTGTACAGTGAAAACGAATATATTTTTCAGCCTTAGAAATCCAACCTATGGGATCTTTCTCATTCCAACAAGAAAATTTCACGTTTTATGGTGACTGTAGAGACATAGATAGAAGTGAAATTTTAAAAATATCACTTTAATATTAAATGATGAAAAATTATAGATCAAATATAAATAACTTATAAAAATAAAAAAAATTAAAAATTGATTTCTTCTTAGACAATTAGTTTTCAATGATTACTTTAAAATAATTGGCCTTCCATTAGGTAAAATAATTTTAATATAATTTTTATTATATGAATTTATAAGTCATAGGCTCTCTCTCTCTATATAAAATACTTTTTCTGGCTAATACTATAAGAATAATTATTAATTTACATAAATTAAGAAATACTATCAAAATCTGTGATTGACATCCAGACTACTCAATCACTTTCCATTCTGTCCTCATTTTCAATCAATTTTCCTACAATTTTCTGCCCTCTTATTCTTTTACTCGTTCTCTTTAAATTAATCACCGAGAAGATGAAGATAAATGTTTGATATTACAAACAAGTCCCTTATCATTACAAATAGAGAAAATGCGTTTGTGAACCTTTATAGCTGTTTCGTGAAGCATGTTTCTTCTGATTGGCAATGGTACGTTATCGCTTACAAAGTGAAGACGTTCTTATTATGCATTCAGGCAAATCTTTGAATCTGTTAACGTTGAGTTCTGTTCTCCCTGTTCTATTTACAAGTAGTGGAGTTTCTTAAATTGATTTCAATGCTGAAAGTATCCTGAGGCATTTTTGTTGCTTTGACATGTGCTTCAACCACCTACCTTCCGAAAACATTTTTCTGGTAGAACATTGGAAATGTGTTGCCTCTGTCTACATCTGTTTTGCGGTGATTGTGCTAAGACTTTCATGCTGTAGTGCACTTTGTCAGTCAGGAACATACTATGGTGTACCATTTGGAAAGAATATGTTGGATGACAGGATTCCCATTTGGCGGAATAAAAGATCCTCAATATGTTGGATGCTTCTTCAAACTTTTAGCTTTAGTTAAAGGATACTTTTAATTTTGAACCTGTTCCTTAGCACCCTTTTTTCTTTTTTGTTATCTGAATTGTGCTTGTTAGTTTGTAATGCAGGTACCTCATGTTAACGTAACAATAACTGAAGCAGGTTATCCTTTCTTCTTCCAGCATTTACATTCATAAACCATAGGAATTAGCTGTGCATATCAAATCTGCAAATATGTGGCAAAAATTATCTTTGTTGTAGAGCTTGAATGCCTATGTATATGAATGAATTTTGGAAGCAAAAAATGTCCATAAATTCTAACACCTAAGGTTACAATTAGTTGTAACGGCTGAGGTAATTTAAACATGAATATTCACTTGCTTTGTTGACTGAATGTCCCAGGTTCTGTTTCACTATTTTGCACCTTCCGATAGAGGGTAGAAAAATAAAAGGATGAGCTCAAAAATAAAAAATAAAAAAAGAAAGAAAAATAAAAAATGAGGAACAGAGATTGAGGAGATGGAACCCTTTCCTCACTAGGCTAAAGCTAGGGACATATCAAATATTTTCATTGCCTGTTTTATAGATCCAATATCAATGTCTTCTAGTTTCCCCGTCTTAGAAGAGACAATGATGCATATCTTCTCCTTTGCACTGGCAATAAATAGTTTACCTTTCTCTTCAGAAGAAAATAGAGCAATGCTGCAAAATGGCACAAAGATCAATTATTAGAGCAAAGCAAAACTTTTAAATTTTATTCTCATATAAACAGGACAGGCTTCTCTTGATGTATACTTGGAAAAATACAAAAACTATAACATAAGAAAAAAATTATAAAACGAATAAATTTCTTGACAGAGCTGGAGTTTGCTGTTACCTGGAAGCTTAATGTTGACTAAAATGCAGAATTGGACAATCCAAGTTAGCGAGCTTTTCTCAGAATTGAACTCACCTAGGTTTCTCTTTTGCATTTGCTAGTTGAATGGCTGCTGTATTTGTAGCTACTACACCAGCTGAATCATTTATAAGAGCTGCCAGCTAAAACATATAAATGTCCAATTAGTGACAAGCAGGCTGCAAATATTAGCATTTGAAACTATTCCCTAGTGTACTCTTAGCATGAATCAATAGTCTTCCACTGGCATGTGTGCACATTTGTTGCTTTGATGAATTCAATTGCGTGCACACTGCAGTGTAACATCCAAATGCTTTCTTTTCACGTGATTTTCATGTATACGAATATTGTTTCTATCTCTATCTTTGTTTCCTTCTTTTGGTGGTTAGAATTTCATCCAGGGAAGGGGACTTTTCGGGGTGTGAGGGGTGTGTGAGTGTGGCAACATTTGACAACTAGAATTGAGTAGAAGAATAAGAATACCTGTCCAGGAGTAGTGATGAAAACAATGCTGGCATCCTCCCCAACTATTTCCTCCACATTTTCCCTTTCCTTCTCATGTGGAATCACAAAAAGGGGCTTAAATCCCCTGTTTCCAAGATAAATTAATAATCAAAGTTGCATCCTACTGTATCCTTACCAAAAGCTAAATTTTTATTGGATCAATGACCTCAGTGGATGCCAATCCAAGGAGAGGAAAATATTAGCAAATGACATCCAGCTTAACAGTGCCACTTTGCCTGCACAAATTGGTGAATATACTGTTTTATTTGGAATTAACCAATTCTTGGTTCTTGGTAATGATCTTGCTATTATTCAGAAATTGGAGAACTCCTCAACTTCAAAACCATTGGAAACAGGCTTGCCATTTTAATTATAAATTAAATTGATTATGTTATTGAATAACATAATTAGGTGATGAATAAGGAATGTTTTGCTGATAGGAAGCATAAGCTATCTGCTGATCTGCCATCTCTTGTTCATAGTTTTAGCATTTTGGACAAAATTGGTACATGTGACAATCAGGGCATGCAAATTCATTTCCTTTGGGAAGTACCGTTGGAATGTTGTCATTTCATTGAGCATATGGCAGCCTAGATTCAATGGCTAGAAGATCATATCTAGAATCAAGATAATTCTAGCCTTTTTTTTCTTTTAGATAGAAAAGTAATTCCAGCAACAAGCTAAAAGTCATTAAGCATTTCAAAATTCCAAAAGTATCACAGAGAGAATGCATTATACTTGTGTATGCAGAAGTACATATTGCTCTATTATTTGTGCAAAGGAATAACGTCATGTTATATTCCAACAGGTGGTTACTAATTAAAAACAGTTCATGTGATATTGGGACGAAGACTTAAGAATCCTCTTCTTTCCCTATAGCATTGGTGTGAATGAAACTATTAAAGTTTTATCATACCTTATAGCCTCAGCTATCTGAGCCCACATTAGGATTGGCAGCAAGCTGTCAGTATCTCCCTGGGACTGCATTGAGGCCTTTGAATCTGATTCTATCCCATGAAGCACAACATATTTCCCCTTCTCAGCACCAGCATTCTTATATTTTCCCTCTACAACCTCTTTCAGCTTCCTTGAAATTGAAACTTTTAGTGGAGGCACTGGATGCCCAGGCATATTACGAAATGGTCTTCCTAACCAATCTTCCATCTGGCGATACCTAAAACAAAGAAGGCATATTAAAGTTAATCCAATCCGCATATATGCTCTAAATGAAATATCTCAGGTCTGCAAGTCTTGTAGGGCAGTGTGAAGAACCCACATGTGGTATCCTCCTTCTGACAAGTTCAGGCTTTTTGGTGTAAATGTCTCAGTAAGAAGTAGTCCTGCTCCAGCTGCATTTACATTTGGGTAAATGTAGCTCACTTTGTCCCTAGCTGATGTCATAAACATGAATGCTGCGTGGCCAAGCCCTGCAAGTTTGGTTGACAGGATCAAGTCATAGTACCTATTCTGCAAGCACACAAGGTAGACTCCCTTACAATCTAACCCAAATTGATAATTCCTACAAATCAGAAATATGCAGATGGGAAACACTGTCTTGTCCGATGGGAAACATTCATTATAACTGGAATGCAATTCATATGTCTAATACACAATTGCTGAAAAGGCCCTTTCCCAATAGATGGTGTGGAGCATCCCATGATCTATGGAAAATGATTTGCGTAATTTGATAATACAGGAACTTGTAGTGATAAGTATCATGAGATTTTCTAGTACAACAGACATTGTGTTTAGAGCTCATTTAGTAATCTCATGTTACCTATCAGATTCTTTACCATTTAGTAATTTCAGTAGAGAAAGAAGAAGCAGGAGGTCATGCAATGTGCACAAATTTAGAATGTGTTGGGCATGCAATTTCGTTAGATATTCGTGCCAAATTCTCAGCTAAATTTATCCTATGGGGCAAGGAATCCGTAGTTGGTGCATAACCATCAATAAAACCTTAAAAAGGGCAGGCAGAGATTACACCAGCATAGGATAAGCAGCTGACTCAAACAGCGGCTTAAAAAACCAGATGTGGCCAACATTCGTATCCATGTTTTTCAAACAAAAGGACAACCAAAATACATGATCTTACTTAAGTTTTGAATACCCAATGCAAAAATTTCAGCCTCTCGAGACAGTTAAGATATTAGTAGATCTCAAAAAAAAAAATATATGTGTGTATATATATATAGTTTACAGCAGCACGCCCACCAACCTTAAGCATTCCAATCATGTCAGTATAATCTGCTGGTTCAGGCCAATCATCATCTGGATCATAGACATTGGCCCACCTCACATTCTTGTTCAACTCATAAGTCTGTTTTCCTCTGGCTGATGCGACTACATCAACTTGAACACCAGGATACCTTAAAACAATAAGGAAGAATCGGGAAGAAGCAAAAGCTATAAATAACATCCAATTCCAAGCAAGCATCCTAGTTAATGAAACTAAAGCAACAAAATCTTTTGCCCCACCATCATCATCATTATCATCTACCTGTTTTTTAGCAACTGAATTGCAGGAAAGAAGAGCAAGTTCTCATAAACACCTCCGGAAATTATACAGCAGCACCTCCTAACATCGCCTCTGACTTTAGATGCCAAGGAAGCAATCTCCACGTTGTAGCCCATCGGGAACTTCAAGAAGCCATAAGGGTTGTCGGGGTTATCGGGTGGCCTTATGTCTTCTTCTTGCTTGCCATCCGCAAACAATGAGCCATACTCCATTTCAGGGTCCTCTCCATCATCAAAAGGGTCCAACCATTGGTTCTTTCTCTTTTTGGCATTGGGGTGACTGCTTATCTTTCTTCTAGTGAACGTGCATTGGGGATGGAGATGGTCTGGTGAGTCGAATAAAATTGACGATGGTTGAGTGAAGTGAACAGAAGAGGGAAGTGAAGGTGGGTCGGTGATGAATGGAGAGATAGACCAACTCCACCTGAGTAGCAGCAGAGAAGTTGTTGATGAAGCCATTGAGAGGAGTTGAGTTGAGTTGAATGATTTTCTTCAGTTGAGAGGAGTTGGGTTTTTGTTAAGCTGTGCTTCTTTCGTTAGTTGTCAGCGTCTTGGTGGCCTTTCCGGGGGCAAGGATGAATGAATGTGTGGAAGCCGGTTGGATAAGTGGGTCCCTACTTGAAATGACTCTTCCAAATTTTCATGGGCTTGACTAGGGGGACCACATTCCCCTGCTTCAGGGACCCATATACTTTCTATTTTCATTATTGTTTTTTTCTTCTAAGAGTGGCCCCTACCCTTTCCCAATTTTCATGGAGTCTTATTATTGGGATGCATAAATCAGTCACGATTAATAAATGTAGTCTATGTGTGTGCTTGGTGAATTTTACGTTGGTGGTGTTATTGGTATTAAAATAATATTTTTTTTTTAAAAATCACATAATATATGTGTGTGTGTGTGTGTGAGAATTAGCATAAAATGTATTATTTTATTTTTTTTGGTACTTTTTATACATTTGATTTGTATACTTATACATTTTGGTAGTTCTCATATATATTATATAATTTTTTTTTAAAAAAAATCAAATTTTATTTAAAACAATATTTTTTATTACTTCAGTGGGCCTGCGTCGGGTCTGCTTGAGAATTATGTGGCCCACCGTTTTGATTTTCATACATACCTACGGCTATATCTTTAGTCTACACCAGTAGTCTGTGCAAACTTAAACAGTTGAAACTTACATATGGCACAAACTATCTTTCTGTGCTCGAGCATAGCTGCGTCAATTTTGTATTTTGTTTGAAAGAAAAGGTGTATAGTTAATTAAATAACTTTGTAAATAGTAATTCTTATAAAATATATTCTTCTAAAAAATTGGAAGGTAAATCTATACGTATTTTAATAATATCAAAATTAAAAAAAAAAGTTAACAAAATAATTATGTAGTAACATTTGCTTAAATACAAAAATATTTAGAGATTTGATTTTAATTTTAATTATTTTAACATATTCTTATTTTACTTAATAATTAGTATGTAGTCATTTTTAGTATGTTAATAAAATTAAACTTTACATAGCTATATAATTTTTTATCTTTACTCATTTATGATTTAACATGACATATATTACAATTTACATGTATTAAGAATTTACAAAATGTAAATAATAATAATAATTAAAAAATATGAGAAAATTAATTTTTAAAAAATAAAAATAATTTTAAAATTTTCTCTTTTTTTTTCTTTTAGAGAGGGAAAAAGGAAGAAATTTTAAATTTATTTTTCTCTTAAAAATAAAAAATACGATTTCAAATTCATTTTTTTAATTTAAAAAATATTGATAATTTAAGTTTTTTTTTTTTTATTTAAGAAAACAACAAAAAATAACTTTTTTTCGTAAATATAATAAATTTGTGTATAACGAAATTCTAATGCTAGTATTTAATAAATAAAAAAAAGAGAGATAAAAAAAAAGAGGTCATTGTGGTCTTTCATATCTTTAAATCTCCTTTTATAGACTAAAAATTATATAAACTTTCTATCTTTTTTCAAAAGAGTGTTAATTATATTTTTGAATGAAAAGTGAATGTTTATCACGAGATTAGTAGATGAAGAATCAATGCAGTGTTACTAGATAAAAGAGAAAATAAACATAATTAAAAGAAATAAGGATAAACTAATTGCCTTTATCATCCTAAATTAATAAAAAAATGAGATTTAAGGATTCAAAGTGTTGTAAGTTAATTAAAAACTAATATTTGTAAATTAAGTTATGTCGAAACAAATTATTTGAAGTACATATTGGAAGAGAATGCATCAATGCAATAGTTGTATATGAAGAGAAAAGGGACATAATTGAAGAAACAAAATGAATTAATTGCTTTTATGGTCCTAAATTAATAGAAGTTTGAAACATCTGTACTCAAAAGTTGTAAGCTAAACCATTAGATATAGCTCCATTACCATTATGCATATAATTTAGAGCGAGATCTGGGCTAAAATTCTAAACCTTACCTTTACTTAAGCCTTTTGTCTTATTTCAACTAGACTAAAAAGAACAACAGTTGTAAGCTATTTAAAAATTAATATATTTTTGCCCTCTACATAAGTTATGGTTGAAAATAAATTATGTTAATGCACATAGATTGAGTGTTTGATTAGGATAGAAAGAAACAAGGTACAAACGAAGAAGAAATATGTCAAATGACACTTTTATTTAAATAATTCAATATATTATATAAAATAGGCAAGTGGTTTATGAATTTTTAGTAAAAAATTAAAAGAAGTTGGAATCAATAATAAAGGCATGTCATATTTAGATCTTGACCCAAAAATGCTTCATTTTTTGTACCTCTTATGAAAGTGTACTTATTGACTAATCCTCCCACAATTAGTTATAAAACATTAGAAAAGTTACATAGATATAGTAAATAAGATATATCTTAAACGGATATTTATATATTTTAGTAAGATAACCATTTGTTATAAATATTTTGTTTTTCGATGTATAATTATTACTGATAATGCATCCAATGATTAGGATATTGCAACATGATTTTATATGTAAAATGTGTAGTTGACAAAATTTATTTAGTCAAACTCAACAATCAACCTAAGAAAAATCAAATTATTAAGTGCTTCTTGAAGAATCAATTCATAATCAATCTCAACAACGTGCACGGATAATAGCAGTAGTGCATGGGGACAACATTAGCAGCACGCACGGATGACAATGGCAACATGTGTAGACAACATTAAAATCACATGCAGGCAGCACTGACAGTGGGTGAAACAACACCAACAACGAAGGAAGGAGAAGATCCATATTTTGCTTTAGCAATTTATACACATTAAATGATTGTTCTCTAGGGAAGGTTTTACCATAAACGCTTGATAAATTTATTGAAAAACATGGTTTGATACCCTTAGAGTGATCGAGAGATCAACTCCTTGATTGGGAGATCATTGTAAGTGGTTAAGAAGTAGTTTTTTCATAAGTGGTTAAGGAGTGATCCTTCCATAATCAAATTGTATCCCTTGATAACAAGAGTGGATTGTGTGATTTAAGAGTGATCCTATCACATCGTGGACGTAATTTACACATTATAAGTGAACCAAATAAAAATTATTGTGTGTTCTTCGGTACTTGCATGTGATTGATATCCATACAACCGCTTTCACATAAAGAAGAGATAAAAAAAATTGGATCATAGGTTCTAATAAGTCATAGAGGTTAAATTTGAATCAATTTGTAAAAAGGACATAGCTCATACTGATTTACCCCCTTTCAGTGTGAGACCTAAAACGATCCTTATCATTATTATATCTTAAGCATTTTATTTTTACATTAGATTCAATTTTTACCTAATTTTTTCACTTCTTGAAAGTCATAAATACATCAAATTTATTTTTTAAAAAATAAACTCATAACTTTTGAGTGCAGTCATTAATAAAGGTAACATAATAAAAGAAAGGCCCCAAAAATCAATATGCACAAGCTCTAGCTTTGTGTCTTGGGTGTCCTTTCAACTTTAGAGAAACTGACTTTTTTTTTGTTTTTTCAAAAATACAGTCCTTTATTTTGATAAATTAAGCTTCCTTAAAATGCTTATAAATTTTAAGTTTTAGTTATGGATGTACCCAAAAAAATACATATTTATTTTGCTCTTTAATCTAGTCAAAGTCTAACATGTAGACTTTAAGGAAATTATTACCATAAGAATTAGTTGAAGTTATGTTTGAAACATGATAACATATAAATTTATTACTATAATTTTATTGCATAGTAGACTAGTCTAATCCCATCATAGTATGACATGTGAAATAAAGTTTTAGTGAAATATATATAGTATTTTACTGACTTTTGAAGTGAAATATAATGCAATGATTTCTTTAACAATAATTTGCTTATTTTTTTGCCATTTCAGCTTGCTTTTATATTTCACTTATCTATTTACACTAACCCAATCATGAAAACTATAAATATAAAATGAGTTGTAAGAAAGACACAACCTTTTGTAGATATTAATGTTTCATTAATGTGACAATGTCTCACTAAACAATTGATTTTCCCATTTAATGTTTAGAGAAGATGACTTTGAAATTCATCATTGTCCTTACTACAATTAAATGATCATTTTCTAAGTTGAATGCATCAGTCACTTACTTGTCTATGATTGTCTTACCACTAAGTTTAAAGTTATAATATATTTATCTTGTATTTGTTATATTTATTTATTTTTTCCAAACATATTGTATATATAATTTTAAATTACATAAATTTATTTTTTTTCACTTATATTTAATATAAGCTTAATTTGATTCACTTTAAAAACTAAATCAAATTAAAAAACAATTCTCTATTATATAATGTAAATGTTGACACATAGATGATGTAATTGATGTTTATTTTCTATGAAAGACTTATGTTTTCCAAAAGTGTAATTGAGGAAATGAAGCAATAAAGGTGTAATTTCTAAGAAATTTGTCACTATTTTCCACAATAATATAAATAGAATAGAAAATTTTAATATGAATTTAAATCAAATTTCTAAATTTTACCCATATGCCTTTTATAAGCTAGTCACAAGTCAGCTCCTATCCAAATATCAAATTAATGATCATTTTAAAATTTGGATGCATCAATTTCATGATTATCTATGAATGTGTTACTGTAAAATTTAAAGTTATGATATCTTTATCTTATATGTATTATACCTATTTCTTTTTTAAAAGATATTATATACATAATTTTAAATTACTCAAATTTATCTTTTTTATTTTAATTAAATCTTTGTTTATTTATATTTAATATTAAGTTAACTTAATTCACTTAAAAACTAAGTTAAATTAAAAAATTTCATCTATTTTAAATTGTAAATATTGACACATGGATGATGAAATTGATGTTTATTCTCTAACAAATGAATTGAGATTTTCAAAAGTATGTCCAAGACTTAAAAAAGTTCAATATCTATTGATGAATAATTTTTTAGAAATTTAACTTATTGTCTATCCTATGTAAATTACAAGGTCTTTATTTTCCACAAACATGGACATAATGGAAAAGTTCAATATCTGAATCCAACTCAAATTGTAGATTTCTATTAGTATTTTTCTTGTATTAACTGGTTATAAAACAAATCCAATCCAAACATCAAATTAAGAAAACTATTATTACACATGGCAAATGACTTTGACCTTCTCCATTGTACCCACTACAATTAAATCATCATTTTTTAAGCTAGATTCATCAATCTTATACTTATCTATAAATTTTTTACTGTCAAGTTTAGAGTTATGATTTTTGTATATTGTATTTATTATACTTATTTTTTTAAAGATATTATACATATAATTTTAAACTACACAAATTTATTAATTTTTTATTTCAATTGAATCTCGTTTAATTTCTCTTTTATTTTCACTTATATTTAACATTAAGTTCACTCAATTTACCTAAAAATTAAGTAAAATTAAAAATTTCCTCTATTCTATATTGTAAATATTGACATTTAGACAAAGTAATTGAAGTTCATATTCTAACAAAAAACTTCAGTTTTTCAAAAGCATGTCCAAAACTTTAAAATAAACAATTGAGGAGTAATTTTTTGGAAATTTGGCTCATTGAACTATATGACTTTTAAGATTTCTGCTTTCCACAAAGATAGAGACAAAATATAAAAGAAATAATCAACTCAAATTTTTAAATTCAATCAATATTTTTCTTGTTAGTTGTTACAATATAAATCCAATCTAAACATATATGTTGGATCTTGTTTTCATCTCCAACTCAACTTGTACTTGTCTCACATATGTACCTTATTTAAATTACTTTACTTTATAGACATCATTCCCAATAGACATTTTAATTATTTACCCATTCCTCATCCTCTATAACTCGACTTTATCTAGATCTTGATGCAGAAAACCCAAAGGGAACCAACGCACACAAGGAATCAAAGATGAACCAAGAAAGCTAAATCAGAGTTAAATAACACAAACCCTAGACCCAACATGTGAAGGAACACGAATCTAGGGTATTTAAGAAGGATATGGACGCCACACTCCAGAACAGAAAGGAATTGGGAGTGATAAGTCGATTGGAACGCCACAAGAAGAAGTACCTCTTGATAAGTTCTTTAGTTCTCAAAAGAACCGAGGGAGAAAACCCTTACTTTCTATTTCACTCAAAGTTGTCTGTCTTTCAGAGCTTACAAAGGGTGCCTATTTATAGGCAAAGATAGCAATCCTAAAGAGGAACAAATTCCTACTTAGGACAAATCCTTATTTTGAGAAATTTTTAACAATGGAAAAATTTCACAACAGAAAATACTCTTGTTTAGGAGTGAGTGCTATTGCTTAATACGGGCTATCAAGTACTCCAATGATATTAATTAGGCCTCTACACTTTGTCAAGCTTGAATTCGCACCATTTGAAGCCTGGCAGGCCTGAATGTCCTTAATCAGCCTATTTAGTGCTTCTTTAATTGTTTTGGCTCTAGCTCGTGTTATTGGGTCTTCTGGAATCTGAAATGGACCTTTTGCATCCATTGGAGCCTTCCAGCCATCATCTCTATGGTTCACAGCATTAGCTTATGTTATTGGACCTCTTGTATCCATTGGAGCTTTCCAATCATCATTGTTATGGTTCTCATCATTCCCCCTCTCCTCAAAAGGATTTGACCTCGAATCATCATCTATATTAAAATGGGAAAGATCATAAACGTTAAATGTTGCACTCACATTATACTCACCAGGAAGGTCCAACTTATAAGCATTGTCATTAATTCGTGCTACAACTTGAAAGGGACCATCTCCTCTAGGTTGTAGTTGTGAATGCCTTTGAGCTGGAAACCGTTCCTTGCGCATGTGCACCCAAACCCAGTCACCAGGTTCAAACACCACTCTCTTTCGTCCCTTGTTAACTTGGGATGCGTATTGCTCAGTTCGTTTTTCAATTTGTTGCCGCACCTTTTCATGCAATTTTTTAACCATGTCTGCCTTGCGTTCACCATCTAAGCTGGCATACTCATTGACAGGTATAGGTACCAAATCCAAAGGAGTCAACGGATTAAAACCATATACAATTTCAAATGGAGAATAACTAGTAGCAGAATGAACACTCCTATTATATGCAAACTCGACATGTAGTAAACAATCTTCCCATGTTTTCAAATTTGTTTGAATAATAGCTCGCAAAAGAGTAGAAAGAGTTCGATTAACCACCTCAGTTTACCCATCAGTTTGTGGATGACAAGTTGTTGAAAACAGTAGCTTAGTACCTAACTTACCCCACAAAGTCTTCCAGAAGTAGCTTAAGAACTTTGTATCTCGAAAGGAAACAATGCTTCGTGGCATGCCATGCAAACGTACTACTTCTCTAAAGAATAAGTAGTCCACATTGTTTGCGTCATTCAGTTTTATGGCATGGGATGAAGTGTGCCATTTTTGAAAATCTATCAACAACAACAAATACAGAATCTCTACCCCTTTTTGTTCGTGGCAATCCTAGTACAAAGTCCATAGATAAATCAACCCAAGGATGACTAGGTATGGGCAAGGGGTATACAAGCCATGGGGCAAAACTCTAGATTTCGCCTGTTTGCATGTTATGCATTTCTCACATATCCTCTTAACATCTTGTTTCATGCGTGGACAAAAGAAATGTTCATTGAGGACATCTAGGGTTTTCCTAACACCAAAATGACCCATTAGACCTCCTCATTAGCTTCCCTTACAACCAACTCCCTCAAAGAACTCATAGACATTGCATAAACGATTTTCCCTAAATAAAGAAACCATTATCCTATAAAACTTCTCAAAGCCTGACGTCTCACATGCTCCATACACGTTAGCAAAGTCAGAATCATTCGCATACAAATCCTTAATATGTTCAAATCCTAATAAGTTTGCAGTAAGTGTAGAGATAAGGAATACCTCGGAGATAATGCATCAGCTACCACATTTTCCTTACCTTGTTTATATTTGATGATGTAAGGGAAGGTCTCAATGAATTCAATCCACCTGGCATGTCTTTTGTTCAACTTTCCTTGTCCTTTCAAGTGCTTCAAAGATTCATGGCCAGTATGGATGACAAACTCTCTGGGCAAAGGTAATGTTGCCATGTCTCCAAACCTCGACAATGCATACAGCTCCTTATCATATGTAGGATAATTAAGGCTTGCTCCACTTAACTTTTCACTAAAATAAGCAATTGGGCGCTTTTCCTGCATCAAAACAGCTCCAATGCCAATACCTAAAGCATCACTCAATCTCAAAGCATTTGCAAAGTTAGGTAAAGCAAGTAACGGTGCAGAACATAATTTTCCTTGATGCAATTAAAAGCTTGTCTTGGTCAATACCCCACCTAAAACTTATGTTCTTTTTTATAAGCTCCGTAAGTGTGCAGCAATGGTGCTAAAGTCCTTAACAAAGCGTCTATAGAAACTAGCTAAACCATAAAAGCTACGCACATCACTAACTGACTTAGGTGTAGGCCAATCACGAATTGCCTTAACTTTTTCCTCATCAACCTCAACACTTTAGCACTGACAATATAGCAAGAAATGTGATTTGATTAGTACAAAAGGAACATTTCTGTAAGTTAGCATAACAATTTCTCAGAACGTAAAACACTTACAATGGAACGTAAATGATGCAGATGCTCTTCTAGGGTTCTACTATAGACCAGAATATCATCAAAATACACAACTACAAATTTACCAATGAGTGGAGCAAAAATATGATTCATTAGTCGCATAAAAGTACTCGGTGCATTGGCAAGACACAATGGCATAACAAGCCATTCATACAAACCGTACTTAGTTTTGAAAGCTGTTTTCCACTCTATCTCCTTTCACATCCTAATTTGATGATATCCACTTTTCAAATCAATCTTAGAAAAGGACACATGACTATGCAATTCATCCAACATGTCATCTAATCTAGGTATGAGGTGACGATACTTTATAGTGATTTTGTTGATTGCCGACAATCAACACACATCCTCCAAGTCCCATCCTTTGGGTACAAGTAGGACAGGACCAACACATGGACTCATGCTTTCCCTCATATGTCCTTTGGAAATAAGCTCTCAACTTGCCTTTGAAGCTCCTTTGTCTCCTCAGGATTATCTTATAAGCTGGCCTGTTAGGGATGGATACACCCGGGATGAAATCAATTTGATGCTTAATTCCTCTATTAGGTGGCAATCCACTTGGAACATCGTCAGGGAATACATCTTCAAATTCCTGCAATAGAGCAACAACAACACTAGGCAAAGATGGGTCAAATTTGTTAGTGTTAAAATAAGCCTCCTTGTACAAAAATAGGATCACAAACTGATGGTATGGAATGCTCTTTTGACATCGCTTTCTTTTGCATAGAAACTCTCTCTTTTCTTCTCCTTTTCTTGTGTACCCACATTTTTTTTCTCTCTTTTCTTTTAATCAATCCTTTTTTCGGTTCACTTCCATTTTTAATCCTTAATTGATCCTCATAAGCTTGTTGAGGTGATAAGGGTAAGAAAGGTGACGGGTCTTTCATTCATTACAAAGAGTAATCGATTCTTGAAGCCATCATGCATAACTGTCTGTCAAATTGCCATGGTCTCCCTAGTAGAATATGACCCGCATGCTAGGTACAATGTCACATAAAACTTCATCGTGTACTTCCGATAGAAAATGATATAAGAACTCGCTCATTCACCTTGACTTCCCCATTCTCATTCAGCCACTGAAAGTTTATATGGCCTAGGATGCTTCATAGTATGTAAATTCAGTTTTCTCAACCATAGTTTTGCTAGCAACATTAGTGCAACTCCCACCATCAATAATCATACTACATACACTTATCCTTGATCAGACAGCTTGTCTGAAAGATGTTATCTCGTTGCACCTCATTTTCCTCTTTACTTGCACATTCAATGCTCGCCTTGTGACAAGAGCTACACCATTAACTGGATACTCCTCTCATCACTTTCAGCCTTGATGATGGCAAAGAATCATATCTGATTCACTTTCAGTTTCCACATCTCGTTACTTCGCAAGATCATTGCACGCTTATTTGGACATTGAGATGCAATGTGACCCTGCCCAAACACTTAAAGCATTTAACATCTCTATTTCTACTTGCTTGGAGTTCGAAATTACCTGCCTCCTTGCTAGAACCCACATTCTTTTGCTTGGATAGCTTAGCTTTGGACTTGTAATTGCCATATCGTCCCTTTTACTCTAATTTGGCTTCCAAGATGAGGTAGAGACAGAATTCTGAACAAACTGTGTGGAAACCTTTCGTTTAAGTTGCCTTTCAACTTTCATTGCCATGTGCACCATGTCTTCTATATCATACTAGTTGCAACTCAACCACGTTTGCTATGTCCCTATTAGCCTTAGCAGAAATCGAGCCATAGTCACCTCTCTATCTTCTTCTACATTTGCCCTAATCATGGTAATCTCATTCTCCTTGTGGTAGTCCTCCACACTTTTGGTGCCCTGAGTGAGCCCTTGCAGCTTCGGTATAACTCTCTGTAATAAGTGATTAGGGCAAAATCTCCTCCTTATAATAGCCTTCATGTCCTCCCATGTATCAATAGGCCGCTCGCGATTCCTTCTCCTAGTCAAAACAAGTTGATCCCACCAATAATAGCATAATCAGTAAATTCAACTGCAGCAAGTTTTACCTTTTTTCTCCTCGGAATAGTTGTGACAGTCAAAAACCAATTCAACCTTCTTCTCCCATTCTTAGGTATACATCAGGATCATTTTTACCTTGGAATGGAGGAATTGTCAATTTAATAGTCCCAAATTATGGTCATAGGTGCCTCGTCTCCCAAATTCTCTTCGATCCCTTCTATCATTAAAATTTCTAACCAAGTAGTTTGGTCATGAAATTCATTCATCGTCTACATCATCTTCATGCTCATGGGCATGTCTCAATGCCTTCTTGCTCTGGGAGCCTCATATTCCCATGCTCCTTTGAAAGTCTGCTATTTGTATTAATTAGCTTGCTCCTTCATCCTCTCCTGCATATCATCAAATCTGGTATTCATGCGCTCAAATTATTGTTGCATAACTTTGATCATGAAGGACACATCACCAGCTCCTTCCTGAGCTGCACCTTTGTCTTTGGATGTCATAGTATTAGTTTTAGACAAAATAATTAAGGTACCTCACAGAACGCTCCCTCACGTGTTTCACTCAAAAGATGCTGTCACACTCCCTCGTGTTTACACTCCTGATGGCTTTTCCTTTATATGAACTTTCTCTCTTGCCTTTTACCACTCAGATTTCCCCTTTCAGCTCTATAAAGAACTAAACAACATAAATCAAGAGTATTGATTCTGAACAAAATATGACAAATGGCATAGAGTTGAACAATTTGGAGAACAAGCAATTAAAAGGGAAAAAGGATATCAAGGCAAACGAATTTAATGAACTAAACTCACAAAAGTCAGGACTTGAGTAGTTAATCCTTGCTTCTTCTTTCTTTTTATAGGCAAAGATAGCAATCCTAAAGAGGAACAAATTCCTACTTAGGACAAATCCTTATTTTGAGAAATTTTTAACAATGGAAAAATTCCACAACAGAAAATACTCTTGTTTAGGAGTGAGTGCTATTGCTTAATACGGGCTATCAAGTACTCCAATGATATTAATTAGGCCTCTACACTTTGTCAAGCTTGAATTCGCACCATTTGAAGCCTGGTGGGCCTGAATGTCCTTAATCAGCCCATTTAGTACTTCTTTAATTGTTTTGGCTCTAGCTCGTGTTATTGGGCCTTTTGGAATCTGAAATGGACTTTTTGCATCCATTGGAGCCTTCCAGCCATCATCTCTATGGTTCACAGCATTAGCTTGTGTTATTGGACCTCTTGTATCCATTGGAGCTTTCCAGTCATCATTGTTATGGTTCTCATCAGATCTTTACTTGATCATAATAGTCATCTATAAGGACAACATTGTGTGTCATTTCCCTTATACCACAATTTTCTTTTATTTGTGACAAGCAAATTTTCTCCATTTTTTGGTACTTCCCTGGCTTTCACATAGCGACAATGTGTGCATAAATTCCATCAACTAGGAATTTTTTTGACACAAAATAATATTACAAGAATATCATGTATGGTATGGACAATAAAACTAGTTTAATAAAAGCCACTAAATATTATTGATATTGACCCTAATCAAGCAAAGCTAATGACTAATCATAGATAATAAATATTTTAATAACTATAAATAAAAGTTAGATATTTTCAATTGCTAAGTTGTCCTCCACCAAGGTGGGATAAAGTTTTAGCGAATTTTCCTCTTTGATAAGATATAAAATATTTTGATAGAATTTTGAAATGAAATGCAATGTAATTATCTATTTAACAATTAGTTTTTTTTTTTGTCATTTTGATTCTCTTGTATATTTTACTTAGCTATTTAAACTAAGGATAAACCTATTCTTTACCAAATAGGCGAGGAAGGGCATTGAAATTTAAAATTTAGAAAGGAAGTTATATTGATTTTTGTATATATCTCCCCCAAAAATTGATGTATACCTTGTTCATCTAGAAAATTAAATAAGAAAGAAAGTATTTTCTTAGATGATCCCTAAAAAGTCTCAGAAATCCCTTTTGATTGTTATTGGTAGGCATATATAATTTTGTGATATTATTATTATTTATTTATTTTCCTCAAATTCTTATTTAATTTTCCTCAAACATGTTCATCATGTCATTTTTGAAATAATTAACAATCTTAAGATTGCTTCCAATGATTAGAAGATCATCAACATAGTTGAAACTATCAACAACTCCTCATTTCTAGGTTTCACATACAAGATGGCCTTATTTTTGCTTTTGATAAATGCAAGCTTCAGCAAATAGTCATTAATCTTATTGTACCAAGCTCCAGGTGTCTACTTCAAGCTACAAAAGGGCAATTTTTAGTAAGTAAACTTTATCTTCTAAGCATTGTTTGAGAAAACCATCTAGTTTCTCAATAAAGACTTGTTCTCATAACTCACCATTTAGAAAAGCAGGGACAAATGTGTTGCAACTATTAAGACCAATTTAATGTGTCTAATTTAGCAACAGGGACAAATGTTTTAGAGTAATTTAATGGTGTCTAATCAAATAACAAGGACAAATGTTTTAAAGTAATCAATGTCATATTATTGAACATAGCCCTTTGCCACTAGCATTACTTTTAACTTATTTGTGGACCCATCTAAATTCATCTTGATCCTATAGGCCCATTTGACTCTTATAAGTCTTTTGTTTTTTTTTTTTATTTACTGGGATCCAAGTTTTATTTTTTCTTAATTGCTCTAATATCAACTTCCATGGTTTTTCTCCAATTAAGATCAATTAAAGCCTCAGTATAGCTTGATGCTTTATGTTCAGCAACGAGGCTTCTTACATAAACATCAGAAGGAGACCTTGCTCCTTTAGTTAGTGTGTGATTTATTAGCTCATATTCTATGAGTCAACTAAGGATTCAATTATCCTTAAAGGTATTAGTTGTAGTTGTGTTGATTGAGATAAAGGAATATCGGCATTCCCTTTCTCCCAATTCCAAGTGATGAGAACCATTTTAGGTCTCATACTAAAAGGGGGTGACTAAGTGTGAGATATGCCCTTTTTACAAATTGATCCAGATTTAACCTCTGTCACTTATTAAAGCCAATGATCCAATTTTTTTAATCACTTCTTTATGTGAGAGAGGTTGTACAAATATCAATCACACGCAAACACCAAATAACACACAATAATTTTTTTGTGGTTCACCCATAATGTGTGAACTACGTCCATAGTGTGATAAAATCACTTCTAAATTACACAATCCACTCTTGTTATCAAGGGATACAATCTAATTGTGGAAGGATCACTCCTTAACTATTTATGGAGGGATTACTCCTTAACCACTTATAATGATCTCTCAATCACTTCAAGGGTATCTCACCTTATTTTCCAATAAATTTATTAGGAGTTTATGGAAAAACCTTTCCTAGATTAGTATCACTGAATGTGTACAGACTGGTAGAGGAGAACATGGATCTTCTCCTTTCTTCGTTGCTAGTGTTGTTTCCCCCGTTGTTGATGCTACCTGCACATGATACTAATGTTCTCTGTACGTGTTGTTGTTGCTATCTGCACTCGCTGCTAATGCTGCCCGCATGAGATACTAATACTGTTTGCTGCTATCCACACACACTATTAATGTTGTTCATATGCACTGTCATGTCTATCTGTTGATGTTTGCGTGTGCTGTTAATGCTGTCTGCACACATTGTTAACGCTGTCTGCATGCACTATTGTTGCTGCCTACTATCTGCGTGCGTTGTGTCTGCTGTTCGCATGCATTGTGCTGCTGTCCGCACCTATTGTGCCCATTGTCTGCACAAGCTGTGCCTTCTGTCCGTACACGTTACAGCTGCTGTCCATACGTGTTGTTCTTGCTATTTGAGTGTGCTACTACTGTCTGTTCACGCCGCTACTGCTATTCGCCCACACTACTGTTGTTTGCTTACACCACTGCTGCTATCCCAGAGCACTGTTGCTGTCTGTTGGTGTATCGCCTGTTGTTTCATGTTGGTTATTGGTGTAGGACACTTGTGCTACTGCTCCATCTCCTTCTAATTTTTCTTCCTTAGCTGCTTTGTTGGTTCGCTGATGTGACTGCTACCTTGGTGATGTTTGTTAGTGCGGGTATATTATTCTGGACGTGCTGGTGCAAGGAAGCCACCTGGACATGTTAGTGTGGTGGCAAGCTGCTACTGTCACCTTTACGAGGACTTGCTGGTACGGTGGCTATCTTGGTGAGGGTTTGCTAGTGTGCGTGGATAGCTACCTTGCTCTCTTTCTTTCTTTCCTCCTTAGTCAGCTGCACTTTGCTGCTTCTCCTTGGTGACTACTGCACTCTCCTTGGTCAGCTACCTTGCTACCTCTTCTTAGTGGCTGCTACACTCTCCTTGATTGGCTGCCTTGTCTTCTTTCTTTCTCTCCTTGGTCGGCTGTCTTACCCTATTTCTTTCTCTCCTTCACTAGCTGTCTTGCTTTTGTCGTTTACTCAATTTTTTGCAACACACCTTCTTCTTGCAAGATGCATAAAGTATTTATAAAGCTTTGAGATTAAGGTTACACGATCATCAACTGTCATCGTTGATTCCCAAAGGGTTCCTTGCAATCAACAACAAAATTTGAATCCTAAAATTTAAGGTCAATGGTTAATGATTAATCTTTACCCTTAAAATTTAGAGTTACAGTTAACATTGACTCCTCAACATTAGAGTTGACCTTTCATCTCTAGTTTTTTCCAATGATCTCTCTGTATCTCAATGATATTCATAGCCTCATATCAACAGATATAATCATGTGAGATAGTGTTGACAACAAATCTCACATTAGCCATTGAAGTTGTCCTCAACAATCTCCCTTTTTGGATCTGTTGGCAACACATTAAATCCAACAATACACATATAATAATTGTTGACATTTACTGCTCCCCCTGTATATTATCATTCACAAATCCCCTTGAAACATGCATCTCTTGCTACTTCTCTTTTTTTGCTTCTCCTCCTTGACAAGTTCTCCCCTTTTATTTATCAAGCTACTTCTTCTTTTTATGAGTATACACCTTCTTTAGATTTATGCAAAATATCTCCCTCTTTAACAACAAATCCAAAGAATAATATAAGAGAGTAAGGGAGAGGGGGTAAAAAATACCTCAACCTCTAAGGGTAGGTTAAATATATAGAGTCAGCCTCAGATTTTGGAACATCTCTTTTAATAAAGGTTTAGTGAATATATCTGCTACTTACTCTACAATTGGCGTATACTCCAGTTTTATTTCATTTTTCTCCACCTTCTCTTTAATGAAGTGGTACTCGATTTTAATATTTTTAGTTCTGGAGTGTTAGACAAGATTTTTTGATAAATTGATGGCACTCTGGTTATCACAACCAATCAGTAATGGTAGCTATACATCCACCTTTATATCTTTAAACTGTTATTTCATTCATAGCAATTAAGTACAAGTCTAAGTGGCAGCCATATATTTAGCCTCTGTAATACTTAAAGTTACTGAATTTTGCTTTTTGCTATGTCATGAAACACATCTATTGCCCAAATAAAATGTACTACCAGATGTTGATTTTCTATCATCACAATTTCTAGTCCAATATGCATCTGTTTAGCCGTACAAATTAAATTGTCCACTCCTATCATAAAATAACTTATAATTTGTTATGCCCTTCACATACATTAAAATTCTCTTAGCCACCACAAGATAAGACTCCTTAGGGTCACTTTGAAATCTAGCACAAAGGGTTACAACAAAAAAAATATCAAACCAATATGGTTCTTCTCATCTCCATTAAGTTTCTATTCTTCCTTTTGGCCACTCCATTTTGTTGGGGTGTGTAAGGGCTAACATATTCATGCTTCACTCCATACTTCTCCAAATAATCTTGAAATTCATAGCATGTATATTTTCTCCTATTATTTATCTTAAGCCTTTTAATTTTTCCCCTAATTGGTTTTCAGTCGGCCTTCTGTAGCTCTTGAAATTTTTAAGAGCATTTGATTTATGTTCAAGAACATAATGTAAGCCCTTCCTGTAAAATCACCGATGAAGCAATTGAAGTACTTATCACCCTTGATTGATCTTTGTCTCATTAGTGCACAAATGTTTAAGTGGATGAGCTCGAATGGCTTCTTCGTTTGGATCTCCACATTTTTATGGGGAGCATTCACCATCTTCTCCTTTTGACATAGGTTACAAATTACATCTCTTTGTCTTCTCAACTTAGGTACATCTCTCACAACTTCATTTTTGGATAGCTTGTTCAGCCCTTTTTGTCTGAGATTTCTCAGTCTTATATTTGGTGCTCATGTAGCATGTGTTTATACTTCTAGAAACATGGTATAGGTTTTTATGTGTTTTTTCACCTTTAGTGAGAATGACACCATCTTTTAGATTTTTTACCATGCAACCACTCTTGTTGAAAGTAATTTCATGTCCATCATTGGAAAGTTGGCCAACACTAATAACATTATGTTTTAGCCCTTCAACATAAAGTACTTTCTTCGATTTCAATTTTTCTGCATCAATTTTAGTAGCACCAATACCTTGAATCTTTAAGGCACCATTATTTCCAAATTTGACTGACTCTCTACCATATTTGGCTACTCCTTTCAACATCTTGGAGTCCCTTGTCATGTGTGAATAGTAGCCACTATCTAGGATTTATGACTTTTCTTTCTTAGAAACTTTTAAGGCTACTTCCACAACCATAAACGTTTCTCTTCCTCTTCTTCTTCTTTGGCTAAATGGAATAGCTTGTGTTGGTGTTCTCTTTTGCATTCCTTGGCTAGGCAGTAATGTCCAATAGTCCTCAGTAATGTGTCCAACCCTTTCACATCTTCCACAAATCTCTTGTAACAAATCAAACTTGTTTCTTAGTGAAATATGACGTTTGTCTACCTAAGACTGCCTCCTTTCCTGATAGAGTCTCCCCCTAGACTCTTGCCTCACATTTCTCTTTATTTTGGGCCTATTACTCCAACACACTTTGTCCTTGTGCTCATACTTACACAGCTCTAGCAAAATCCTTTGAACTTGGATTTATTTCTCTTACCAAGTTCATGTCTCTTTTCTTTAGCAATTGATGTGGCAGTCTTCTCTTCATCTTTGACAGCTTATCTCCTTTGGATGGGAGTCTTCACCACATCTTTCCTAACCTATTTTAACTTAGGTTAGTCTCTCTTCTCCATCACGTCATTGTGTTTGCTTTCAGGTACAAACATAATTTTTTTCTTTTCTTCTACTTTCTCACTCGAGTTTTCAATGTAGTCAAGTCCTTTCTTCCCATAAAATGAGGACTTTGATTGCTTAGACACTTATCCAACTTTTTGGTAGAATCCTCCTTGATGTTTTTTGATGATGATGACTCTCATCTCACTTTCATGGCCTGCATAAATCTTTCTTTATGCTTTTTTAGCTCAGACTTTGCCTTGTGAAGTTTGGCTTGTAAAGTCAACATCTCTTTCTCTTGAGTAATCACCTTAACACCAAAGTATTCATGTATCTTGCCTTTCTCTATCTAAAGTATGCTTGGCTCCTCAATTCTCTTTAAGTACTCCTTCTTTTCTTTAAACTCCTTTATCTTCACATGGAGATCAAATTCATCAATAATAGAATTTTCATAACTTCTTGAGATGATTTACCTCTTTTCCCATATTGTTATTTTTGTGCAAACAAACCCTCAACTCAATCTTAAATTTTTGCACCAACTCATCCTCTTCCTTTTCTATTGATTTCTCATCACTTAAAGATTCTTGATCATTATCTACTTGAGCAACCAGAACATCCTTTGTAGCATCATCATTGGAATCATCATCACTTTCCTCTTTAGAATCTTTTTCATCCAACTTGCTTAGGAAATTCCTTCTTTTGGATCTGAAAAATTTCTTTTTACCTTTAGTACCTGAATTTTCACCTTTAGAGTAGCTATATTGCTTTGTTCTCTTCCTTGGGACTAGCTTATCATCATTCTCATTATTTGCTTCTCTTCTCTTTAGGCAATCCACGACAAAGTGCCTAATTGCTCCATACCTGAAGCACTTCAAGGATAATTTTCCCTTAAACTTCCTTTTTCCTTTCCTCAAGTTCTTGATGATGTATGTCATGACTTCATCTAACTTAGTGTCACCATCTTTTTCTTCAGAACTGCTATCAGACTCCTTTTTTTGGTCTTTAATTTCCTCATTGCCTTAAAGTCAAATCCTTTTGCACCTCAGACTTCTTTTCTTTCTTCATTGGGGCTATTCTCATTTCATAAACCACCAATATGCTGTGTAGATCATCTAAGGGCAGTCTATCCAGATATTTATCTTTTATAAAAGAGACTTTGGCATTGTAAGTTTCTGACAAGGTTTTAAGTATTTTCCTTACCATAGTAGCATTATGAATCTCCTCTTTATAGCCTGTGATGAAGCACACAATTTGGTTGACTTTTGTGAAAAATGCATCCACAGTCACATCATTCTGCATCTTTATGTCTTTGAATTTGCTCCTTCAGATTTATAGCTTAGCTTCCTTCACAACCTTATCTTCTTCATAGATATTCTTCAATTTGTTACAGATTTGCTTGGTTATGTTGCACCCCATTACCTTGGTGAATTTTTTATTGAACAGGGAGGCATATAAGGCATTTCTCGCTTTTCCATCATACTCCAAGTTCTTCTTATCAGTTGGAGTCATAAGATCACCTTCAACAATAGGGATGAAGCCACCAATAGCAAACTTAAACTCTTCAAGACCAAAGGACATTAGATATAAAAGCATTTTATTCTTCCATAATTGATAATTTTGTCCATTAAACATATAGATGCCTTTGTTGTTGACACTGTTCATTCTATTCATGATCTTAAGTAGCAGTAGAAATAAAAACTCACACAACAATGCACAACTTCACTTCAAAGCAGAAAAATTAGATCAATAGAGGAACTAGACTCTGATACCACTTGATGAGGACCATTTTAGGTTTCACACTGAGAGGGGGGTGAATCAGTGTGAGATATACCCTTTTAACAAATTGATTCAGATTTAACCTCGGTGACTTATTAGAGCTGATGATCCAATTTTTTTATCTTTTCTCTATATAAGAGTGGTTGTATGAATATCAATCACACGTAAGTATTGAAGAACACATGATAATTTTTACATGGTTCACCCATAATGTGTGAGTTATGTTCACAGTGTGATAGGATCACTCCTAAATCACACAATCCACTCTTGTTATCAAGGAATATAGTCTGGTTGTGGAAGGATCACTTAACCACTTACGGAAGGACTACTCCTTAACCACTTACAATGATCTCTCGATCAAGGAGTTGATCTCTCGATCACTCCAAAGGTATCTTACCCTATTTTTTAATAAATTTATTAAGAGTTTATGGTAAAACCTTTCCTAGAGAATGATCACTCAATGTGTACACACTATTAGAGTAGAATATGGATCTTCTCCTTCCTTTGCTGCCGATATTGTTTCACCCACTGTCTGTGTTGCCTGTATGTGATACTAATTTTGTTTGTACTTGTTGCAATTGCTATCCACGCTTGCTACTAATGTTGTTCACTGCTAATGTTGTCTGAATGCACTACTATTGTTGTTCATGTGCATTGCTAATGTTGTCCACTACTATCTGCACGCGTTATTAATGTTGTTCATATGTGATATCGTTTGTACGCACGACCATGTTTATCTGCTACCATTTGTGTGGACTATTAATGTTGTCTACACGTGTTGTCACTACTGCCTACTATTTGCACGCTTTGTGTCTGCTGTCTACACACATTGTATTATTTTCTACACCCGTTGCGCCCACTATCTGTGCAAGTTGTGTTTTCTGTCTACACATGCTGCGACTGCTATCCATGCACACTATTCTTGCTATTTGAGTATGTTACTGCTGTCTGCTCACATTACTACTGCTATTCACCCGCACTAATATTATTTTCTCATGCTCCTACTGCTATCCCTGCACATTGCTATTGTCTACTGATGTATTACTTGTTGCTGCATGTTGGATGTTGGTGCAAGACCCTTATATTGCTGCTCCACCTCCTTTTGGTTTGTCTTCCTTAGCTATTTTGTTGGTTTGCTGATGCAGCTGCTGCCTTGGTGGTATTTGTTAATGCAGGTATATTTTCCTGAACGTGTTGCTGGTGCAAGGAAACCTCTTGGACATGCTAATGTGGTGGTCAGCTACTACTATCACTTTTGTGAGGGCTTATTGGTGCGGTGGTTGTCTTGGTAAGCATTTGCTAGTGTGGGTAGACAACTACCTTGCTTGGTCGGCCGCACCTTGCTGCTTCTTCTTGGTGATTGTTGCACTCTCCGTGGTTAGCTACCTTAATGCCTTTTCTTGTTGGCTAGTTGCCTTACCCTCTTTCTTTCTCTCTTTGACCAACTGCTTTGCCTTTTTCGTTGATTCCCAAAGGTTACCTTACAATCAACATCCAGAATTGAGTCCTAAAATTTAAGGTCAATGATCAACATTAACTTTCTAAAATTTAGGCTCAATGGTCAATGGTCAACGGTCAATATTGACCCCTAAAATTTAGGCTCATTTTTACTAATGACCTTTTTGCATCTCAACAACATTCATAACCTCAAATCAACACATATAACTATGTGAGATGGTGTTGACAACAAATCTAACTTTAACCATAAAAGATAAGCTTAAAACCAAATCTCGCCTTTTGCAAATATAACATATTTGCCAATAGAGATCTTGTTTATGACAAGATTAAACACCCTATAATTGCCTCATGTGTCTTTTTATAAACCATAAACACATTTATTTCTTCTTTGGAATCCAACTCAACTCTCTCTCTATTTTTTTTTTTTTCAAAAACTTGTGTATAGTAAATGCTACCAAATGTTCTTAGATAACCAAAAGAAGGTTTTCTCCTAAACCAGGCTTTAAAGGGAGTCTTTCCAGGCAAGGCACTGGTTAGAAGTCTATTGATGGGATAAGTTGTTGTAATTGTTACTTCGCCCAAAAACCTTTTAAACATTTCTTTCTCAAGAAGTAAACACCTAAACATCTTCATCATTGTCTTGTTTTTCCTCTCACTTATGCCATTTTGTTAGGGAGTATAAGGAGTTGTGAATTGTTATTAGATCCTAGTTGCTGAGCATATTTATTTAAAGGAACTTGAAGTATATTCAATTTCATTATCTGTTCTAATAGTTTTGATGTTGCTACTTACTTGTTTCTCAATCAAAACTTTGAAATCTTGGAACACCTTTACAGTATTTGATTTTTGTTTCAAAAGAAAAAATTGACAAAATCTTGTAAAATCATTTATGAAAGTGAGAAAGTACCCATTTCCATTAAGTAAATTTGTGCTTATAAGGCCATATATATCACTATGCAAAAGTTTCAACTTATCTTTGGTTTTATGGCCTTGATGAGTTAAGAAAGATAATCTATCTTGTTTCCTTTACTGATAAGCTTGACACACAACCTTATTTTCAAATATGTTAGGTAGATCATGGACCATTGCTTTCTTGTAAAGCTTATGCATCCTTTTATAATGTAGATGCTCTAATCTCTTATGCCATAAGATAGATTTTATTGAGATAGCTAGCATTTTCATATTCTTAGCTTGCCTTAAATCCAAGTGAAAGCTCTTACCTTTTATAGATACAACAAACAACTCCATTTTAGAAGCATCATAAAGGTAAACATTTTGTTTTCAAATCGTAATAAAAAGCCTTTCTCTAGAAGTTGGCCAACATTTAGGAGATTTGGTAACATGTGGTTTGAACAACCATTATTAACCATCCATGTCTTAATTTTTTCTTTAGTCATGTAGCTATTAACCACAAATAGTTACTTTTAGCTTCTAGAGGATCATATCGTTTACTGGTTGAGCTTGTTGCGTTAAGTTTGTTAAGGCCTCAATTTCTTTGGGAAACCTTTTTAAGTGTCCTTTTTCATTACATTGTCCACATACTATATTAGGCTTTAACCAATGATACTTTGGTAGGTGTGAGGTTTTCTTTAAATACTCACAAGAAGGATAAACTTGTTTGCCACCAATATTACTTTTCCCCCTTTTCTTTACTATTTTACATGTTGTTTTTTCTTCTTTTGTTGTGTTTTGTTGAGAGCTTAGTTGTAAAAGCAGCCTCAGTGGAAGTTTCTTCCTATCTCAATAATCTTCTCTATTCTTAAGCTTGCAAGGCATTACTTAGCTCAGATAAGGAAATCTTTGACAAGTCTTTTACATCATTAAATGAGGATCTCTTTGGCTCAAATCTCTCTAATATGCTTACCAAAACTTTTTGTTTAATTTTATAATCAAGGAAGTCCTCTACAAGGATCCTAATTTGATTTACAAGCTTAATAAGCCTATCTCCAATGTCCTTAATGGTCTTAGACTCCTTCATCTTTAAGACCTTAAACTTTTTTCTCAAATTAAGCAATTGCATAGTCCTTGTTCTTTTACTTCCAACATATTCTTCTCTCAACCTTTGTCATGCATCTTTAGGTGTTTCACATACCATTATTTTATTAAATACAACCTCTAAAACAACAAAATGTATATAGGTTAAGGCTTTAAATTATTTAGACACTAACTCACTATCATTCTTAAGCTACATCACTGTTGGATTTGTTGGGAGAAAAGGTATCTCTTATCCTTTTTCTATGACTTCCTTAGAGGTCAAAAGCCCTAAGGTAGGCCTTCATTACCACAGTCCATTGGACATAATTTTCTTTAGTGAATTTTGGTGGTGGAAGTGGGGAGAAGCTTGTAAAAGCCATCATAGAAAACCAACTGTCTTATGTAATAAACCTTTCCCAACCTTCATTCCAGATTTGCACTCTCTCATATGTTTCTCTCTTGTGTTTACACATTTTTCTCTTTCTTTTTGTAGGTGTAACAAGTCCCTTATTAACTATACTAGAACAATAAAAAGAAGAGAAAGATGACATAAAAACTTTTAGGAGAAGTCACTACCTTATATTTTTATTGATCATCTTTTATAGTTTTATACATCATTGTTCTAATTACCTTATTCATTTTAAATTTAAAGTCAAAAGTTCCCAATTGTTAGTTCATCAATGCAATTCAAATTTAAATACAAATTTTAATTGCAATTATACTTCCAATATAAACAAAAGTTTAGTAAAATAAGTGAACATAAGCTATAATTGTTCTCTAGTAGCCATGTTAACTTACTTAACTAACTCTTAATTGACTTAACTAAATTTAGTGAGAAGTTTGAAACAAATAACCAAAAAATACAACAGTACCAATTTCCTTCAACAGCTACCTTAGATTTCTTTATACATTTGTTTTGCAAAATAATTCTTGTTTCATAAAAGATAGATGGAATACCATGGTAACAACATCAACTTATTGAATTCTTATAAAAATATATATGTGATAAGATAGATAACCATAAACAAACATTCATCATTAACAAGTGAAATCAATAAATATTGCATCTAAAATACCTTATCCCTTTAACAACTATTGGGAAGTGGGCAACAACCCGGGAGTAAGCATATAATCTTTTTTTTATAGCAGAATCCAAAGTAATCCCCTTATTTGCAGCTACATGTCACGAGGTCATTACCTTCTCCCCAAAAGGTACCCATTGGGGTGTGCAGTATCACCATTTATATGGCTCAAGATCCCCCTCTTTCTTGAGGATGTGGGAGTTTGGTAGTGTGCACCCATCACATTCTCCCATACTGAGCTCATCGATGTCCTCGTCGATGTTCGAGCACACGCAAAGTCGGTGAAACTAGGAGTTCTCGGCATTTCGCACTAAGGCGGAGGTCCCACGATGGGATAGGGGTAGGCTCTGATACCACTTGTCACGAGGTCATTACCTTTTCCCTAAAAGGTACCCATTGGGATATGCAGTACCACCGTTTATATGGCCTAAAATCTCACTCTTTCTTAAGGATGTGAGAGTTGGGTAATGTGCACCCATCACATTCTCCCACACCGAGTTCATTAACGTCCTTATCGATGTTCGAGCACACGCTGACCGAGTGAAACCAGGAGTTCTCGGCATTCCGCACTGAGGCGAAGGTCCCACTGTGAGATATGAGTAGGCTCTGATACCACCTGTCACAAAGTTAAGCTTAATCGTGCTAACCTGCACAACACTTAGTCACCTTGTGAGTGGAGATGAACTAAGTAAGCCTTAAAGAGTTTCAAAGAACTCAAAAGAGAGAGCAATTGAGAGGCTCAGAAATAAGAGAAGGATAGTAGGAACAAGTGTATAGCAATGTAGACAACTTTGCTATTAAGAGGTGTCTTTACAAATGGGAGGAATGAGGGTATTTATAGTTGTTTCCCCTCCTCAATGTGTGGCTACAAGTGCTTGTTCTAGAGAATTATATGTAAAAATATCTAGATATTTACAATGAAGCATTCTAGATAGGAACATCTAAGCATTCTTCTAGAATTCTCCTTATCTTGGGTTGGAGCACCAATTAGGTTAGCATGCAACAAGCGGGCTGGCAGCATACTTGGGCAGCCCGTGACATATAGCTAAAGAAAGTTCAGCAATCAAACTGGACACCTAAAACCGTAAAGAGCACCATAAATCAACTCATTTCATAGTACACCTAAAACTTAAAATGGTGAACTTGATGTTAAAAATGGCGATGTAGGAAAGCAAGGAGCGAAAGATTTAAGGTTGTTGGGTCTAGATATTATTAGAATTTAGGAAATTGAAATTTAAGGAATTTAAACATGGAATTTAAATTCACTCAATACATATTGGATTAATTATGAAGAGAAATAGAAATTAGAAATTGGATAAATGAATCTTAAATCTTCTCCTCGTAGTTTTCTTACAATATCTTCCGTCATTATAAATTATTGTTATAACTTGATATGAACTGTGCTAACTTGAAATTTCTATTTATCGTTTCATGTGTCTATCATTTTCAAAAATTACCTCTATAATAAATTTTAAAAAAAGAATTACATTTAATGTTGCTATAGAAGAAAAAATTTTGAATTTACTTTGAGGCTGTTGCCAACTTCCTAACCATTATTACATAGGTGAAGTGTTTTATTTCAATATTTATTGTTCGTGTATATTTTGCAATCAATGCAATATTTATTTGTTGTTTATTGTTTGTTGTTTACACATATATGGTGTGTCATATTCAAGTTACTAGAAGCTTAATGCACATCTACTCCACTATGCATCTAATTTAATATGCATCTAACCTAATTTGTTTATTTAGAATCCAACTCTTTCCCAAAATCCAAAATTCATAGAAACATGACTCGCAACACAACACAAAGACAGTAATTAAACTCAAGAACATCATGCCCAATACTACTACATAAAGTACTGCTACCTACATAAATACATAATCTAGCAAAATAGTCAGGCAAAATAAGCCTTCCAACATAAATTGGAAAATAAGTTGGGTATAGTATAAAAAACCATGAAATGACATTTGTTTATGAAATTCTCAATGAACATGAACCACCTTCTTCGCCAGTCAGGGTTAATATAGAGAATAGCCACAAAAGCCAACATGTATACGAGATAAGTTGCAATGAAACTTGCTAAGAAGTACACAGGATCAACAAAGTCATGCCATTTTCCATTGCTTGCATCAGAAGATGGTGGCAATTCTGGTAAGTCAGTACTGCAACTCGTATCTAATGGAGGTCCACAAAGTAATGGATTTCCTTCATAGCTTGCCTTATCGAATGTGGAAAACTGTCCCTTCATGTCTGGAAGCCTACCTGACAGGTTGTTGTAGGCCACACTGAAAATCTCTAGAAAGTACAGATGAATCAATTGTAATGGAATTTCTCCACTTAATTTGTTGTGAGAAAGGTCTAGACTCTCTATTTGTCCAAAATTTCCCCAAGTTCTTGGAATTGAACCAGTCAACTGATTATGAGACAAGTTTAATGTCAGTATCGAGCTCAAATTCCCAAGTTCCGCGGGTATTGCCCCTGTTAACTGGTTGCATGACAAATCCAATCCAGACATCAATTCAAGAAGCTTGCCTTTGTATCTGCTGGATTTTGTTTTTGTCACCAAGTCAACTTGAGCTTGTTCCACAGAGAGAATAAATAGGTCTTCAATCATAGGAAGTATTTTGGTTAATTTATTCTGAAAATTGTAGGACAACTTGAGAGGTTCCACCTGCCATGCACTGACCTGTGTAAAATCAAATGCGGTTACCTTCCCAAAAGAGATGTGGCTAAAACAACTTGGTATTGGTCCAAAAAATGAGTTATGTGAGAGATCCAATATGCCCAGTTCATTCAACTTGCAAAGTTCTTCTGGTAGCAAACCACTCAAATTATTCCCTCCTAGATGAAGAACTCTCAAATAGGACAAGTTCCCGATTGATGTTGGAATTTCACCAGACAAAAAATTATTTCCAATATTCAATGTCATCATCATATAAGATGAAGAGTTGAATAATGTTTTTGGGATTGTACCCGTGAATCCGTTCCCTTCCAAATTCAAATGCTCTAAATATGACGACCATTTTAAGCAAGAAGCAAGAGTGCCCGAAAGATTGTTATAAGAAATATCAAGAAAATATAAGTGGGACATAGACAGCTCACACGAAATCGTTCCTTCAAGCGCATTGCCTGCCATGTTCAGTTGTTCTAAACTCAAATTCCCAATGAAGCCAGGAATTTCACCTGATATGAAGTTTCCACTTATATCCAGAAAGCGTAAGCTTGGGTAATGAGAGATCCAATTTGACAGAGTGCCAGTAAACTGATTCCCAGCTAGTTGTAAGGACAACATTGAAGTTTTATTGGACTTTGTCTTAGGTACTTGACCACTTAATCCATTGTTTGAGAGCGACAAAATTCTCAAATTAGAGGAATTTGTCAACAAAGTGTCTGGAATTTCTCCTGAAAAATTGTTGTTGCATAGATCCAACCATGACAAATAGGGTATACTTGCAATAGAGAATGGAATGACACCATCAAAAGTATTTGCTGAAAGGTTAAATATTTCTACGTGTGGAATAATAGTGCCAATATTTTGTTGAAGTTTTCCATGGAAGTGATTGTCTCCAATATCTATCTCCCTTATGATAAAGGTAGAATTGGAGGGTAAATGAAATGAACCCACAAGGGAGTTATTTCTAAGACATAAAAACTCCAATTGGGTATTGTTTTCAAGCAACCAATGGGGGAAGGTTCCTGTGAGGTTATTGTCGGAGAGAATAATGGCTCTCAAGTCAGTTTGGTGAGTGAGAAATTGGGGAATATTGTTAAGTGCACAGTTTGACATCACAATAACCTTAAGTTGAAATGTAGGTAGCCAGTCATATGAATAGTGAGTTTGGACCTCCAATTTGTTGTTATCGCTTGATAACATCAGCACTTCAAGGTTTGTGTGATTGGCAATTGAGTAAAAAGAGAATTGACCCCAAAAGAGATTGTTTCTTAGATCAAGATACTCAAGGGACTTGAGAGTAGCAACTGGAAACGATGAAATGTCTCCTTCTAGCTTGTTCGATGACAAGTCTAAGAGTCTAAGAGATGTCAATTTTCCAAGACAAGATGGAACGATTCCACTTAGATTATTGTAGCTGAGATCCAACTCTTGAAGGTCCTTCAGCGCACACAAACCTGAAATAGAAGACGATAAAATATCCAGCATTTTCCCTAAAAGTCAAAATGTCGTTACTACTTTTAAGTATTGGTAAAGTGTCTATGGCTACCTTCTTGGGCTAAATATCCATTCAAATTGTTGCGAGCTAAAGATAAAACTTTGAGTGAATTCATATAACCAAGATTTGTCCCTAAAATAAAACAGACAGAGAAAGAAAATAGGTTAGAACTGTAAAAAAATTCTAAAAAAATGCAATTCCAATTTACCACTCAACAAAATATTAGCCAAAACTGGTAGCTTCATGCTGGGTTCGACTCCGGAGGCCCAAAATTGGTCCAATTTCAATGATGAAATACAATATTTGATGATAAATAAGAAACTTTTAAAGTCCAAAGCATTGATATGCTGCATAAGAACCAATTCTTTGGCTTTTTATTGTTGACTGAGAAACTATTGGCAGAGAAGTGTCATGAACACAGACTGTCCCGGTAGAAATAAAAACAATACATACTTTTAGAGAAATAAAAAATAATAATTTTTTTAACAGAAAAAGTAAAACTACTTATTTAAAAAAATATATATATAATTATTTTTTATGAGTTTTATATTTGAAAACTTTTGAATTATTATACTTTTTTTTTTTAAATAAGTAATCACACAATTATTTAAATTATTTGTCACTCAGTCAATGCTTTACAATGTCTATGGCTAAAAAAACACTCTATTTACAAGGAACGACTTATAATGCTTTTATAAAGAATAGGTGACTATAATTTAATAAAATTCAAAGAAGGAAAAAGTTTTTAAGCAGCATCAAAACTAAGAGGGTTAATTGAATTGAAAATATTAAATTTTAAATAAGTATGAGTAGCTTATACAAAATATTAGATTGAAGGGAAGAAAAGAAAAAATAGAGAAAAAGAAGAGAAAATATTAAATTTGAACTAATAATAAATTCAAGAAAATAAGAGTCTTTATTATTTTCAAATGAATTAAATGAGGTTTTCAATAGACACACAAAAATTTCATGGAAAAGAGTAAGCATTACCTGTTATGGAGCCACTGAAATGATTGTCAGAAAGGTCCAAAATTTCTAAATTCTTCAAATTTATTAAATCTGCATATATTATATTAAAGGGAGTGGGGGGGAAATTGAGTGAGAGAAACCAACTCTAAATTTCATTGTTTGAATTAATATTTTTATGGTAAATTTACATGCCTTTTGTTGGGAAAACTGGATCCAGGCCACAAGCTGCAAGACGGAGATCCCTTAGAGATGTCATAGCACCCAACAATTTTAAACTGCTCTTTGTGAGGTTGTTTCCTGCGAGGTTCAACGACTCTAACTTTTGGAATCTTGATAGACCATCAACAATTCCTTCAAGATTCCTTAGACCATTGTAACTCAAGTCCAATTGTTCTAAGTTTTCCAAAGAAGCTAGGTCTGCCAAAAAGAAATTAAAAAAAAGTGCGTCACAACAGCATAGTATTGTGATTATATATATATATATATATATATATATATATATAATTTAAAGAATTGCGATACCTGTTGCGGAGACCCATGGTCCCAAATAGTTTGATTGAAGATTCAATGTCCCAAGTGATGTAAGGGTATTCACAAAGGGTAGGATGCTGCTATTGAATCTATTGTTATTTAAATTTAATACTGTCAAATTCTTCAGCGACTTAAAATCTGCGGTACATAAAATATTTATTTAGTTGAGTTTACTTATTGTATAAAATGAAATTACATATATCTTTTTTAATGATGAAATAAAGATTTAAAAAAAAAAAGACATTAAAGAAAGGAAAAGAAAAGGAATGACGAGCAAAATCTCAAACAAGCATATTGAAGTGTTATATGATATCTTTACCTTGTACCGTAGGGGGATCACTGAGATGGTTAAGGCTTAAATCCAAGGTCTCTAGGTGTTCTATAGCCTTCAACTCTGATGACAGATTGAAGTTGTTCCACAGACAAGTAAGTACATGTATGTTGAAGTAAAGAAGTTTTTGCACCATTATAATAAGCAAAAATTGAAATTATAGGGCTATACCGCCAAGTCAGCAAATATATTGTGTAAGGAAATTCCACGGAAACAGGATTTTATAGAGAAACATTGATATTTACTTGTGGCAACAACAAAGACCGAAAGAAAAAACGGAGTCAATTTTGTAATGTCAGAGTCAGCTGCAGATGCCGTGTAATAAAAGGTAGACCAAATGAGAAGCTAAAGTAGCGTCACTTTGAAAATTATGAACGAACTCGCAGAGTATATGACAAGAAAGCCAAATTTTACATGGGTGCGGCTGCTGGGCAGATAGAATTTAGAAGAGAAGAAAAAGTCTTTGGTGGCATCATCCCATTAATGTTCCATTACACAACTTGTCTAACAATGTCAACACAAGAGTCTGCTCCTAATCGATCAGAAAAAGGTAATTAGAGTTAAATGGACTTTGCTCATTCTTTACTTTTAAATCCATTTCTTCGTTGACACAAACACAAATGTGTTTCACTTTCACCCTGACAATTAATTGGTCCAGCAACTTATGTCTGACGGTTGCACTTCCCAACTTATAAATTATAATTTTATATCTCTTTTTATATTTATTTTTCTATTGAAATGATATGACTCAACAATCCACAAGGTTTTAGTTTAACTGGTCAAAAAGAAATTCAGTTTAAAAAATGAAAATAAGGTCATTTTCAAATGCTTATAAAATGCAAGTTTTAATTCAAAATATACTAAAAAAATTGACACACAGTTTATCTTGATATCTAATTTAGACAAAGTTTTAAATTTATTGCTGAAAAAAAAAACAATCTTATAAACTAGATTTTTTATTTTTATTTACTGTTCTTTTTTCGAACTTATTCTATGTGACAAGATAAACTTATAGGATCTTATAAATTTCATTGTCCTCACTTTATACATGATCCAACTAAGATTGACCTAAAAAAAATTTACAATTATATTTAACTATATGTAAACTTTATTTTTGGTCACAAAGAGAGAGAATTTGTGAATTATTTGAAATATAATTGTGAGATATCTCTAAAAAGGTGTTTGGTTTAACTTTTGGATTACAAAATACTTTAGTTCAAATTTTTCTCTAAAATCTACTTAAAAAGCTTTTTGCTAATGAAAATTATAATTTAAAATAAAAAAAAAGGATGAATAACTTTAAGAATTAAATGATTTTTTTTTAAAAAAAAAGATTTGATGAAAGACAATGGTATATATATTTTTGAGTACCTTTAATTGGAAAAGATCCTTCAAAATGATTGTGACTCAGGTTTAGAATCCTCAGAGATGTGATTTCACTTAGAGATGATAGGATATTGTTTTGGAAGGAGTTGTATGAAAGATCTAGCACTTCCAACTTCTTCAAACTGGAAATCTTCTCAAAACCTGATAGAATAATTTTCTTAGTTATGCAATAAATTCTTTAAATTGACATAAAATAATTATATTTTTGCTATTAACAAGAACTACATTCTCATTCAAACATTCACAATGGTGACAAGTTAATTTTAAAAACATTTGAACCCATATATCATCATAACTTTTCCAATTAAGACATTAAAATAATTTTTAATTCTAATACATCATACGTAACAGAAACTAACTCGGCTATATCTGTAAGTCTATGTAGGTTTTGGCACCCACTGTGCACATGAAAACAAGAGGCAAGGAACTAAAAGTAAAGAAGCCAGATATGTACCGTCATTCTGGTGACAATGGACAAACCCATTCAGATGCAAATCTAGATTGTGCAACTCCTCGAAAGGAAGAAACAAGGACACATTTAGAAACCAAATTCTTTCACGAGGATAATAGCCATCTGGTGTGAGGCTAGTATTATTGAGAAACAGCTCAATCACTCGGCCTGTGGTGCTATTACACTTGACTCGTTCCCAATTGCAGCAATCAGAGACCAGATTATCATCCCAGGAGGGAAGCACATGCTCTATACGCACCCCATTTGACTCGAAGTAGTCCCTGATACTTAATAAACCCGACCTCTCTTCCTCTAGGCAACTCTCATAACCAGATAAGAATATTAAATTGATCACAACCCACAACAAATGTTTCCTGGCGAAACAAAACTCCATTGTCATGCAAATTAACAAGCACGAAAAGAAGAATCCCAAAAGTACCTTTAACTTTTGCACACCACCATTCTAATTTTTGAGGCATCTATATATAGAACAACACAGGGAAAGAAGTCAATTTTGTAATGCCAGATGCAACTCCACATGCCGTGTCATAAAAGGTAGACCAAATGAGAAGCATCACTGTCACATCGGTGCAGTAACACCTTGACTTCCATGCGGTTTACAATGGTTTTGCTTGAATGATAACGAGCACCCTTGATGGCTTTTTTTTTTTCAAAAAAAAAAAAAAAAAAAAAACTTGTGGAAAATTTTGTAACATTATGTTCAAAGAAGACCTTGACTTGCAGCATGAATGACGGAACTAATTTGCCTGATCTAATGGAGACATAGATTTTTCCTAAGCATGTCCAAGATTCGAGAGGAAGAAATTGAGAAAAACTTGTGCTGGAAAATGGGTGTCCAAGACCTGACTTATAAGCTTTCCAATTTCCAACGTGTGTCCAAAACTTTGACTTATTAGCTCTTTAATTTCCACAATGACATCGTCCAAAAAGACCCAATGCCTATATCGCTTAGAAAAATCGAAATTTAGAGGAAATTAAAACACTATAGTCTTTCTTCTTCTTTTTTTTTTTTGACTTAGTTAATTTGGTGCTTGGAGTTGCTCGACCCATGTCTATTTAGATTAGATTTTCTTTTACAGCAGACTTTTCTGTTCCTAATTAATTTACAGTGTCCATATTCTATAATAATTAATTTAACTTGGAATACATTTTTTTTTCTTGTTTGCTTTTTAAGGTTCTTTTTATATTGGTTTAGTTTTATTGGATAGAGAGAGAGAGAGAGAGAGAAATTGAATTCAAGTCCTGCTGTCCTTCGAATGCTTGTAAAATGTGAGTTTAATTATAAACTAGTTTTCTTATTTACAATAAGGACAGATTTATTTTATATATATATATATTTTTTTAACTGAAAAAATCAGATATACATATAGCTTTGAATATGATATAGTTCCATGTCACATATTAACGTCATATAATTTTCACTCAATGATATACCACAATTACCATAGCAACCAATGCTCCAAAATGTGATAATAGAACAAATTGAGATATAATCTTAAGACTAATTTTCAAGCCTTAGAAAATTGCATCAAAAAGACAAATGTATTATTATTACAAATAATCGCAACTTAACCTATAGGAAAAAGAAATGAGAAGGAAGAAAAATTGGAAACATCAACTCACCACATATAAACGAGCAACAATGATAAAGTATAAATATCTCTTCGCTAAAATTTTTATTTGGAATAAACTTGCAACATGAATCCAACAAAAGATATGATTTTATTTTGAAAAATTGCATTAGATGCAAACATATGAAAAATAAATAAATTTGAAATTCGCATATCTAAATGTATAAAATGTCTTGTCCAATCAGTTAATAGTGCAGAAGCATCAACATGATTTTTTCTTTTTTAGGTTTTCCCTTGTGTCTGTAAGAGAGACAAAGTGCAAAAAAGAATGGAATGATCTTTATATACAAAAGGAGTAGATAAATACATGAAAAGAGTAAGGCAATTCAAAATTTTTGAGCACAAAAGACTAACAATTCTATTTATTGAAAAATGAAAGAGGTGTTAGAGTAGTAAACGGTGGTCAATAAATGCATAATTACCAAGCGAAGTCATTAAGGAATAATAAATAATGTAGAAAATCATGTTGAAGATGAATCAAAGTCACACAAGTCACAACTTTTTACTTTGTACTAAAAAAATTAATATGCGTTTATTTTACACTCTCCACTATTTAGAAATTAGAATTATCTACCTTACCTTTTTATAGATTATCTCTAATTGTCCTTTTTTTTATCTATTTAAGTTAACTATGAAATTTCAGTATTGCACATCTTTCATTCTCTTAGTCTATAAAGTTTCAACTTTTCAATTATATCCTTTTATTTTTTTTTCTTCATTTTTGTCTGGCTTATACTAAATGATAAAATAAACCTTTTTTTTATCTAAAAAATTTCATTTTGCTCTTACTTTATTTTGTTAGATCCAAACTTTAGTTTTAGTCGTTAAGACAGTAGGACTTGTGAGTTATTTTAGAAACCATTGTAAGATATGCTTAGGACACCTAACTACTTGCACTTGCCTTTTTTGCTAGACTTTTAGTTTCAGAATTCTCTGCCCTAAATTAGTAGCATTTGGACTTTATTTGATTATTAGCCTAGCTTGAAAATATTTGTAATCAACTAAATATTATTGATATTGATACTAACCAAGCGGCTCCTCAAGCGAAGCTAATGACAATAGCCCCTAATAAATATATTAATAATGGCATATAAGAGCTAGAAAGTTTTCAATCGCTATTGTTCTCAATCATGACATGTGAAATAAAGTTTTGGCAAATTATTTTCTTTGATGAGATAAAGTATCTTGATAGACTCTTGAAGTCATATATAATGCAATCATATCTTTTCTCTTTTTTTGGCCATTTTGGTTCTCTTGTACATCTAACATAGCTATTTGACCTAATGAAATTATGAAAACTAGACATAAAAAGGGCTTTCAAGTAAAATGTAATGGTGTCTATTCTATAAATTTGGAATATTTATTTTTCCAATTACGTAACAAAAACATTGCTTGTAAAAAAGACTTGTAACTTGCAAGATGTAATTTCTTATAGCGGTTAGGCATGATCCTTGTTCAGTTCAGTTTAGTCTTGATTTTGGTTCAAAGGCTAAGGGGAATCGTAACCAAACCACAAGTTGGCGGTGCGGTTTGAACCACCGTTCGGTTTTAGATTTTGGTTTGGTTAACGTTTTGGTTGCAATTCGTTTCATTGAATCTAGTTCAAAAGCGCTAGATTGGAGTTGGTTTGGCTCAATTCCGTCACCTTTTTTTCCAAAAAGTTTGAAATATTTTAACCTTTTTAATAGATGAAATTTCTGTAAATTGTTATATTATGGATAATCTTGGCCATTGATTCAAATTTTTTATTTTTTAACGATTCACAGTTTTTGGAGGAACATAATTTTAATTGGATTGCCTCTCTCTATAGTTCCAGTTGGGACTAGAACCGTCTAGTAGTGATTAATGTCTCATTTTCTACTTTGGTGTTCAAAGTTGACCTTGACGTGAGGCATGGATGATGTAAGTAATGTTCATGTTCTAATAGAGACTTTGGTTTTTTCAAAGTATGCCCAAGACTCCCAAGGAGGAAAATTTTTAAGCTCTTTCATTTCCAGATGACATTGGCAGAAGAATAAACCCATATTTACTCTATCTCTATGCATGTAAAATTATTATATTAAAAAATCAAAATTTAGACACATAAAATACGGCTGCCTACATAAGTACACAATCCAGCAAAATAATCAGGCAACATATGGCTTCCTGGAAATAAAGCCAAATAATTAAGCTTTTGCCATTTTAGTTCTCTTATAGATCTCACGTGGCTATTTAACTTGTTTGATACGAAAAGTCCAAAAGAGACATCACTAAGGGACACAAGGTACATGAGGAATCAAAAATCAACTAGAAAAGTTAAAATAGAATTAAATAATACAAACTCTAAACTTAATATTTGAAAAAATACGAACTTAGAGTATTTAAAAAAGATATGGACGTCACACTTCAAAATAGAAAGAAATTGAGAGTGATAAGTCGATTGAAACGCCACAAAAAAAAGTACTTTTTGATAAGTTTTTTAGTTCTCAAAAGAACCAAAGGAGAAAACCCTTACTTTCTATTTCACTCAAAGTTGTATATCCTTCAGAGCTTACAAGGGGTATCTATTTATAGGCAAAGATACCAATTCTAAAGAGGCAAAACTTCCTACTTGGACAAATTCTTATTTTGAGAAATTTCTAATAATGTAAAAATTCCACAACAGAGAATACACTCCTATTTAGGAGCTGTCTCTTATACACATCTAGATGTGTATAAGAGACAGCCCTTACTTTCTATTTCACTCAAAGTTGTATATCCTTCAGAGCTTACAAGGGGTATCTATTTATAGGCAAAGATACCAATTCTAAAGAGGCAAAAATTCCTACTTGGACAAATTCTTATTTTGAGAAATTTCTAATAATGTAAAAATTCCACAACAGAGAATACACTCCTATTTAGGAGTGAGTGCTATTACTTATTACGGGTCATCAAATACTCAAATCATATTAATTAGGCCTATACTCTTTGTCAAACTTGAATTCGCACTATTTGAAACTTGGTTGGTCTAAATGTCCTTAACCAGCTCATTTAGTGCTTCTTTAATTGTTTTGGCTCTAGCTCGTGTTATTGGGCCTTCTGGAATGTGAAATGGACCTTTTGCATCTATTGGAGCCTTTCAGTCATCATCTCTACGGTTCACATCATTAGCTTGTGTTATTGGACCTCTTGTATCCATTGGAGTTTTCTAGTCATCATCATTATAGTTTTCATCATTCCCCCTCTCCTCAAAAGGATTCGACTTCAAATCATCACTTACATTAAAATAGGAAAGATCAGAAATATTAAATGTTGCACTCACATTATACTCACTAGGAAGGTCCAACTTATAAGTATTGTCATTAATTCGTGCTACAACTTGAAAGGAACCATCTCCTATAGGTTGTAGTTTTGAACGCCTTTGTACTGGAGACCGTTCCTTGTGCATATGAACCCAAACCCAATCACTAAGTTCAAACACCACTCTCTTTTGTCCCTTGTTGACATGGGATGCGTATTGCTCAGTTCGTTTTTTAATTTTTTGTCGTACCTTTTCATGCAATTTTTTAATCATGTTAGCCTTGCATTCATCATCTAAACTGGCATACTCATTGACAGGTATAAGTACTAAATCCAAAGGAGTCAATGGATTAAAACCATATACAATTTCAAATGGAGAATAACTAGTAGCAAAATGAACACTCATATTATATGCAAACTCGACATGTGGTAAACAATCTTCCCATGTTTTCAAATTTGTTTGAATAATAGCACGCAAAAAATTAGAAAGAGTTCGATTAACCACATCAGTTTGTCCATCAGTTTGTGGATGACAAGTGGTTGAAAACAATAGATTAATACTTAACCTACCCCACAAAGTCTTCCAGAAGTAGCTTAAGAACTTTGTATCTTAATCTGAAACAATACTTCGTGGCATGTCATGCAAATGTACTACTTCTCTAAAGAATAAGTCAGCCACATTGTTTGCGTCATCAGTTTTATGGTATGTGATGAAGTGTGCCATTTTTTAAAATCTATCAACAACAACAAATACAGAATCTCTATCCCTTTTTGTTTGTGGCAATCCTAGTACAAAGTCCATAGATAAATCAACCCAAGGATGACTAGATATGGACAAAGGGGTATACAAGCCATTGGACAAAACTCTAGATTTCGCCTGTTTGCATGTTATGCATTTCTCACATATCCTCTCAACATCTTGTTTCATGCATGGCCAAAAGAAATGTTTGTTGAGGACATCTAGTGTTTTCCTAACACCGAAATGACCCATTAGACCTCCCTCATGAGCTTCTCTTACAACCAACTCCCTCAAAGAACTCATAGGTATGCATAAACGATTTTCCCTAAATAAGAAACCCTTATGTCTATAAAACTTCTCAAAGGCTAACGTCTCACATGCTTCATACACGTTAGCAAAGTCAGGATCATTTACATATAAATCCTTAATATGTTCAAATCCTAATAAGTTTGCAGTAAGTGTAGAGATAAGGGCATACCTGCAAGATAATGCATCAGCTATCATATTTTCCTTACCTTGTTTATATTTGATGATGTAGGGAAATATCTCAATGAATTCAATCCACTTGGCATGTCTTTTGTTCAACTTTCCTTGTCCCTTCAAGTGCTTCAAAGATTCATGGTCAGTATGGATGACAACCTCCTTGGGCCAAAGGTAATGTTGCCATGTCTCTAAAGTTTGCACCAATGCATACAACTCCTTATCATAGGTAGGATAATTAAGACTTGCTCCACTTAACTTTTCACTAAAATAAGCAATTGAGCTTTTTTTCTTGCATTAAAATAGCTCCAACGCCAATCCCTGAAGCATCGCACTCAATCTCAAAAGTGTTTGCAAAGTTAGGTAAAGCAAGTAAGGGTGCAGAACTTAATTTTTCCTTGATGCAATTAAAAGTCTTGTCTTGGTCAGTACCTCACCTAAAACTTATGTTCTTTTTGATAAGTTTCGTGAGTGGTCCCGCAATGATGCTAAAGTCCTTAACAAAGCATCTATAAAAACTAGCTAAACCATGAAAGCTACGCACATCATTAACTTACTTAGGTATAGGTCAATCACGAATTACTTTAACTTTTTCCTGATCAACCTCAACACCTTTAGCACTGACAATATAGCCAAGAAATGTGATTTGATTAGTACAAAAGGAACATTTATGTAAGTTAACATACAATTTCTCAGAACGTAAAACACTTACAATGAAATGTAAATGATGCAGATGCTCTTCTAGGGTTTTACTATAGACCAGAATATCATCAAAATACACAACTACAAATTTACCAATGAATGGACACAAAACATAATTCATTAGTTGCATAAAAGTACTTGGTGTATTGGTGAGATCAAATGGCATAACAAGTCATTCATACAAACCATACTTAGCTTTGAAAGTTGTTTTCCACTCATCGTCCTCTCTCATCCTAATTTGATGATATCCACTTTTCAAATCAATCTTAGAAAAGACACATGGACCATGCAATTCATCCAACATGTCATCTAATCTAGGCATGGGGCGACGATACTTTACAGTGATTTTGCTAATTGCTCGACAATCAACACACACATCCTCCAAGTCTTATCCTTTTTGGGTACAAGTAGGACAGGAACAACACATGAACTTATGCTTTCCCTCACATATCCTTTGGAAATAAGCTCCCCAACCTGCCTTTGAAGCTCCTTTGTCTCCTCAGGATTACTCTTATATACTGGCCTGTTAGAAATAGATGCACCCGAGATGAAATCAATTTTATGCTTAATTCCTCTATTAGGTGGCAATCCACTTGGAACATCGTCAGGGAATACATCTTCAAATTCCTGCAATAAAACAACAACAACACTAAGCAAAGATGGGTCAAATTTGTTAGTGTTAAAATAAGCCTCATTGTACAAAAATAGGATCATAAACTGATTGGTATAGAATGCTTTTTTGACATCACTTTCTTTTGCATAGAAAACTCTCTCTTTTCTTATCTTTTTCTTGTGTCCCCACATTTTCTCCCCTCCTTTCTCTTTTATCAATCTCCTTTTTCGGTTCACTCTCATTTTTAATCCTTAATTGATCCTCATAAGCTTGTTGAGGTGATAAGGGTTCAAGAGTGACGGGTTTTTCATCTTTTACAAAAGAATATCAATTCGTGAAACCATCATGCATAACTCGCCTGTCAAATTGTCATGGTCTTACTAATAGAATATGACCCGCATGTATAGGTACAATGTCACATAAAACTTCATCCTGATACCTTCCGATAGAAAATGATATAAGAACTTGCTTATTCACCTTAACTTCACCATTCTCATTCAACCACTGAAGTTTATATGGTCTAGGATACTTCATAGTATGTAAATTCAGCTTCTCAACCATAGTTTGGCTAGCAATATCAGTGCAACTCCTACCATCAATAATCATACTACATACCTTATCCTTGATCAGACACCTTATTTGAAAGATGTTATCTTGTTGTAGCTCATTTTCTTCCTTTACTTGCACATTTAATGCTCGCCTTGTAACAAGAGCTACACCATTAACTAAATACTCCTCTCCATCACTTTCAACCTTTGATGATGACACAAAATCATCATTTGATTCACTTTCAGTTTCCACATCTCCATTACTTCTCAAGATCATTACACGCTTATTTGGACATTGAGATACAATGTGACCCCTGCCCAAACACTTAAAACATTTAACATCTCTATTTCTACTTGCTTGGGATTCAAAATTACCTACCTCCTTGCTAGAACTCATATTCTTTTGCTTGGATAGCTCGGCTTTGGACTTGTAATTGGCCATATCGTCCCTTTTACTCTGATTTGGCTTCCAAGACGAGGTAGAAACTGAATTCTAAATAAACTGTGCGGAACCCTTTCGTTTAGGTTACCTTTCAACTTTCATTGTCATATGCACCATATATTCTAATTCCACATAATGTTGCAACGTAGCTACGTTTGTTATGTCCCTATTTAGCCCTTGCAGAAATCAAGCCATAGTCCTCTATCTTCTTCTACATTTGCGCTAATCATGGTAATCTCCATCTCTTTGTGGTAGTCCTCCACACTTTTGGTACCTTGAGTGAGCCCTTGCAGCCTTCGGTACAACTCCCTGTAATAGTGATTAGGGACAAACCTCCTCATCATAACAGCCTTCATCTCCTCTCATGTATCAATAGGCCGATTGCGATTCCTTCTCCTAGTCAAAACAAGTTGATCCCACCAAATAATAGCATAATCAGTAAATTCAACTGCAGTAAGTTTTACCTTTTTCTCCTCGGAATAGTTGTGGCAATTAAAAATCAATTCAACCTTCTTCTCCCATTATAGGTATACATCAGGATCATTCTTACCTTGGAATAGAGGAATTGTCAATTTAATAGTACCCAAATTATGGTCATAGGTGCCTTGCCTCCCACATTCTCTTTGATCCCTTTTATTGTTAAGAGTTCTAACCACAGTAGTTTGATCCTCAAATTCATCATCATCTACATCATCTTTATGCTCATAGGCACGTCTCAACTGCCTTCTTACTCTAGGAGTCTCATATTCCCCATGCTTCCTTTGCAACTCTACTATTATATTAGCTTGCTCCTCCATCCTCTCCCGTATATCATCAAATCTGGTATTCATGCGCTCAAATTGTTGTTGCATAGCTTTGATCATGAAGGACACATCACCAGCTCTATCCTGAGCTGTACCTTTGTCTTTGGACGTCATAGTATTACTTTTACACAAAATAATTAAGATACTTCACAGAACGCTCCCTTACGTGTTTCACTAAAAAAATGATGTCACACTCCCTCGTGTTTACACTCTTGAAGGCTTTTCCTTTATATGAACTTTCTCTCTTGCCTTTTACCACTCAGATTTCCCCTTTTAGCTCTATAAAGAACTAAACAACATAAATCAAGAGTATTGATTCTAAACAAAATATGATAAATGACATAGAATTGAACAATTTGGAGGATAAGCAATTAAAAAGGAAAAAGGATGTCAAGGCAAACAAATTTAATGAACTAAACACACAAAAGTCAGGACTCAAGTAATTAAACCTTACTTCTTCTTTCTTTCTTTCTTTCTTTTTTCTTTGATTTTTTTTTTCGATTAACACGAAATAACAGTAAAATACTTATATGCCACAATTGGAATTGAAATTGACACGTTTATGAGCTTAACGAACAAATAAAGGGCGAAGGATTGCAAATAAACAAATTTGTGTATTTGAATGGTAATGCACAAACTCAATCAAAATAAATAAATCACAAGGTAGAAATTTGAAGGGTGAATGGATTCAACCTAATTTAGAACCAGACTCTGATACCAACTGATGCAGAAAACCCCAAAGAGACGTGGCTTAGGGACCCAATGCACACAAGAAATCAAAGATGAACTAGGAAAGCTAAACCAGAGTTAAATAACACAAACCTTAAACCCAACATTTGAAGGAACATGAACATAGGGTATTTAAGAAGGATATGGACGCCACACTCCAGAATAGAAAGGAATTGAGAGTGATAAGTCGATTGGAACGCCACAAGAAGAAGTACCTCTTGATAAGTTTTTTAGTTCTCAAAAGAACCGAGGGAGAAAACCCTTACTTTATATTTCACTCAAAGTTGTATATCCTTTAAAACTGACAATGGGTGCCTATTTATAGGCAAAGATAGCAATCCTAAAAAGACACAAATTCCTACTTAGGACAAATCCTTATTTTGAGAAATTTCTAACAATGTAAAAAGTTCACAACAGAGAATACACTCCGGTGTAGGAGTGAGTGCTATGACTTATTACGGACCATCAAATACTCTAATCATATTAATTAGGTCTCTACTCTTTGTCAAACTCGAATTCACACCATTTGAAGCTTGGTTGACCTGAATGGCTTTAATCAACCCATTTAGTGGTTCTGTAATTGTTTTGGCTCTAGCTCATGTTATTGGGTCTGTCTCTTATACACATCTGCTCAGGATAGAGCTGGTGATGTGTCCTTCATGATCAAAGCCTGTCTCTTATACACATCTAGATGGGTATAAGAGACAGATATATATATATATATATATATCTGTCTCTTATACACATCTGCTCAGGATAGAGCTGGTGCTGTCTCTTATACACATCTGCTCAGGATAGAGCTGGTGCTGTCTCTTATACACATCTTGAATGTCTTTAATCAACCCATTTATTGCTTCTTTAATTGTTTTGGCTCTATCTCATATTATTGGGTCTTCTGGTATGTGAAATGGACATATTGCATTAATAGAAACTATTCAGTCATCATCTCTACGGTTCACATCATTAACTCTGTCTCTTATACACATCTAGATGGGTATAAGAGACAGATATATATATATATATATATATATCTGTCTCTTATACACATCTTTAACTTGTATTATTGGACCTCTTGTATCTGTCTCTTATACACATCTAGATGTGTATAAGAGACAGGCTCATGTTATTGGGTCTTCTGGAATGTGAAATGGACCTTTTGCATTAATTGAAACTTTTCAGTCATCATCTCTACGGTTCACATCATTAACTTGTATTATTGGACCTCTTGTATCTATTAAAACTTTCCAATCATTATCGTTATGGTTCTTATTATTGTTAAATAAAATCTTAGAATCTCACGTCCACCTAAAAGCTCAAGCAAATAAGTAGGGAAGTCCAAAGACCTTATAAGCCATGTGAGGCCCATATTGTTTAGCGAGAAGGGGTTGTGCGCTCTCTAATACGCTTTCTCGACATGTGCTAGGCCCGACAACGAAATTGGATTGAAACAGGCCGAACAGAATTGAAAAAAGACAAAACTGCCAAATGAAAAATGCATACAAAAGAGTTATTGATATCAGTAACTTTTTAGAACCTTATATCGACCTAAAAGCTCGAGTTGTTAAGTGGGGAAGCCCGCAGAAATTATAAGCCATACGAGGCTTCTAGTTGAGTGATATGAAATTTTATACCCTTTAATATAAGCTCACAAAATCATAAAAATTACTGACATCAGTTTTTGCTACCAATCCTAGAACTCCTGACCTTTGTAAGCATGATCAATGAGTTGGGATGAAGGCAGTAGAAGGGTGGCTAATGCGATTTTTTATGCTCCATTGCTAATCATGACTCTAATGTTGTGGAATTCTTTGCTATAAAAAAAAGAAAAAAAAAAGCTGTAGAATTGTCTCTTTCTAATCAAGATTTTAGGCAAAAGCACATTGTAGTTGAGTTGGACACGACTATTGCAACTTCCTGGGTGAATAACAACTCCCTGGAGATTATACAAGGATATGAGATTTGTTGAACTTTTATAATTGGAAAGTAATAAAATGAAAAAGAGAAATAAATGTTTTCACAGACTACTTGGATAAACAAGGTTTCACTAGACAATTCTGCTTTTTTGCTTGGTTGTGTTGCTGATTCTACCTTCTTTTTTGGCAGCTCCCTGCTGCCTCCTGCCGCTAGGCCTTTCTAGTCTTTTGTTTACTATTTGTTGGAATTGTCCGAGGAATTATTGTTTCTCTTCTTTCGTAACTTGTGAGGTGTCTTAAAACTGTGAGCTTTTATGTAACACCTTCATAAAAGGAATAAACAAATTTCTGATTTTTTCTTTTTAAAAGAAAACAACCTATGGAGGAGCTTTGATGAAGAGTAATGACGTCTATTTTATAAATTTGAAATATTTTTTTTGACCAATTACAAAACTAAAACAGTAAGTAAAAATCAATTGTAACTTGTGAAATGCAACTTCCTATAAACATTAAAGTCTCATTTTCTAGTTTCATGTTCAAAGATTACCTTAACTTGAAGCATGAATGATGGAACTGCTGTTCATGTTCTGATGAAGACTTAGGTTTCTCCAAAGCCTGTCTCAGACTTTGGAAAAAAGAAATTGTGGAAAAAGTTTCCCTGGCCCACTTGACTTACAAGCTCTCTAATTTCCACAATGACATGATCCCAAAAGACCTCATTCTTATATCTACATACAAGTCTCCCTGATTTTGAGGACTACTTTTACTTTGGTGGCAAAATCCTAAAAAAAAACCAAAAAAGGCTTCAAACTAAATATTTTGTTTCGATAATAATAAAAAATGTTGCTAGAATAAAAAGAGATTTACACTACATAAACGAGAGATTGAATTTCATCAAAACAATATCTGTCAGCATTGTAATATTTTCCTTAAATAAGATTTAATTAGTTAAATTTTCTTTGGGATGACTACTTTAATATGAATTCTTGACATATACTAACTGAAATGAATAACAGAAGAAAATAAAATATTATGTTTTTTTTTGTGATGTGTTCTATTTTTATTGAGTTCGTTGATAATCATGGTAACTGTAAAAATTTCTTCACAAAATCATGGTAAGGGTAGGTAAAAATGAAGGGTCGTGGAAACTGGTCTCTTTAAAGTTGCAAAGGCCACCAGAAGAAGACGTGCATCAAGTGGGCCAATTCCAAACAAGAGGGCAATCCAAAGAGCCAAGGAGACATATCATTTTTTGCTATCAACGAGCCGAAAGCAAGTGGTTGGCACGGACAACACAGTAGCTAGCCTTTCTTTAACTTTTTTCTTTGTTTTCTTTTTTCACGCAGAGTTTGGAGAAATGAGAAAAATTTAACAAAATACACACATTGACCTATTTTGGAAAGCATCTGAGTGTGTTATATATATATATATATATATATATATATATATATATGTATATGTATTATTCCTATTAAGTTAAATTACATATCTAACAATTTAATCAATTCCTATCTAAAAAAGCCTTGAGTTTCCAAAGCCCTAAACCCAAAAGTCAGTCTGATAAATCACATTAAGCACGTAAGCAACTTTGTGGAATCGAGTAAGCTTAGAGACTCATCTGGGTGTTATTGACTGCATATTATAAAGATTAGCTTTGTCCTCTATTGTTACAGAAAAAATAAAAATAAAAAATGCTATTATTCAGATTTTGGGCCAAGAAAACCATAGTTGATTCAACTATTTTATTTTGTAACGATT